>CM053773.1:2588873-2640990 GCA_028658325.1 Potorous gilbertii
AAAATTTGGAACCCAAAATTTTGTGAAAATGAATGTAAAAAATTAAATAAATTTAACTAGATAAAAAAAAGAAAAAAGGAAGAAAATAAATATTATATTACTTTATAGATTATAGGATATAAATATGTTAATTATTGAATTATAATTCTATAAGTCAATTTCTCTTGGACTCATAGTTGATTCTAGCTGCTAGTTATAGAGTGATGGACTGGGAGCAAGGGAATGCTAAAGGGAAATCACACATGCATTCAACAATTGTTAAGCACCTACTATGTGTTGCTTAATACTGTGTCATCAGCTGGAGGTACAAGGACAAAGATGAAACACTCCCAGTTCTTACGTTCTATTGGGGCAGAAACATATGTAGACAGAAAAGCAAATACAAAAATTTTGTACATTTCTGTGTTTTGTATACAAAAATATTTTGTAAAATAAATATATAAAGTAAAATATTTTATATACAAAAAAAGACATGATCCCTCACTTCCCTCAACAAATGTGTATGAGGTATTTCCTTGAAATAAATTATTCCTCTTATTGATATGGTTTTTGTCAAATCTCCTCTTTCTCCAAAGCTGTTTTTCCTGAGAAGCCCTGATTGCAGACAATCCTTTCTTGACTACAAGGAAGGAAGGGTCTGCATTGCCTTCTTGAAATACAGGAAACAAAACTAACTGTAAAGTGAACCTTGACTCCAAAGTTCATATAAATGGCTCTGTAGTTTGGAGCATAGATGAGGGAAGGGGAGAGGGGCTTGGCAAGAAGGGAGATGAGAGAGAAGAAAATTCCCTAAATCAAAATGAAAAAGAATAAAAGAAATTTTCTCATTCTCACTGATGACTCTTTTTGTCTGTCTCTATTTCTCTGCCTCTCTCAAATGTGCATGGGCAAGTAGGCGAGCAATACAGGCAGAGAGAGTGAGAGAGCTTAGACCTTAGAATGCTGTTCCTTGAAATACCAACAAGGAACATCTAGTTAAAGTCACCAATCTATCATCTATGATGACTTTGACTCTTCAAAATTGATATTTTTGCACTATTACTTAGGTTTCTCTTGAAACATGAGCTTTGCTTACGCAGTATTTATGACAAAAATGAAATATTAGATTTGAAGTTTCTTAGCTAACCTCATATGCAAATGAACCAATGTCAACATTCAAGTATTTATTATTATAATAATGAATTGCAAAAGTCTGGAACATTCGCAGTCAAAGACTCTGTGTAGAATGGTTCCAATATAAAAATATTCCATTGCTTACTTTACGAAATTGTATTTGCATTGATTTTCACTTTAATAAATGATGTTAGGTATTCCATAACTGCAAAATTATCTCTTAAGCCAGGCCTCCAAATACCTACCACTTGGTATGATTTTAACATGTTAATTTCTCAAATCATATCTCCACAAGAAGTGCTAATGCTAACTTTCTGGAAATGACAATAGACTTGGCAATATTCTGAATGACATTTGCCTTCAGACAAAATGACAGAGAAAGTAATGTGTCAGCACAATCTGACCAAGTGATGCTCCTCAAGTCATGGTTAACTTGGGTTCAAAAAACAGCCATCTCCTATTAATTCTTGAATAAACAAAACATTCAGAGAAAGTATTGATAAATAGATGTATGGATGAATGATTTTACATATATATGTATATTTCTCTGTGTATATATATATATATATTTGTGTCTACTGTTAGTCACCCCTAGGGGAGGGAAGAAAAAACGCAGGGGTAGGAAGTTACATGATAACTTGATTACATAGTTAAAGGAATAACAAGTTGTACATAACAGATTTGCAGTTTCATAGGCAATCATCATTTTTATTATACTGTGTTATAGAAATGCTTGGATTATTTCATAAATTAAAGGTTAAATTTAATAAAAGTAAAGCAACACTTGTCCAGTTGCAGGGTCCACATGATACATTCTGTTGTTCTTGGTCATTGAAGTCCTATCTGACTCCCTGACCCCATTTGGGGTTTTCTTGACAGAGATACTGGATTGATTGGTTTGCTATTTCCTACTCCAACTCATTTTATAGATGAGAAAACTGAGGCAGATAGGGCTAAGTGATTTGCTCAGGGTCACACAACTAGTAAGTGTCTGAGGCTGGATTTGAACTTAGGAAGATTGGTCATACTGGTTCCCAGCCCAGTGCTCTATTCACTGTGGTACTTAGCTGCCCCTATATGCATTCTAAGTACCTTTAAATTTTCCATTTCCAGACCTTATTTGGGTAGCTGGTTGATACTTCCAGCCAGATCCTTTCTTAGCAATTTGCATTCATTCTCTGATCTCCCACTCTGCCTGAACCAACTATAGTTGGGACTTGACAAGTACTCTACTTGTTTCCTCCCTCAGTACTTCTCATCTGCATTCCCCCTGCCATGTCAGACCAGCTCCCTGGCCAAAGCATGACTCATGTTTGACAGCTTTGTCCCTTTCCTAACCTATGATAATGACACAGGGCTATACTGGGCCAGTTGTAATTAAAATTATTTTTTCTCATTTTATACCTCTGGGTGACTTAAAAATCCTGTGTTACAGTTAAATTTCGGAGGTAATGACATCCCAACTTCATTTGTTAAAAATGTTTATTATTCTACTTCGTCTATTGAACATCCATTTCTAATCTCTTCTGTTTTCTTCAGCTGGCATCCAGCTGGAAGTAGGGGCAAGATTGGGTATGCTTGTGTGCTTTTAGTGATGCTTGGCTGACTCAGAATCTCTGACCTTGACTTTGAGATGATACAGAATTGAGGTAGTTCATTTTGTCAGGTGAGTACTTTGCTTCTTCCCATAAACTCCTGCTCTTTTGGGTGTGTTTTTAACTAATTTAATTTATTTATTTAATTAAATTGATTAATTTAATTAAGAATGAATATTATTGCAAGGAAATATGCAAAATTGTAACTTAAAGGCCACAGTGCAATGACAACGTTAGAGATAATGAAACAATTGTTGGTGTGGGAAACTCAAGCATTTTAATGATCACTTAAACATACAATAAACAGAATCAGTTGCACCAGTGCACAAAAGAAATACAAAGGAAAATGAAAAACAATACTAAGTATAGGAAAACTATTGCTGCAAAATAGCCTAATTCATCCTCAGAAAACAAAGATCATAAGGATGTGGCAGCTACATAGGATTATGATTATTTCCTATAAAACGTATCACTAACTTCTGAGTTTTAAGAACAGCAAGAATAGTAAAAACAAAATAAATAACTAATCATTGGTAGGGGAAAAAGTAAAAACTATTTGTCATGAGTATGACAATATAAATCCTGCAGTTCTGAAGATTAGGAAAGAGATTATCTGATATCATCACCATCATCCTCATCATTGTTATTTACTGACGAAACTCAGTTTTTCATTCAAGGCTTTACAGAAACTTGCCAGAAGAAATCTAGGAAAACCTATAAAATTGAAGGAATCTACTAAAAGTTCAGAATGGGATGTAATTTTCAAGACATGGCAAATGTGTTACTATTTTCCTTTACCATGCTTATTGCTTTAAAAGATTTTATTTTCTTTTTCTTATGTAGGATTTGGGGGGTGGGGGAGGAAAGGAATTAGAAATGCTATTGCAAAAAAATAGAAAAAAGAACAAAAAGAGGGTCAATGAAGTTTTAAGAAAATTCACAATAGAACAGAAGAAAATTCAGAAGGATATAGGCAAGTAGGACAAATTTGAAATTTTTTAAAAAAAATCTAGCTTCCAAACCCGAAAATGTATTCCAAATTATAAGCAACCAGAAGTTATATACACATGATAAATAGGAAATAATTGACAGAGGGAAGACACTAAAATTTTGAGGGGTTGGGTTATGAAATGTTTCCTGTAAAAGATGGTATTTTAGTTGGGACTTAACGGAAGCCAGAGAAGCCAATAGATGGTAATCATATTTTAGAAAAGAAGTTTGAACTTAATGCAATATCTCAACTGGGCTTAAACTTTTTCTTCTTGTAACCTCTTCTGTACTTCTTAAACTGTTTAGGAAGCCCTCTAGTAAGGCATGAAGGAGTTCAGATTTGCATGAAAGGAAAAGTCTATCCACACTAATGCAATGTGGATATTTTAATTATTTGAATGATGACATTTTTATAATTCATATAAAAGCTATATTCTATTACTAATTCCATACTTACAAGTCATGGCATCATCTTCCTGATGTCATGGTCCTCTTTGAGTATGAAAAACAAACCACAGCACAGCACAACACAATGCCATTTATTATTTTAACTACATACAGCTTAGATATTCCAATTTGGAAAAATCTTTTTTGCAAAGCCTTTTCAACCCAGTTATAGAGCTCAACATCATATAATCATTGACTTAGACTTCAGAGATAAATTTAGATATCACCTACTATAGTCCAAATAATCCTTAATTATTATAGGACTTAGGGATAGTTGTATTACCTAATCAATTAAAAAAGATACACTCCAGAGCACTAAACAGATAGAGGGCATCCTCACTCTAAAGTCGGTTTCCCAGTTTCATCAACAGCATCCAGAACAGTTCCAGGCAATCCACTATTTCTTACATGTTCGCAAATTCCCAGCCACTAATCAGTTTATTTAACAAAGCTTCAGTTCTTTCCTAGCAATATTTATTTACAGTTGTCATGTTAATGTAGCAGGGGTTGAAATAGAGATTGCACCCTAGGGAGCATGTGCTAGAACTTCCCTGAAAACTTACAGGACTCCAGGGACATGTGGGACTCAGTGGTAAAGGGCCATGGACTGAGCTGGCAGCAGACAGGGCAACCCCATTACTTTAATAATATTTCAATTTTAATAAAATGTAGCACATTTTTAAAAATGTTTTGTTTCTGATTTTTTTGGTTTCTTTCTTTTTTAAGTAAAGTATGCTTCCTGAACATTGGTCTATAGGAAGATAACTCCAAAGGGGTTGCCATTCTTAGACCTAATCATAGGGAGCAAAGAGGGGAAGGCTTATAAAATCACAGGTGCTAATAAGCACTTAGATCATTCTGGGTAACTTCAGAGTTGTTAACTGCCATATAAACTAATACGAGGTGCCTGCTGTCCAGGGCTTATAGGAATACAAAAGAAGGAGTTGTTATTTCTAGTTTCTACTTCTGGAGTATAAGGAATGCTTTGTGCCAGGAAATTATGAAATATTCTTGATCCTCTCCTCCCAACATATAGTCAATCCGTAATATTCTGCATTTAACTCTCCTGATTCCAAACATTCCCATAATTTTCTTAGCAACCTCATTTTCACTTTTGTGTTGCCGACTGGACACGTTTCTGGCTCTGCACAGTAGAGACAAAAATAAGAGGTGGGATGTGCTCAAGTTTGTGTAGCGGCTGGCACCTACTAGTCCCTTTGCTGCTCTTGTTCACCCCACCATCATAAAGAGCTACTTGTACATTCATTGCATATTTTCATTGTTTGCTTTTAAAACTCAAGTTTCATATTGCAATTATACCCCAAAGCTCTAAATCCAAATGTGCAGTCAGTGAGACAATGAGACAGCCTAGGGAGAAAATAAAGGCATTAGAGAAATTTTGTGTCAGAGTAATCTGCAGCCACTGTTGGCTGGCAGACCCTCAAGAATCTCAGAATGGTGCACAAAGCATGGATTTTTTTCAAATTGGTGTATCCTTCATGATTTCCAATGCCTTCACCAGCCATGAGGGAAAGAATGTCAGAAGTGATGTCAAGACCTCACCAGTCTAGGCATCTTCCAGAAGCAGTAACTAAAGTCCCAACAACCTCTCCCTTGGTTTTCAAAGGGCAATCAAGGTAGGGAGGCTTACAGCAGTATAGTACATAGTACAAAGCCCTCACATAGTCAACTGATGCAGTAGAAGGCAAAAATCAGGTTAAAAAACATTTTAATTCTAAAGAATTTTATTTACTGTACAGTATTTATAGTACTGTAGAGTTCATATATTATGAAAAGTAAATATTGTCTGAAATCAGTGTTTGTTTTTAAATTGAGACAGCACAAAAGGTCACAGAATTCTAGGGAATTAGTAAACCAAGAAAAAATGTTTTGCATGTTACCAATTTTATTTTTTGTACTGCATTTTATGAGTTATTTCCTGATCACTGTGTTAAGCACAAATTATCAAAATTAATGTTTTGTTATAAAGAATTGTATGCAGAAACATGTATTTTCAACAGTTTCTAGAGAAAGATTACAGTTTTTGATGATCACTTGAACCTAAACCCTATTCCCCCTAGGTTCAGTATACCAATAATTGAGTTTCTGACTTTTGAGTCATTTTCCAGGAATGTTACCCCTATGAAAGTTGAGGATTGACAGTACATATATAAACATATACAACTCTCACATTGGACTAAAGGTTATATTACTGCTACATTTTATTACTAAGATATTCCTTTAAAAGTTACCATGTAAGAGGTAGCAAGGCACAGCGGGAAGAGGGCTGACTCAGAGCCAAGAAAACCTGGGTTTAAGTCCTACCTCTGACATTTGCTGTCTGTGTGACCTTGGGCATGTCATCGGAACTTTCAATGAGCCACTCCCCAGGAATTTAGATGACCCCAGCAGTATAGAGCAGAGGCCAGCCTTTATTAGGACAGGAAATTTCCTCATTGGGTATAAAATCACAAGCATGAATAAACAACAATAGTCATAATATCATGGAACAATTGGCAATTAAAAAGAACTCCACTCCTTTAGGTAATTAAACTGACCTTACTTATAGCTAAAACACATCCCTAAAAACAACCAAATCCCAAATTATGCATACATACCTCCTTAAATGCTCTAAAGAGACATCAAACCTATTTCTTTTGATGACATTCTAAAGTATCCTCAGAGATACTACATGATCACAGATCAGTGCCTAGTTTAGGCAAGAGAATGAATTACAATTTTATGAAGATATTCAGCTTTTTTAAAAAAATAAACTTCCCCACATACTGCAAAACCCACTTCTAGTTTTTCATTTATCTTTAAATTGGCAAGTATACAAACTAACATATTTATTTACATTTGTTCAAGATATTACAAAATAAATGATAGGCAATCTTGGATCATATACTTAGAGCTGGAAAAGGATCTTAAAAGATATCTAGTTCAACTCCCTCATCTTACAGGTGAGGAAACAGAGACCCAGCCTAGGAAGATGATTTTCCCAACACTATACAAGTGGTACTAGTGGCAGAGAGCATTCAATCCTACATCCTCTGATACCAAATCTGGTGTTCTAATTGGTTTTAGAAGACAGTAAGTGCTTGTTTGGGACTGAACTTGGACCTGAATTCCATAAACACTTGATATTATAATGCCTTTTAGCTATATGACTTACATAGTAAAGCAAGTTATGTCTTACTCCAACTATACAAGAATCAAAATAAAGCTAACAATGTTCCATCATATTTAATGTATGACAGATACTGCCGTCTGGTAAAACACCTTTTACTCGGTAGTAGTTCCATTACATTGTTTAAGAAGCATCTCCTTCCTCCTCCACCCATCAACCAGTTTCTGATTATATTCATTCTTTCAATCTCACCGGACTATCATACATACTAGCAGTTGAGGTCAGTCCAGCATTAAAATCTATAGGAAGTATCAACTCTAAGCGCAACTTAATAGAAAACATTGAAAACGGTTATCAACATTTTCTACTTAGGCTTTCATCTTTCCTCTGAGCTTTTGCAAGGGGATCTTTTCTTTCTCTCTTTTAAAGCTCAGAACCAAAGGTACAATTCAAATGAAAACTATGAGTATGGTCAAGCAGAATTTCTTATACACATTCATTTTGTGGTTTGTAATTCCTAGGGAAAATACTAGGTTCCCTGTCTTCTTGTTTCATTACAGGGTGCTTCAACCCAAACCAAAAAGGCCCTGTTGATCAGTCTGTTGAATCCTTCAAAGATTTCAAGGAACTGCTATAGAAAATGCTGCAAAGGTTTCCATCTACTTTGCTCCATCAACCTCAGGCAGCTGCAGAGCTCACATTCGTGTCCTCTTTGGTTCAAAAGGAAGGGCATAGATCAAGTGGGCACCATGGTGCTGGTGCTGGGAACGCTAAAAGCCACTTGGACAAGGGATTAAAGAGTAAAATATAGACCCCATTTGGAGAAAAGTTTCCTCTACCAGACCTAGTTTTAAAGATAATAACAACCTTTAAGACAACATTGACTTTAAGCCTCCTGAAAAATTAACATGAAAGAAAGGAAGGAGAATTGACTTGAGTTGTAAAACCTGAAGTTTTTCTTCCAGCTCCTACCCTTCCTACCTATGTAACCAAAAATGTTATTGTACCCTGTTACACCTCAACTTTCTTATCTCTAAAATGGAAATAATAACACTTGTACTATTTGCCTCATAGGGTTGTTTCAAGGAAACCTTTGGGGAAACCCATGATTTCATTCATCCAGGGAGCTTAGGATAAGGAAAGTTCTTCTACCAAAACAAGTCAGTCTCTTAGAGCCACAAAATCAACATCTGTCAAAATTGGGACTTGAAACCCCGTGTTTCAGATTTTAAGGCTAGCTCTCCATTCACTATGCAATGTCACTTTGGTTTGTTTTTTTCTGGGCAGGGGGTAAGCCTTAGGACTATGGAAATGCCAACTATTATTAATAATACCTAGGATTGATAAGGTTTACAAAGCACTTTGAAAATACCGTCTCCTTTGATCTTCACAGCATCTCTGTGAAGTAGGTGCCATTAATATAACCCTATTTTATAGACGCTGATGTAGACTTAGCTTAAATGATTTTCCCAGAGCCTGAATTTGAACTCAAGTCTTTCTAGTTCAGGTCAAGAGCTCTAACCACTGAAGCACCCAACTCCCACAGTTTACATTATTCTCTGCAATGTTTATTTGGCCCTTCTTTGAGTCTGTCCCATGCATCTCTCAATTTGTTTTATGCTTCCTCAACATCTTCATGCATACTTTTCTTCCACTGTTCCAACTTTCCTCTTCTTTTATCCTCAGTCCTTCCTCTATCATTCTTATAAAAGTATCTTATTTCACAACTTATTCCTTATTAGACTGGGATCTCCTTGAGAATAGGGACTTTCTTTTGTCTTTCTTTGTATCCCCAGTGCTTAGCCAGTGCCTGGCACATAGTAGGTACTTTTAAATTGATTTTTGACTGACACATTCTATATGATAATAGCTCACATTCTTATAACAATTCACAATTTTTCAAAATCAAGTAAAATCCTTTGAGAAAATCAGATAAGTGCTAATGTCCCCCCATTTTAAAGGTAACAAAGTGGAGTCACAAAGAAGTTAAGATTTTACTTAAGGTCACAGAGCTACTAAGGTGTCAGAGACAGGATTTGAATTCAAGCTTTCTTTCCACTAAAGTGCTATGTTGCCTCTCAGAAAGCTTTATTCCCCAGCCAGAGGAAGGAGAGTATCCTGAAACCCTCTTATAACTATGGAGGTGCAACTAAACATTGTCTCCTTTTCCTTTCTGAAGCATAAAAACCTTGAAGAAAGGAAATACTTTGGCTATATTATCAAATCTCCCAAAAGATTGTTATATATTTTAAGAAATCACATCATAATCCTTCTATAATATTGATGGATGGTGATGTCCATGTCTAAATAAAGCAGCTAACACAAGAATGTGAGAGCCGAAAATCTTCTGTGTAAATCTGACTTGGCCACTAAAACCCAGAATAGTTTGTTCCCTCTGCTAAACAGAACACTGAGAGATAGGTCATTAAATTTTATTTCTTTGTCAATAAGCAACATGAATTCTATCCCTGGGGAAAACTCATTTGGAGAAGAGGCTGCAGAGTTGACTCTATCCAGATGCAGCTGAGATAGAAGAGTCAGTGACCCCTAGTTCCAATAGCATAGCTAATGATATTACCCCCACCTCCATCCCTAGACACACACACACACACACACACACACACACACACACACACACACTCAAACTTCCTGAGGCTGGAAGGAGCAGTGGACAGAGCTCTGGGTTCATTCAAGAGGACCTGAGTTCAAATTTGGCCTCAGACACCTTCCAGCTGTGTGACCCTGGGGAAGTCACTTAATCATTTTTGCCTTAACTCCTCATCTATAAAATGATTTAGAGAAGGAAATGGCAAACTACTCCAGTATCTTTGTCAAGGAAAATCCTAAATAGGATCATGAAGAGTCAAACATAATTGAAAAATGACTGAACAAAGACAACTGGGAGGTTGGTATTTGGGGAAGAGAAGGGCAAAGAACAGGACATTTGGGAGAAAGCTACATGTATTGGAAGGAGGAAAAGCCACCAGAAAAGCCAGCATGCACTCAAACAAAGAGGTTTGAAGCCCACCATAGAGCTCTGAGCAGGGATGCCCCAAGGATCTGGGGGAGATAGCAGCAGCAATCTTATCTGAGAATGCTGTCTACAAAACTCTAGGAGGAGACATGGAAATCTGGCAGCATTATGAGTACAGAAAAATCAGAAGATGTGAAAAGCCACAACAGGAGTCTAAAAAATCAAGAACAAATGTGGACTTGCCACCCCATCTAAGAGTAAAGGAGGGAGCAGTAGAGGAGCAAAGTCACAAATCAGAAACTGAAATTAAAGATATAACTAAAGAAACACCAAACACAGTGAAGCAATAATGTGGGTTTAGACTCTTAAGAGGTAAACCCAGAAGAAAAGAATAGTGTTGCAAAGAGTATAAGAAGAGCAGTAGGTGAAACAGCCTGGTTACAAGGGTGTACCTAAGAGAAATGAAGCAGGAGATAAAGAAATGAAATGAAGGAAACTCTAGGGAAAAAAATGAAAAGAGAATAAAGAGTTTTGAGCAGTAGATGAAAAATCTAACCCAAGTAGTAGATTATCTGAAAATTAAAATAGACCAAGTAGAAATTAATGACTCTATGAGGCAATGAATAATATTAAAAGGAAATATTTTTAAAGTACTATAAAAATATAAGCTATCTACTGTTAAAAGTAATTGACCTGGAAAAAGAAACTGATGAAATATAATTGCAGAAACATCGAATTTTATTAAACCCAAGACGTCCTCTACCCTCAAATTCCACACCCCTCCATCTCCTAAAAAAAAAACCTAAGAGGCATCATTAATAAATCATAAATGAACGTTTTCAAAGTTTCCACAGGGAAAAGAGAAAATAGAAATAATCCACCGATTGCCTCTTAAAAGAAATACTAAAATGAAAACTCCTCAAAATATCATGGTCAAAATCCAGAGTTCCCAGATTGAAGAAAAAAAGAAAGCAAACAGGCAGAAGAAAGAAAAAAAGTAGGAAGGAAATATACAATCAGAGTAACACAAGACTTGGCAGGGAAAATTAAGGAATACAAACAAGAATGGATTTAAGTAATTAGAAGAAACTAAACAATGAGCAAGTGTTTATATTTTAATTGGAAAAGAGACAAATGTCCCTTCAAAATCCTAATGTCTTCAAAGTTCCAGAGGTAATTGAATAAGACAATAGAAGAGATAACAGAAGTTTTGTTCCAGTTTTGTTTTGTTTAAATAATGCATGGGGGGAAAATTAGGGGAAAAAGAAGGTGGAACATACTCTGTCTCATAAAGGGGAGGTGCACAACCTCATACTTATCTGAACATGAAATGAATGCTGAACACACAAAGCACCATGCAGAGATTTTATGTAGTAATATATTAAACAGAACAAGGAAAGAGAGATAAAGAATGGAAAGTTTTAGGAGTTAATAGTCATAAGCAATATATATTTGAACTTCAGAAGGTGGAGCGTAAAGTAAGGATTAAAAGGAAAGAAAAAAGGTGGGTTGGAAGTAGATTTTATCAGTTATAGGTGCTACTCTTTAAAAACAACTATTTATTTTTAGTTTTCAGCATTCACTTTTATGAGATTTTGAGTTCCAAATTTTTCTGCCTCCTTTCTTTCCCCTCTTCCCAAGATGGCATGCAATCTAATATATGCTATACGTGTATAATCATATTGAACATATTTCCACATTAGTTATATTGTGAAAGAAGAATCAGAACGAAAGGGGAAAACTATAAGGAAGAAAGAAACAATCAACAAAGAAAATAGTATGCTTCAATCTTCATTAAGATTCTATAGTTCTTTCTCTGGATATGGATAACATTTTCCATCATGAAATTTTGGAATTATGTTACATCATCGAATTGCTGAGAAAAGCTAAGTTTATCAAAGTTGGTTATCACACAATGTTGCTGTTACAGTAGACAATGTTCTCCTGGTTCCGCTCATTTCACTCAAAATCAGTTAAATGTTTCCAGGTTTTTCTGAAATCCACCTCCTCATCATCTCTTATGGAAAAACAGCATTCTGTTTTATTCATATACCACAACTTGTTCAGCCATTTCCCAATTGATTGGTGTCCCCTCAATTTCCAAATCTTGGCCACCACGTATGGGTCCTTTTCCTTTTTTTAGATCACTTTGGGATATAGACCTAGTAGTGGTATTGTGGGATCAAAGAGAATGCATAGTTTCATAGCTCTTTGGGCATAGTTCCAAATTTCTTTCCAGAATGGTTGGATCAGTTTACAACTCCACCAAAAATGCATTAGTGTTCCAATATTCCCACATCTCCAAAGTTTATCATTTTCCTGTTTTATTGTGTTAGCCAATCTGATAGGTGAGATGTGGTACCTGAGACTTCTTTTATTTTGTATTTCTCTAATCAGTAGTGATTTAGAGCACTTTTTCATATGATCCTAGATAGTGTCAATTTCTTCCTCTGAAGACTGCCTGTTCATATCCTTTGATCATTTATCAATTGGTGAATGACTTGTATTATAAATTTGACTCCATTTTCTATATATTTTAGAAAGGAGTTCTTTCAGATTGCTACTCTTGATCACCTTCTTTAGGTGATCTTTCAACTTCCACCCCCATGCCTCTTCATAAAGAGAGAAATGGAAGAGGCAAAGAGAAGACAAAGTACCACATAATAAAAGGAAGAAAAATACACAATTGACAGTCGTTATCATGAATGAGATAACCAGAGTCATAAAATGGAGCAGACTGGAAGGATAGATTAGAAAGCAGAATCCAAGAATACATTGGCAAAGATGACCAAAAAAAGAGAAGAGTGTGAAAGTATAAGCAAACTAGTATACTTTTGAAGGAGCTGTGAATTAGTCTAGCTCTTTTGGTAAACAATTGGAATTTATTTTTAAAAATCACTTATTTGGGTATAACTTTTTGAACAAATAATATAGTACACTGCCAATATAGATAATATATATAGCAGCACCGTTTTGTAATGAGTAACTAGAAAATGGTAGGATGATCATGAATTGGAAATTGGTTGAACAAATAAATCAGTATGATATTACCAAACCAAAAGAAAAATGTAAGTTAAGATTCTGAGAAACCTGTGAAAACCTATGTGAACTGATGCAGCATGAAGTGCAATGAACCAGGTGAAGTTTGTCCAATGACAATGAAAGGAAGAGGAAAAAAAAAACTTTGAAAGATTAAGAACTCTGATCAATGAAATGACCAAAAGTACTCTAGTGGACTGATGGTAAAACATGCTTCTCAATTCTTTGTTTTCTGTTTGACTCATTCTAATTTGAAAAGTATTTAGTTCTTGGTTAAGGTTTTCATCATTTATTCTAAGATGTCAATTTTTCTTGCCCTTCTTTTCTCTTTATTGGTTTTCTATTCTGTATCTGACTTCTTCCAGATAGTCTTGTAGTCTTTCTGGTCAGAACGTATTTTCCTCCAAGACTTTAATCTGGATTTGGGTAACAGTACCCTTTGGATAACTCCTTGAACCTATTTTTTATAATTTTTTATTTAATATTTCATTTTTCCCCAGTTTCCTGTAAAAATAATTTTTAACATTTGTATTTTTAAATTTTTGAGTTCCAAATTCTGTCCCTTCCTCACCTTTCCCCTTCTCTGGGATGGTAAACAAATTGATATAGGTTACACATGTGCAGTATTGCAAAATACATTTTCATGTTAGTTATCTTGTAAAAGAAAACATAGACCCAAAAAAACCCAAGAAAAATAAAGTGAAGAAAAATATGTTTCCACCACTATTCAGATTCCATTGGCTCTTTCTCTGGAGGTGAATAGAATTTTTCATAACTCCTTCAGAATTGTCTTAAATCATTGTATTACTATGAATAGCTAAGTCATTCACAGTTAATCATCACAGCATTATTGCTGTCACTGTACACAATATTCTCCTAGTTCTACTCACTGCACTTTGCATAAATCTTCCCAGGCTTTTCTGAAAGCATACTATTAGTCATTTCCATCATAATCATATAGAACAACTTGTCCATCCATTCGTCAATTGAGATGTCCCTCCAATTTCCAATTTTTTGCTGCCACTAAAAGAGCTTCTGTAAATACTTTTGTACATATAAGTCCTTTTCCTTTTTGCTTTTTATCTGTAATCTCCTTCTGATCAGTTGTCTGACTCTCCTTACCATTTGTGGGCTGAGAGTTCTGCAAACTACCCCTGCTACCACAATCACTCCCAAGGCCTACTGCTAGTTTGCTGGGATGCAACCTACACTGAACTGTGTATCACTTTCACTCAAGTGCAAAAGATCTTTCCTGTTGACTTTATAAGTTATCTTGGACTGGAAAATTGTTTCACTCCATCTTTTTGGGGGTTCTATCACTCCAGAATTTATTTTGAGGCATTATTTAAAGTTATTTGGAGGGGTTTGGAGACAAGTTCAGGTGAATTCCTGCCTATTCTCTGCCATCTTTCCTGGGTGTCTTTCAAATCAAAATGCTTCCTGCTGGTACTCAGTTTTTGGTTTTTTTTTTATTTCCTTATCTCATCTACTACATTATCTTGGTTTCAGGCTTTGGTAATGCTCTGCAATTGATTGGCTTGGGCAGGGTCTCCCTGGTTGTGAGGGTAGTGATAAAGACTAGTACTCACTTCCAAAGGAATCTGGGGCTACTAGAGTTCTGAGCTCTGAAGGGGGCTTCTTCTTGCTACTACTGGACACAGGGATTATTCTAAACTAAGCTGCTCCCTGAAAGTTTCCTGTATTGCTGGGGATAGGTTTTGCCTCAGGTCTTCCCCTAGTCCTCCACCTGGGTTCACAACAAGAGTACTATACTGGATGCCCAGAAGCTGCTTTTGAAAGCTAAGCTTTTGCAGCCGTGTACTTTGGGCTTTGAATAACAATGTCTCGAGCCTGGCTTGGGCCTTTGCTGGGCTCAGGAAGCTGGTGCCATGCTAAATTCACCTGGAATGCCCCAGGCTACTATGTCAGGCTGGCCTCCCATAGCCACAGACTTAAGGTTCTCCTCGGGCTCCTTTCCTATCTAATGTAGAGAGGTTTAACCAGGAGTCTCCTAAGACTTCCTGTCTATTTTCTGTACCACTCAAGCTTATCTACTCCAGGGTCTCCACAGGACTCCAGGAGTCCATCTGTGGGTTCCTGGACTAGATGAGGAAAGCTATAGGTGATTTTTTTTTTAAAAGTTTCTATTGAAGTCTCCCTTTTATATCACCTTAGTTTTCCCCAGTGTTTCTGCCTTTTCCCCTTCCAGAGAGCCATTTCACATAATAGCCTTTTTAAAGCCTCCCCTACCAAAAAAGAGAAAGAAAAAGAAGTGTAAAAAGTCAGCATAAGGAATCAACACGCTGAAAAATATGAAATCAGACACAATGTGCAACATACAAGTGATTCTTATTTTATTTATTTATTTTTTAGTGCTGTGCATTTTCTAAAACTCATTCTAGAATTTTCAGATCGGAATTTCTCTACCTCCTAACATACTCCCATACTGCCCTTGTTTCCCAACTCTGGACTAGAGGTGGAGAATGAGGCATACATTTTTGGACATGTTTAATCTGTAGATATGCTTTCTTTGAGGGTTTTTTTTTGAACGGATAGTTGGGGGGTAGAAGTGGGACTACTGATAGAAAAAAGCATTAATGAAACATTTCTAAAATGCACAGAAGAGAATAGAAGAGATAAAGGGAAACATAGACAAGCATAACAGCAATGAAATTAATATGCTGGATTTACTATATTTGTTAAACACAAGATACACACGTGTATTGTGTTAAAACTGGATCTTGTTCTGGAACCTCTCATCTCCTTTGCCCCATCTAGTAAGTATAATAAGTTCATAAGTTCATCTGTCTTTCATCAAAAGGATCAAGAGGATATCAGGAGGGTGATGTTTTGACTTGCAAGTGAATTGGATTTAAGTGAGACAGCACTCTCTCCTTCAGTCAGATCTGCCCAGAGTCACAAAGTCAGCATATGTCTAAGCCCGATTTGAACTTAGATCTTCCTGTCTCCTGACCCACCATTCTATCCACTGCACCATCTAGCTGCTATATTAGATGGAAAGCAGGAAACTAGGGGGGAAATGTTTACAGCAAGTTTTTTCTGATAAAGATTTTGAGGAATATAAGGAGTATAAGGAACTGGGTCAAATTTATAAAAATAAGAGCATTGCCAATGGTTGAAAGATATGAATAGTCAGTTTTCAGGAAGAAATTGAAGCTATCACTAATCACTAAACACATGAAAAATGGGATCATAAGCTTATAAAGTAGTCAGTATAAAGAGGAAATAACAGGAAGTAAGATTGTAAGGGAGAACCTGTTGTCCCAAATATCAAAGGTGCATAATTTGCAATTTGTATTATATATTAACCAAAATTTACGTCCTGGTAATATATGCCCAATTAGGGGGAGTCATTTAGGCACTGTGTGTCAAGGTTCCTGGTCCTATGATATGTAAACTACAGACAAAATCCAGACCTCCACAGCTCCAGACCAGCAGAACATCAAAAAGGTGCTGATAAGCTTGAAGTTTTGCCAATAACTTTAAGATGATTTGAGTATGGTAATGAACTAACTCCAACATTATGCAGAGAGGAGTTGGTCTGTTTCCACAAAATCCTCACAAAAATGAGACCTTAAACTCCTGTCCCAAAGCACTCTTCCATCTCCATTAGATCCCTCCTGCCAATGCTTCCAACTCTAATACATGGTTACGGGAGTGATATTCTCTGCCTCCTCACTCCATGCCATCTTCTTCCTCACACTGCCTTTCTTCACCATTCCTTTCCCTCATTGCATTCCCACATCCCATCCCTTCATCCTTGAGCCCCTCTGTCTATCTCTATACTATTTTTTACCAGTTGTCTTTTTTGCCCCCATACCTTCTGTGAAGCAATCAAAGAGTGACTGTTGCACTGTTTCTTGCTGCCCATCCTAGTTTTTCCCAGTGAGTACCCGAAGAACCAGACATGCCTTCCCTCATTTCATAAATTAATTATCAATCTACATATATACATATGTGTATATGGGTATATGTGTGTGGCTCCCCATACCCTAATTCATGCCAAGGCTGTCACTAATGCAAGAATTCCATATACACCAAAATATTTATGGCAGCATGTTTGTGTATTTATGGAGGCATGTTTTGTGGTAGCAAAGTACTGAAAATAAAGTAGTTGCTTATTGATTGGGGGCATGGCTAAACAAATTGTGACATATTTCATACCATGAAGTAATGGAATATTACTGTGCTATAAGAAATGATCAATACAGAGAAATATGGAAAGACTTACATGAATTGATACAAAATGAAATAAGCAAAACCAAGACAGCAATATACACGACTACAAAAATGAAAGAAAGGGAAGGGAAGAAGAGTGAAGAAGATAGGATGAAGAGAAAAGAAGAGGAAAAATTATTTTCTATATCCAATGAATATAAATGCTTTTATAAATTTAAAGATCTATCTACACATATATATATATATATATATATATATAATTATGCACCTTTGATATATATACATATATATATATATATATATATATATATAGGTCAGAAATCATTGTATTATCAGGCAAGATTTCCCATTTTATTACATTATCTAAAAATATATTTATGCTAGGTTTCATCTTGGCATAAAATTAGCTCTGGTTTCCTGAAGGTTATCCAAAAGTGGGGAACCTGCGGCCTCAAATTCACATGTGGCCCTCCAGGCCCTCAATTGTGGACCTTTGACTGAATCCAAACCTCATGGAGCAAATCCTCTTAAAAAAAAAGGATTTGTTCTGTAAAACTTGGACTCAGTCAAAGACTGCACTTGAGGATCTAAATGGTCACATGTAACCTCAAGGCTGCAAGTTCTCCACCCTGGAGAGTAACAGAACCCAAGCTCTGGCAGGTCCTACAAAGTTAGAAAAGCTATAACTTTGGACCTGGAAATGGACTCTGTGCTCAGTCATTTGAGAACTAGCCAAGTTAAGTGTGAAGAGCATCATGACCAAAAGATGATGGATTTCTTGGGCCATAGAAATTTTGTGAACTTAAGATAACGAGGAAAGGACACTGGAGGACCCGATTTCAGGGTCAAATGTGACCCTGAGTGATCACTTCAAAAAGTGATCTCTTCAAAAAACTTTGCCTTTCTGGGCTTCAACTTCCACGTCTATAAAATAAGAAATTTGAACTTGAAACTTTGTGAACATGGAGTGGTTGAATCTTCATCTTCACTCTGATGAAACTTAGATATTTTAAAGTATTTTAATGCTAGCCAATTATTCACAAAAAATGTTGTATCTGACTGCTAAAGTAATTTATTATTTAACTGGTTATATCCTGAACAGTTCACAATGTGGCAATATCTACTAATGAGTCAATAAACCTTTATTAAGTACCTATTGTGCCAAGCCCTGTCCTAAATGCTAGGGATAAAAAGAAAAGGGTGGAGACATGCTGAAGTTCAGAGGAGTGTAGCAGGGTGGAAAATGATGACGTGGCTACCCAGAACACAGAAAGTTTTGATTTGAAGGCTCAAAGAATTTTCAACAATAAGTAAGGGCCCCTTGTATAACCATGTATCCCAAGAATGTGTCATTATATCTATATATCTAATACCCAATGAGATGGATATGGATAGAAGGATAAAGACAGAAGATAGCCCTTTTGTATTCTAAAACGTAAATTCTTCTAAATGTTTCCATCAGTAATTGTTCCACATCTAATTTAGAAGTGGGAGAATAGAAAAAGGAACTTTCACATCTTTGCAGTTTTGCCCTAGGCTGATCTGCCTGGTATTACACATGATAATATAGAGATATTCCCCCAGACACTTAAATCTCTCTGGAGGCTATCACCATCCCTGCCTGTCAGTTCAGTAAAAGTACGAGTATTTTACTTTACCAAATGGACAAGGACCGTCCATAATTGTACCAAATGTCTAAAATGTGACATATTGTTAGGAGTCAATTAGGGTTATGTTTCACAGCCATGCTAATAAAAAATTCCCTGATGGTACTGCAGGCCAGGTCAGGTCATCCGGGCTGCTGATTTGCTCTGCCAGCCATAGCAGAAAACACAACTTATTTTGGAGCTCTGGAACAGAACGATTAAAACAAAATGAACAAAACAAATACAAACAATGTTCTCCAAGGAAGTTAAAGTCCTAGGTGATTTTATATAGAAAAAGCTGAAATGTAAGCTTTGACGTAAAAATAATCATTTGAAAAGATGAGTTCTCAAGTGAGGTGAGGTGAAAGGAAGGGTATTGGAATTACACAATCATGCTGCAGGCGACTTTGGGAGACTTTTTTAAGATTGAAATTATATCACAATGGGTTTATGGGATTTTTTCCCAAGCAATAGTCTGGATTATATACTTGAAAACTGCAAAGTCAATGACATGAATAAAATTACTCTAACACACAGAAGAAATAACCTCTGTGAAAACAGCATTTGTCATAAACATTATTTTTTCCTTCTCTTTTTTTTGGCCTGTAAAATTGGTCAAATGATTAATTAGTATATTGTGCATCTGTAGGCAAGTGATTTGTTTATTTAACTATTAGCTGATGACTGCTACTTTTTTTGGGCCTCTTAGCCTCTCAAAAAGGTGATTTTTAAAAAGACACCCTTCAGCCTTGGGAAAGAGTAAACACACTTATTTGTTTGTATATTTATTTATTTTTTCTTATTTATTGAGGGTATTTTTTTCCCCTTTATGAAGTCCTCAGGAATTTTCCTTCAGGTACAGCTCTCTGCTGGTCCCCAACAATCAGTGCCCTGTAGAATTCGGAAGCTTCTGTTCTGTGCTGGATCGAGTGTGTCCTAGGTACATCTCTTGAGTCCATCCTTGCTGCTCAGGGCCCAACCAGAACTCCAGATCTTCTGACCTTCTGAAATTTAAAAGGCAGAATAGGAGGAAAATTTGATCCTCACCCCCTCCACCCAACCCAAGACCATCACTTTTTCGCATGTCCTTAACCACTGGATTCAACCACAACTTATCTGGCCTTCAGCTAGCATGTGTGATTCCAAGACGATATGCTGTCATACACAGCCTCACAACATATAACCATTTATCTTCAAGCAATCACAAGACACTTCTTGTATAGGATCTATTTTCATTCCATGACCCAAGTAGATTACTCTTCACAAATTGAGTAAAGACTTAATCAAACCTAGTTTATACCTTGGATTGATCGATGAATTCATTTACCTTTGTGATTACATTAAATGGGGTCCACCAAAATAAGAGGAAAGCTTAGCCTCTTATGGACTATACTATAGCAATTAAGCTATACTTAGTATATACATAGTATAGCAATATATGTATATACTTATATATGTATATATATACTTATACTTAGTATATATATATATGTGTGTGTGTGTATATGTATATACATATATATATATATATATACTTAGTATATATATGTATATATACTTATATATATGTATATACTTAGTATATACATAGTATAGCAATATATGTATATACTTAGTATATACATAGTATAGCAATACTATGGACTATAATATAGCAATCAAGGGAGTCTTCACAAGGGAGATGTGATTGGGGCTTCTGGGACCTAAAGTAATAACAAAGGAAGAAAACCATCATATGGAATTTACTTAGTATACAGGTTAGGCCCTCCAAAATCTAATCACAATATAACTTTCTTAACCTTATGCCCCTACAAGTAAGTTCTACCCCCTTATTAACCTAAATAGTTGCATGTCATTGGGCAAGTCATTTCATATCTCTGCTTTTCTATTCATCATTATAAATAAGGGGATTGAACTAGATAAAGGGTTAATTAAACTAAAAAAAAATTTGATCATAATATTATAATACAATTGACCTACTTTGTAATGCTATCAATTTTATTATAATAATTTAAAAATATGACAAGAAAAAAATTAAAAATCCCTGGACTAGATAAACTTTCAGCTCAAAAATTCTATGACTAATTTAGCATTATCTCCTACTGTAAGCCTCCGGCTTTTGCTAGCTGGCCTACTCACTGTGCTATAAGCATGCCTTTACCCATACCCATCCTTCTATCTAAAATTACATTTCTTCTTCCCTTCTTTACACCAATCAAAATCTTATCTATTTTAAAGGCCTAGTTCAAATTCTACCTCCCCTTGCTCACAGTATATCTTTCCAGCGTCACTAATCTTATCTGTTTCCTGTACAAGCTTAACCCCTGATATATATAGATAAGCATTCAATAAATATTTTTGATTAGTTGACAGCCTAGTCTCTAGATCTAGGCCATTGTATTATTAAAGGATTATTATTATTAAATGCAATAATCAAATGTAATCATTCACATTTACATAGCTAGCTGAATTTCACAAAGCACTCCTCCCCACCTATTAACCTTGTGAGGCAGGCAATAGTAGTGTTATTATATATGAAGTTTTGAACTCAGGTCCACTGACTCTACTCTTTCCACTGTACCACACTGCCTATCACTTAAAATCTTACTAAAGACAATGTGGGAAAGTCTAGCAAATAGAAATGTGAAATTTTTAAAAAGATAAGTTTAAAGGAAGGTTCTAGAATACAGTCATATCTAATGCTGAAAATAGTTATATGACAGGTTTTCTGTCTTTAAAAGAGAGTGTCCATACATTCACAACATAATCTTTTTTTGGGTAGCAAAGAACTAGAGGCATGTGGATTGTCGATCAATTGGAGAATGGCTATATAAATTATAATACTTGAATATAATGGAATGTTACTTGTTCATAAGAAATGAGGAATATGAAGAATTTTGAGAGATTTGGGAAAGTTTACATGAATTAATGCAAAGTGAGGTAAGCAGAACAGGAAAACAATACTCACAAGATTTTTAGCAACTCACAGACACTACACCAACAACAGCAAGAATAACAAATTGGAACACCATGGTGAAATTAAAGGAACAAGTTTGTACCCAGAAAAGACTTAAGATACTCCCCTTTCCCTTCTTGTCAAAGATGGGAGACTTTGGGTATGGGACATTATGACTACTGGCAGACTTCTTTGACATGTTGGTTAGATTTGTGGAGTTGGCTTTTCCCCCCTTTTCTTGATTCATTGTTACAAGGTATAGCTTGCTATTTTGGTTCAGAATCAAGCAATTAAACACTCAACCAATAATTTTTAAACCATAAATAAATCAATAAGTGTTTATTAAGCTTATCTTATGTGCCAGGCACTGTGCTAAGTAGTGTAGATTCAAAAGAGTATAGTCAGAAAGGATATATACAAAGATGATATCAAAACAAACAAAGATAATCCTTTTTTTTTTGTTAGGGCCAAATTCTGAATCTTTGTACTTGCATAGTTTTTGTGGCCTTAAATACAAAATATAGCTGCAGAGAAACTGGTAATAGATACGTAGATAAAATGGCTGATTTACACCCAGATGAGACCTAAATAGTCAGTCACAGACCATGTTCTTTCAATAATCATTCAATAAATATCGAATACCCTAACATTTGATATGGACAGGACCTTCTCATCCATCTAGCCCAATCCCCTGATTTTACAAACTAGGACCTGCAAGAAAGTCAATGACTCTTCAAAGGTCACAAGGTAGCAGGACTTGTACCTAAGTCTAATAGTTCTACTTTTTCCCATGTAATACCCAAACTTCCTTCCACCACCTTGTATTATAACCATGACCTCTGCAATGAATTGCCATAGACACTAATTAGTGAAAGGCCCAGGCATTGATTGAGGTTTTCTGAAGCACCTAGCAGATGTGAAAAGAAATCTCAATGGCAAATTTATTGCTTCAAAATTTTCTTAGTTTCCATGAAATCAGAAGTGAGTAGAAATGTAATCTAGCAACTCTGTGGAGGTTGGAGGGAACCTCAAGCAAGAAGCCCCAGAGACCCCAACTATGTAGATGTTTCAAAGCCATTTTTGTTGAGTTGCTGTTTGAACCACACTCTAAATAATGATATTCTTATTAAGAAGTGCATAGTATAGCGTTCAGCCAAGGGTTTTTTCTAAGAATTAAAAAAAAATTCCTGAATTCCCCAACAGGTTAATCCCGCTAGTCCAAATGTAGTCTTTTGATCCAAATAAGTCCCAGATTTGAGATACTAAGGAATGCCACTCAATAACTCACCATGTAAAACACTGGGTGCCCACTGTGGAGCTATGAGACATCTTATCATAAACACCATCCCCAGCATTCAGTAGCTGTGCCACATTATGTGCAAATGACATAACCTCTCATCTGCAAATGGGAACAATGATATCTGTAGAATATAAGCTTTTTACAAACATGAAACCTATATAAATGGCAGCAACTGTTACCATGTACTAGGGTCCAGGATTACAAAGACAAAAACAAGACAGTCCATGGTCTCAAGGAATTTATAGTCCATTTGGGGAGCATGGGGAGAGATAATATAGAATACAGAGATAAGTAAATACATTATAATTTGAGGAAAGAGAAAATACTTGCTTCACTTGAATTCTGGTAGAACACTAAATTAAAATACAAATAGACATTATGTAAAAAGTTTGCTATTACCCAAACATGAGTATTTTTTTTCCAATGGGTTTTGACAGGAGGCCATTTAGTAACCTCCATTCAATCTTTGTAACTGCTGTAGTTTATCCTTCAATCTCAAAGAGGATCATGACATCAGGGAGGTGCTGCCACGAGGTGCTGCAAGTGAATTGGATTTAAGTGAGGGAGGGCTGTGCAAAGTGACCAGCCTCACTTTCTCCTCTGGAGCCATCTAGGTTCAGTGGCCAGATACAGAGCAGGATAACTGGAAATGGTCCAGGATACAGTGGGAGACCTTGGCCTTTTGAAGGCCAATCAGACTTCTGGCTTTGACTGAGGTAAAACCTATTCATTGATTGGGGCTATTTAAAAAGTGAACCAAGGGATGGCTTCTTTAATTAAAAAAAAAAAATTAAACTGGGAAGGAAGACCCTCAGGGTTTCTGGGCAAAAGAGAAATAATTATTATTTACATTTACTGTGAGCCACTGAGTCCCAAACAATAACCATTATGTAGTACTACATACTGGCTAGATCCAAAGATAAATCTTGAAAGAAAATAGATCATTTTAAACATGCTTAGATTAATATCATAATTAAATAAACAGCTAAAATGTAACACCCAATCAGAGTTTGTGTCATCTCTGGTATGCTTGAGCAAAATTGTGTCTAAACATTATATGTGTATATATGTAAAATGTACAGCCATCTGGAAGTAGATTTTAGTTTATTGTTCATAAATACAATCAATTTTCCTGTTTGGGGGATGGATTAATTACATGGAATCTTAGAGGTGGGACAGACCTCAGAAACTGCCTAGTTTAACTTATATTTGAATTGTAAACTTTTCTGTAGCATCTTCAGCAATTGCACATTCAAGATTCAGCCTTTGTTTGAAGACTTCTAGGGAGAGGGAACCTTCCAGTTCCCAAAGAAGCATCATTCTTCTTTGTAAGAGTTCCAAATGTTAGGAAGTTTTTTTTCCCACACTACCAATTTGCAAGTCACCCCTTTGGTGTAGTTTGCTAGACTGAAAGAAAAACAAGTATATCTCTTTTTTTAATGTTAGACAAGAACAAGGGGACAAATTTTCTAAGCTTTCTATTAATTTTAGGGCATCTTGGTACAATGGATAGAGCACTGGATTTGGATTCAGAAAGACGTAAGTTCAGTTCACCTCAGACACTTACTTGATGCATGATCCTGGATACATCACTTAATTTCTCTAAGTCTCAGTTTCCTTATCTATAAAGTAAAGATAATGATGGTACCGACCTCAAAGGGTCATTGTGAGGGTCAAAAGATATATATATATAAACGAGATAAAATGCAATGTCAAAGTTAGTGAATATTACCAATATTACCATTTGTATTGCACCTGGCAAGTTATATATTTTTTTAACTACCACCCTGCGAATACACAAATGGCCCCATACAGGTGCTTAGCCAGTGCCTCTTGGTCTCCTACTGCTGTTCAGTCATTTTCAGTCATGTCGGACTCTCCATGACCTCATTTGTGGGTTTCTTTGCAAAGATACTAGAGTGGTCTTCCATTTCATATTCCAGCTCATTTTGAAGAGGAGGAAACTGAGGCAAACAGAGTTAAGGGACTTGCCCAAGGTCACACAGCTAGTAAGTATTTGAGGCCAGATTTGAACTCGTGAAGATGAATCTTCCTGACCGAAGGCCCAGAACTCTATTCATCTATCTACTGGTCTCCTAATCTAGCACTATTCAAGAAATCATGACCTTCTAACAATGCAACATTGCAGAAAAATCAATCCTAAATCCTCTAACTGCAAGCTCACTTTGTTTTGTTACCTCCGGATTATTTGGGTTGTTTTGTAACGCTAGTTTATTAGGTCTTGGTGTTCTTTTACAGTTTTGACTGCAATTTCCTATGTATTTCTTCACAACTGTGCCTATTTCATTTTGGTGTTGAATTATCCTTGAAATGCCTGAGTTTCTCATACTAACAGCTACTAAAATATTAAGGGACCTCTGAGAGTATCTAGTCCAACCTATTGAATTTTATGGATGAGAGTGCTGAAGTGCAGAAGGGAGAAGTGATTTGTTCAAAGTCACACATGTAACTAGTGGCAAAGCTAGAATTTGGACACAAGGCCTCTGTCTCCACATTTGGCACTTTTTCCACTGAGCTGGTACTGTTCTGAAAGCTATTTTAAATACCACACAATATTGTGTGGTATCTCTTATCCTTCTCAAATATTTATGTCCTAAGGGCTGCAGGTGGTTAAGGGGACAGAGCAGGCCTTCAAAAACAGGCAGACAAACCAGAAGGAGAGGGTCGCTAATTTTCTGCTCCATTCAGTTAGACAAATGTTGACAATTACTGAAGCTATGGGAGTTGTAGAAGTAAACATATTAGGTAATAAAAACATAATATGATGGGAGAGGGAGAGATCAGTGAAGGGAGCCTACTTTCCCAAAAAACTCCAGTGGTTCCCTATGCTCTATGATGAAATACTGAATTCTCTCTTGGATTGGCATGCAATACTCTTCACAATGAGTCCCCTTCCTGTCATTTTAGTTTTCTCATATAATCAATCCTCAACATTTTATTTATTCATATGATTTTATTAATAATTTTGCTTTCACTTGCACTTTGGCAACTACACATTCATAGTTATGCAGAGTAGAGAAAAAATGAGAAATATAATGTGAGCAAATTTCTGATTTCCTACTATGCTCTTCACTGATCTTGTTCCCCCACTGTTATAAAGAGATTCCTTTGAATTTGTTGCATAGTTTCATTGCCTTTAAAACTCAAGTTTTGTGATACACTTATGCCCCCAAAGCATAGTACAAGTCCTTTGAACACTAAGTCCAAGCAAGTCAAGTCAATGATGCAGCTTTGTGAGAAAATAAAGATATTAGATAGACTTTGTGCTGGAATGTTTGCAATTTCTGTGGGTCTAATTAACCAGCTGATGAAAGACACCCAGGTTGCTATTCCCATCATTTATCACAGCCTAAAGGTTAAACATTAACCTCTGCTATACTCCTATACTCCAAGACCCTTAAGGATCTTAAATGTCACAGAAAGTCCATATGGCTGATGGATTAGTTCAAACTGGCACATCCTTCATGATCTCCAATGCCATCCACCTGCCATGAAGGACAGAGAGTAGGAGGTGATGGCAACACCTTGCTAGTCTTCATATTTTCTGACAACAGTGACTAAATCCCAGAAACCTTTCCCCTGGTTTTGAAAGGGCAATAGAGAGGTTTACAGTATATAGTGCAACACCCTTACACTGCCAACTGGCACAGTAATAAGATTCAGATTAAAAAGTGTTTTAATTTTAGGAATATTATTTACTGTAAAGTATGATTCTTTAGATTTCATGCTATAAAAGTGAATATTAGTACTAGAAATGTTAGCTTTAGCAATAAGAGAAGAAAAAGAAATTGAAGGAATTAGAATAGGCAAAGAAGAAACTTTACAGATGATACAATGATATACCTAGAGAATCCTAGGAAATCAAGTAAAAAATTACATGAGATAATAAACAACTTTGGCAGAATTGCAGGTTACAAAATAAACTCAAGAAAATCATCTACATTTATATATATTATTAAGAAAGCCCAACAGCAAGAGATAGAAAGAGAAATTCCATTTAAAGCTATGGTAGACACCATAACATATCTGGGACACTACCTGCCAAAACAAATCCAAGGACTATATAAACATAATTACAAAACATTTCACATAAATAAAGTCAGACCTAAGTAATTAGAAAAATAATAGCTACTCATGGGTAGGCTGAGATAATATAATAAAAATGACAATTCTACCTAAATTAATTTATTTATTCAGTGCCATTCCAATCAAACTACCAGAAAAATATTTTCTGAAGCTAGAAAAAATACTTTCAAAATTCATCTGGAAAAATAAAAGGTCCAGAATATTAAGGGAATTAATGAAAAGAAATGTTAGGGAAGGTGGTCTAGCCCCACCAGATCTCAAATTGTATTATAGAGCAGCAATCATCAAAACCACTTGGTACTGGCTAAGAAATAGAAGGGTAGACCAGTGGAATAGGTTAGGTATTCAAAACACAGTAGTTAATGAATACAGCAATCTACTGTTTAATAAACCCAAGGACCCCAGCTTCTGGGATAAGAACTCACTGTTTGACAAAAACTGCTGGGAGCTGGGCATAGACCAATGCCTGACACTGTACACATGAATAAAGTTCAAATGGATACATGATCTAGGCATAAAAAGTAATACTATAAACAAATTAGGGGAGCAAGGAATAGTGTATTTGTCAGATTTATGGAGAATGGAGAAATTTATGACCAAATAAGTGATAGAGAACATTATGAAGTACAAAATAGATCATTTTGATAACATTAAATTGAAAAGTTTTTGCACAAACCCAATGCAACCAAGATTAAGAGGGAAGCAGGAAACTGGGAAAGAATTTTTGCAGCTAGTATCCGTGATAAAGGCCTCATTTCTAAAATATGTAGAGAACTGAGTCAAATGTGCAATACAAGTCATTCTGCAATTGATAAATGGTCAAAGGCTATGAGCAGGCAGTTTTCAGAGGAAGAAATTGAAGTTATTTATAGTCATATGAAAAAAGGTTCTAAATCACTATTGATTAGAGAGATGCAAATAAAAACAACTCTGAGGTACCACATCACAGTATCAGATTGACTAATATGACAAAACAGGAAGGTGATAAATGCTGGAAAAGATATGGGAGAGCTGGGACACCAATTCATTGTTGGTGGGGCTGTGAGTTAAACTAACCTTGACAATTGCATAGTACTTAATAAGGTTATCAGACACCAGGTACCCCCTGCCTCCCCCCACTCCGGCACCTTGAAATGTCCTTGAAAGACCACTTAGTAACTACCCAAAGAGTTACAAAGGGTTACAAAAGTGTGCATACCCTTTGACCCAGCAATATCCCTTCTAAGACTGTACCCCAAAGAAATCATAAAAATGGGAAAGGATCTTACATGTACAAAAATTTTAATAGCAACTTTCTTTGTGGAGGCCAAGAACTAGAAATCAAGGGATGTCCATCAACTGGGGAATGGCTGAACAAGATGTGGTATATGAATGTAATGGAATACTATGGTACTATAAGAAATGATGAACAGGAAGACTTTAGAGAGACCTGTAAGGACTTGTATGAACTGATGCTGAGTGAAAGGAGCAGAACCAGGAGAACTTTGTACATAGTAACAACCACAGTGTGTAAGAAATTTTTCTGGTAGACTTAGCCCTTCACAGCAATGCAAGGACCTAAAACATTCTCAAAGGACTCAAGGCAAAATGCTATCTGCCTCCAGAGAAAGAACTATGTAATGGAGAATGAAGCAGAATATTTTCTCTTGTGTTATGTTTTGTTTTGTTTGGGTTTTTCTCATGGTTTCTCCCATTCATTTTCATTCTTCCATGCAACCTGACTAAAGTGAAAATGTATTTAATAAGAATGTATGTGTAGAACCCATATAAGATTGAATGCCATCTTAAGGAGGGAGAGGAGAGGAAGGGGCAGAAAAATCTAAGACTTAAGAAAGTGATTGTAGAAAACAAAACAAATTTTTAAAAATTGAATCATAAAAAAGTGAATATTGTGTGAAATCAATGTTTTGGAGGTTTTTTTAAATTGATATTCTAGCATAAACGGTCACAAAATTCTAGGAATTATTAGAGAAAAAGACTTTTTGCATGTTAGAGGTTTTATTTTGTATACTACGTTATCTGTTAGGAAAAGTGCATATTATCAGAATTAATGTTCTGTTATAAAGTATTGTATACAGAAAGCATATTTTCAGCAATCTCTAGTGAAATATTACAGTTTTGGGTGGTCAGGAACCTAAGGACTTATTTTCCATAGCCTCAATGTATCAACTTCATGATTTTAACTTTCTCCCCATTTTCTAAGAATGTTACTTGCATGAAAGTTGAGGACTGACTGTACATTACCTATCTCCTATCATTCTTAACTCCAAGTCTACTTGCTGTTTTTCATATATGATGTTCCATGTCCCATCTCCATACCTTTGCACTGGCTGTCCCTCCTGCCTGGCATGCTGTCTCCTTCACTTCTGTTCTTGAATTCCCATGCTTCCTTCAAGATCTAGCTCAAAGGGCTACCTTTTCTGAGAGAAGCCTTTACTGTCTCTGCCCTACCCCCACCCCAATTTCTAGTGCCTCTAAAGTTACTTCGTACTGTATCTGCTTCATATGTTTACTGTACACAGCTGTCCCTTAACATTTGCTGGGGTCAGAGGTACAGGATCTCCTGTGAATAACTCTAGGCTCCACTCCAAACCTCTATTGTTAGTAATTATGGTCATATTTATTTAACACAAAAAAACCAAGTAAAACAACACACCACACCCATAAAAAAGTTTCAGGGCCGAAGGAAGTTCAGCTGGGAGGAGAAAGGCTAAGTGGTCCTGGTGCCAGGACTTCTAGATTGATAAGGCACCCATCACACTCTAGACTGAACCGCTTAGGCTCCTCTTTTTTCTCACCAAAGTAAGCTGGACTTTTGTGAGGTAGAAAATGCCTAAGCCCTCCCAGGCACCCTCCTAGGCACTAACCAACCACTGCCTTGGTCAGACTACTTGATGTCTGTTGGAAAGACCCATCAGTAACTATCTACTTTTGAAACCAGCCTGAGTCTACACTTTCTGTGAGGCCTGTGCTATCTACCTTGGGGATCCAGGTTTGGTCTTACTGAAACCATAGATAGATACTTGTTTCCACACAGCCAAGTTTGTTTCAAAAGTGGGTAGTTACTAAGCGGTCTTTCAAGGACATTTCAAGGTGCCTGGGGGCAGGGGGTAACCTGGTGTCTGATAACCTTATAAAGTACTATGCAAAGGTCAAGTTATTTGGATATAGTAGAAAATTCACTGATCTGAGAGTCAGTCCATTTGGGTTCTAGTCTGAGTTTTGCCATTATTTTCCTTGAAAAAGTTATTCAACTCTGTTTCTTCATCTGTAATACACAGATAATTAGGCTAGATGAGCTCTAAGGAATCCTCTTACTCTAATGATCTATGCTGAGATTGAGCAATTTATTTTTGCTACAAAGCCTAGTTTGAACTTGGGGGCACAGGGTATTTGCAGCAGTGAGCTAAGGGATTTGGAATGTCTACCTTTATGGGTACAACAAAGACTTTTCTTCATCATATTTTTATTTAAGCACTTATTCAAGTGACACTTTTATAAAAACTCAATATATAGTTTCATAGGCCCATAGTGCTGGGGTGCACCATGAAGGTTTCAACCAATGATGAAGAACATGTGGATGTACTTCCGTGTAAATTTACTTATGCAGTTTTGTTCCACACTTTGGCCCTAACCTCTGAACATAAAAAGAAAAGACAAAATGAAAATGACAACTTGAAATTTTATTTACTTATATTTATATTTATTTGATTTATTTATTTCCATGTACTGTTGAACTAAAGTTATTCAGAGGGATTAATGAAATGAAGACTCATTAAATGAAACAGCATTGACATTATCTTTGAAATGTTTTCATCTCAATATTTCTCATTCAAACAGTTGGTTGCTAGTACAGAATAGAACAGCTTCCAAGTTTGTATATTAATAAGAGTAAGCTTTTAAATATAGTTGCCTCCTACTGATAAAATAACATCAATTTTTAGGAATAAAGTTTCAGAATATCTTTAAAAAACATATACATACACTTCTGCAATCTTCTCATAAAGCTAAGTGAGAAAAGGACATCTGCCTCATTTAGACATATAATTGTGGCAAAATCTCTTCATGGATAGTCTCAGAAACTGTTGAAATGAACGAAAGTGGATCTCTTGTGATCTGTTCGTGATGGTGAGGGTTATGTAGGACTTCCAACCTTCTTAGGTCCCTATACCTTTTGACTTTACAGAGACCTTTATGTATCTCCATTCAATATGAAAAGAAGCAAATTCTAGAGTTTACCACTAATATTCATATAAAATAGAGCTTATTTTTGATAAAGAAATTTATAAAGAATTTTTAGATACATGATATTTCAGTACCATAACATGGCTTTATTTATTTATTGCTATTTGTCAGAACACAGTCAAAAAAGCAGAGAGTCTTTTAATTCTGTGTCTCATCAACCAGCAGCTTTATTCTTGGTGTAATTTCTGAAAGAAATTCCTACATGTCACATTTAGGCTCTGTTTTGTTTCTTGCTTTGGATTTTTTTGAGAACAGGACTTAGAATATTTATTCACAGAGATGAACTTTTGTAAACAGAATTAAAGCCCTGTGAACACATTTAGTGAGAATAAAATTTTCCAAGAGTGCACTAATAATTTTGGAACTTTATTGATTGGAAATCAGTTCATTGTCCAGCTTATTAAAGATATTGATTCACTAATCTTTTTCTATGTCATTGTTGCTGAGTTTTTTTAAAGTTTAATGGGAAAACGTTCTCATATCCAAACAATTATTCCTTCAATTCTTGTTTCAAAGCTTTAGATATACTATTAGACTGCTTCCTTTTACCATCCAGTTTTGGAATATTTCAAAAGGATCATATAGTTTTTCATCAAATATTTCCTGTACTTTCTATCTTCCCATTCATCTCTAGAGATATGTGTAATCCATCTTGGAAAGAATAAGTATGTAGTAAGTGCCTGCTATGTACTAGGTGATTTCCACATCTTATCTCACTTTTTCCCCATAGCAACCCTCGAAGGAAGGTGCTATCATTCTCATTTTATATATGGAGGAACTGAAGTAAACATTTTTTTAAGTGTCTTGCCCAGGGTGACACAGCTAAGTGTCTGAGATAGGACTTAAACTTGGGGCTTCCTGAATTAAGACCCAGAGCTCTGTGTTCCCTAGCTGCCTTTGACAGGTTGAAATTCCTTAAGTAATTATCTTATTTTGATAAGGAATTTAACTTCCTGCTTGATATTTTCATTAACTCTTAAATTTAAGATATGAATTTGTCCAAATTTCACTCCTTTACTAATTCTTTTAAGGAAGTAGAGATTAAGGGAAAAATAAAACATATTGGAATTCATATAGCTAGTCCAAAGACTTTGCCTATAAACTGTCTTCATTATAAAGTATAAGGTTGGAGATCTACCCACCTCAATTAAACACAGAAGGCCCACACTTTCAAATTAATTAGCCAAAGGTATAAACTGACCTTTATAAAGGTGTAAAATAAACTAAAATAAATCCATAATCAATTTTGGCAGAGTGAAGTGCTTTGGTCGTTAGATAAAAGTCATCAATGTCACAGAAAATATTTTGTGATTTGGTGAAAAGAAGTAGATACATCTCTGAGTCTAAATATGTGTGGTATGTATGTGTGTGTGTGTGTGTGTGTGTGTGTGTGTGTGTGTGTGTGTGTGTATATACATAAATGCATGTGTATATGGATATGGATATACATATATATATGTGTGCTTATATATATATATATATATATATATATATATATATATATATATGCAAGTATGTATGGAGAGATAGACAGATAGATAGATAGGCAAATAGATATAGATACCGATACACATATCACAGCAAATAAGCTTGGAATCATTATTGGATCCAGTAGCTGTTTCAGGAGCTTTCAAACTCAGAAGAGCCTTCTGGCAGCAGACTTTGGCTCCTATCCCAGGGGGGAGGGAGGAGTGAGCTCCAAAAGAGTGTTATCTTCCTCTGTCACCTTCATCAGGCATGTCTTCAGAGCCTGGACCAGTAACAAACAATGCATTCAACTAGATCTAATCAGGAGCTAAGTGTCACACCAAGGTCAAACTAAATACACCAAAAAAGGAAGCTTTAGAACTCTTCAAGGGTGCCACCTCTTTAACTCAGCAGAAGGTTCTTAACTGGAGGAGAATTTCATGAAGACTTCACAAAGAGAGAGAAGGATCTTGACTGATATGGAGCTGTTAGTTTAACCTCTGGCCATATGTGCTCTCTAACTTTGAATCATTCTCCCAGGGACCATATGAGTGTAAGAGGAGGAGTGTACTTCTAGATTGAAGGAATGTTTCTCTAATATCTGTCTTTCCTATATCTTCTCAGTAAATATCCCTTTAAAAATAAAAAAAACTAACTGATGTCAACCGATAGGTGGATACAGGGGAGCATACCAGATGCAGGTATGTAATAAATGACAGTAATAAAAAAACAATTTACAGGGTTACCCCTAGAGTAATGAGTTGTCCTCTGGGGAACCAACTTACCAGTTCAAGCAGATGTTGGGAAAGTGAGTCCTGAGGAGATGTTACATGAGAAATATATATGTATACTCCAACACTGGGATTTTGTTGAAATCATATATAGAACTTAAGTTGCTTGAGGACAGGAACTATTCATCTTTATGTCCTCTTTATAAGTCCTTGGAACATGATAAACACTCAATAAATGCATATTGAATGAATGATTGAATGAAATATTTCCCATATTAAGAAAAGTAAGTCCCACAGTCATATATGTGCTATTTAGATTTCTGGATTTATGCAAATGAAATCTAAAACTGACAATTTAGGTATATAGAAACAAAGCCAACAACTTAAATCAGGTCATCAGAGGCAGGAAAAATAAAAAGACTCTCTTGGAATGATTTTGAATTTAAAAAATAACAGTTAGGCCCTCTAAAACCTTCTTTGCTACTTTTGACTCCAATAAATAAAGACCTCTCATGGAATACACCCTATCTCACCATATAGCCCTGTCTTCAGCCTTTATTACCACAATACTTCCTCTCCACTTTATCTTAGAGTCTTTAATGCCTCAAAATAAAACTAAATACCCAAATCATGCTGGCACAATGTCATTCTTACCATAAAATATTGCCACAGTAAAGACCATGATTTTATAGTAGGCTAATATATAATCTACCATTACATGACAATCTCCATAAATATCATTTTTTCCTCCTGTCAAATCCTGACCAACATAGCATTCTTATTTTAATTCAATCTTTCTCAGCTTGCTTCCTCATACTATAAAATAGAGAATAGGACTAGATGTTCTTTAAAAACTGGACCATGTAAATATAATTGTGGGACTGAAGATTTGGAGCTGGGAAGGAACTTAGAATCACTTAGTCCAATGCTTGGTGATACGTAGTGGAAGTGGGCTGTGAACCCAGCTGCTCAGACCCCAAAGTCAGTATTCTTTACCTCATGCCACAATGACTCATCTGACTTAAAGAAATTGAAAATTGAATGTGACTTTTGAATAATTTTTTCATTTTTAACTAATTTGGGATATTATTTTACTAATCAATAACAATGTGACACTCTCAGAACACCGCAAAAGAACAATCAATGAACCTCCTTCTACTTACTATTTTCATAAATAAAAACTTTCTACAAAAAGAACTAAAAATGATTAATAAAGACTGACAGGCAAGAGGATATGTGAGAGTAAAGACAGAAATGGCATACAGAATCTGAGTAAAAGGATGAAATCTCAGTGTGAAAGTGAGGTTACTAGAGTAACATGAAATTGTAGGAAAGGATTTCTATTTTTAGGACAGGATTTGATGAAATAATAAGAAGGCCCTAGTGTAGTAGGTTTTCTATAACATTCTCTAAGTGGAGTCAGTGACACTCCTTAGAAGAGGAAGCCTATAGCACTTTTCCAATCAATATAAACCTAAGGGGAACAGCACAATACCACACTTTGTAGGTGAGGACACAAGGAGAGAAATAGAAGTGACACTGCTATGGGCATATAGTAAAGACTGACCAACACAGTGGAAGGAATGATTAAATGAAAATATCACAAGACTAAATATAGTTATGATAGAGAATTTCAATTTCCCAGATATCTTCTGGGAAGATAGTGCTCAAAGTAATGCGTCTGGTACAAGAGAAAAACTCTAACTGTAGTTGGAAGAGGAGTTCAAATTTTGATTCTGTCACTCTCTACCTGGGTCATTCTGGGCAAGCCATTCAGTCTCTCAGTTTGTTTTTTTATCTATAAATAAAGGAGTTGGACAAGATGACCTATAAGTCTCCTTTGGATCTAAATGTACAACAGGATACAATAATAAAGAATGCTGTTGTCAGTGCTATAAGGTTGAGCTCAATCCAAGAAGATGAAATGTCATAGGAATCAATGTAAAGTCTTACATTTCGGGTTCATCTTTACAAGTAAAAATTGGGGAGGTTATATTTAGATTGTGGTTTGTTTGAAAAAGTTCTGGAAGGTTTAGTTGTATTCAATTTCAGTAACTGTTGCCAGTAAGATATGGCAGCTGAGAGAGACAGACAGACAGAGAGATAGAAACAGACAGAGAAACAGAGAAGGAGACAGAGACAGAGAGAGGAGAGAGAGAGAAAAAGAGAGGAAGGAAGGAAGGAAGGAAGAAAGGAAGGAAGGAAGGAAGGAAGGAAGGAAGGAAGGAAGGAAGGAAGGAAGGAAGGGAGAGAAAAGAGATATAAAATCTGCATTAAGAGAAGCATAATTTCCAGTAATAAGGAAGTTTTATTCCCAAGGTACTCCGCCATATTGAGAACAGATTAGAATGACTGTTTTCAGTTCTGGGCCCCACATTTTAGAAAAAAAACATAGATAATCTCATGAATATCCAGAGAAAAGGTCTTGAGTCCATGCCATATGAGGATAAATCTGAGTATATTTAGCTTGGAGAAGAAAGTTCTCAGGGGGTATATGATAGCTGCCTTACGTATTTGAAAGGTTGCCATGTGGAAAGTGGATTATATTTGTGCTACTTAACCCCAGAAGTACAACTGAGAGCAATAGGGAGACGTTGTTAAGCTTAATACAAAGAAAAAAATTTCTGGCAATTAGAGCTATCTAAATATGAAAAGTGTTTTGCCTTGGGGAGCAGTGGGATCTCCGTCATGGGAGAGAGGCTGTATGACACTTGTCATTTGTGTTGTAAAGGGATATACTTTGTGGTATGTTTTGGACTAGATGGTCTTAGGGTTTTTCCAAATCTGAAATTCTATAATTTTACATGTCAGAAAATAGATAAAATAATGAGGTAAACTTCTAGCCAGGATACAGTTTTCAGTAGCAGTGAAGCATTCATTAGTGAAGTTGGAAATGTGGGGAAACTTGAGAGAAAATAATTAAGACATTCTGTATTTAGTGATAAGGGAGATATGTATACATATATACATATATAGAGATAATAAGATATGTATCATAGATAGCTACTATCCTAAGATCAGAGACTTTAAAAGAAAAGTGTCTCAAAAAGCATAGATTTTCAAAAATAAAAGGTTGGTGGTATAAGATAGAATCATCTAAAAAGATTTAAGTGACTTCACTGGCAACTCTCTGATGAGCCCAGGTTTAAATAGGAAATGCACAGAAGGCTGAGTTAAAGGAGTTTCACAGGACCACAAAGATAGTCATAGAGTGGCTAAGGATTATAATGAATGAGAGTTAACAAAATTTATTAAAGCACAAGAGACTTTTTAATCAATATTCAAGATCAAATGACAAATAAGAAAGAAATATGTCTGTTGCTTAAGGACAAATTGTATAATGCTAATAGTTTATTTTTATGTCAGACTCAATGGTTTAAAAAATACATTCTCACAGTCATTATGGAAAGTAGTTCAAGTATTATCTCCATTTTATAGAGGAAGAAACTGTGGTTCAGAGAGATTAAGACTTGTTAAAGGCACAGTAGAAGTTACCAGAGCCAAAAATTTGAATTCAGGTCTTCTGCTCCTAAGTCTAGCACTTCAGAAGAATTCAAAACTACTTACGTCGGACTCCTTAACCATATCTAATGACAAAGATTTGTACATAGCCCTCCACCTCATCTTTCTCTGAGGTAACTATATTCTGTCCCCTAAAAACTTGTCCATTCTCCTACCCTGACTTTTCTCACTCTTTCTCTGTCCTTTAAAGAAATGGAAGTAGATAGGTCTTTTCAGTGTGGGTAGCTATATGACTATTTGACTGAGGATGACTTGACATCCAGTTTTGAAATAAAGCTATTAGGTAGACCTACCTACAGTTTCAACATGGATAAGCTCAGCTGAAGGACAGACTTAAGGAGCTGCAGAGACTAGGTACTATTTTTTTCCTCTGCTGGAATCTAAATACTTCATGACTCCGGACCTAATTCATTTTCATTCCATCTCTCCTTCTGCCTTGAAATCTCAAACCCTGCCCTTCATCCACACTGTGACTTCTAATTCCTTCACCCTTCAGTTCTTTCTCAGGCTGTTAGCCCTGTATTAACTATATTTTAGGTTTATTTGCCCAGAAGGCCATTCACTGATAAGAAGAAAGTCCCCATATACACCAAAACATTTATACCAGCATTTTTGTGATAGCAAAGAATCAATAATAATATTGATGTCCAATGATTAGGAAATAGCTAAATAAATTATGGTACATAAATGTAATGGAATATTACTGTGCTGGAAAATGATGAATATAATGAATACAGAAAAGCATAGAAAGACTTTCATGATCTGATGCACAGTGAAGTAAGCAGAACCAAGAAAACAATGTGAACAATGACTACAACAATGTAAATGGAAAGAACAACCAAAAGAATCAAAGGGAAATAGTGCAAAATTACAAAAACAAGCATGGCTCCAAATAAAACATCTAAGAAGACATTCCCATCCCACCTATTTGCAAAGGTGGGAACTCTCAAGGGTGACACACATATTTAAAGAGGTTTTTCAATGTCATGATGAGCTATGCTGATTTTTTTTCTTCTTTTTGGTGAAATCATTGTTTTTTGAAGTGATTCTGGGATGGGGAGGAAGAATATTGGGAGAAAGCATGGTGATGTAAAAAAGCACCAGCAGGAGACACCAATAAAACTTATTTAAAAAATGAACTGCCTCAGAACAGAACAGGGATGTCTGTCTAGACAGTTATTTATGTCCAAAGAGCATAGAAGTTGTACTGGATTGCGTCAATATACATGAACTCATCAATGAGTCAACAATCAGAAATTGCTGCCAAAATTGCTAACACAATCTTACACAGCATGAATAAAAGCAGACTGTCTAGAACAAGATGGGGGTAATCATCATCTTGTACCTCAACTGGGCAGACCATATCTCTTGCTTGGTTCTGGGCACTTCATTTTACGAAGGCCTTTGACAGAGTGGTGAAGGGCAGAGGTGTTGTGAAGTTCCATCAAGATCGTGGAGGTAAAGCACTAAGCAAACTTTCCAGTACTACACAAATGCCAGTTGTAACTATTCTTATTAGCCTTCAGTCTCAGGATGATCTCATTCCCCAACACTTCTCCTCCTCCTGAACTCCTGATAATCTCAAGCAATGTTTATTGTGCAACAAGTACTGGCAAAAGTTTAACCACCAGGCTCTGGTGGGGAACTGCATGTGCATATACTTTTTGGTTTAATCCACACCAATAGCCCATTCCCAAATTAACTTATCAATGAAACAATAAACCAAGCTTTCATTTTTAGCCACTTGCTGATTCCTGAGGTGTTAAATGCTCACACTGAAAATTCAACAATCCCTCCAGCAGAGCCCTGGTGAGCAGACTCAAAACCATGTTTTGTGAAAAATAGTGGAAAAAGCTAATGACATTTTCCTTGAAGAAGATTGGAGAGTGTTATAATGTGAGAAGAGCTTGAGATGCACCGTAAGGAGTCTTGGGTTTGAATCCTCTATCTTCCTCTTACCATGTTTGTGACTTTAGGAAATTTTTCCACCTTTCTGTGCCTCAGTCTCCTTAATGGAAAGGAGCCTTGATTTCTAGCATTAACATGTTCACTGAATTAGACCTTTACTTTGTTCAGTCATTTTTCAATTGTCTGACTTTGTTTCCCAATTTGGGGTTTTCTTGGCAAAAATAGTAGAGTTGTTGGGTATTTCCTTCCCAACCTCATTTTATAGATGGGGAAACTGAGGTAAACAGGCTTACATAACTTGCCTAGGGTCACACAGCTAGTAAATACCTGAGGCCAGGTTTGAACTAGGGAAGATGAATCTCCCTGTCTCCAAGTCCAATACTCTATGGACTATATCACCTAACTGCCTATTAACATTGTATATATTTACTCAAGTTTTGAAAATTCAAAAAACATTCATTGAGCACGTATGTTTAATAAACTGATATTTAAGTTTGGGGTACAAATATAAAAAACACCAACTGTTTGCTGTCAAGGAATTTACTGTAATGGAGGATTAACCTTATATGTGGATAAGTATAATATAAAGGCAAAGAGTGATAATGCTGCAAGAAATATAAGGAAGGAAAGATTTTTTTTCAGCAAGAAGACCTGAGTTTGAATTCCCGCCTTGAATTTACCATCTCTATACTTTCTCTACAGACCTGGACAAGACATTTAACTTTCCTCAGCCTCAGCTTTCTGAGTTATAGAATAGGGATTATAAAAACATCTACATCAAAGTGTTGTGAGGATCAAATAATAAAGCACTTTTAAAATGTTAGAGTACTATATACGTGTTAGATATCATGGATGAGGTGGCATCTAAGCTAGCCTTTGACAAAGAAAATCAATTCTATTGTTAGAGAAGTGAGGGAAGCACATTCTGTTGTGATGGAACACAAAGATGGTAGAAGATAGGAAAAGATCAAGGAATAGTACCATATAGTTCAATTCACAAAGTAGAACTTTTTACATTTCTAAAATGAGAATTATTATAACAAGCTCTTGCATAACTCCTGGGGGTGGGGGGGAGGTAATGAGACAATGAAATGCCAGCAAAACTCTTCAAACAAATTTAGAAAAAGATGAAGTTGTTATATTTTCACTACTATTTCAAATTCTTCCTAAAGAGTTTTCATAAAATCATAGATTCAAAACTAGAAGGGAACCTAGTGCAAACTCCTCATTTCACAGATGAAGAAACTAAGGCCAGAGAGAAGCTTCCCATCACACAGCTTTGCATTGTTCATCTTGAAGAGAACCAATGACATCATGAGGGTGAGGTCCTGACTTGCATGGGAATTGGATTTAAGTGAGACAGAGCCATGCAAAATCATCAGCCTTGTTTTCTCCTCCAGAGTCATTGAAGTTCAGTGGCAAGACATAGGTCAAGATGACTAGGGATGGCTCAGGATGAATGCCACTTTGTATACTTAAATCGTAGGAAAGTTTATGATTTGGGTTATGACCCAAGGTTGAAAACCAAAGGCCTAAGGTCTATGCTATATATTACAAAGATCCCACAGCTGATAAATTTCAGAGAGAGAAGTCAAACCCATGTCCTCTGACTCCACATTCAGCACTAAACAGTGCTGGTACAAGAATTCCTCTTTTATTTTTTTTAAAGAGTGAATTATTAAAGATGGTAACTTGTGCACTGGCTATCTTCCCAGAAACTTGTATACTAATGATATTATGAAAGAACAGTTAAGACTTGCTTAATTTTTGTCACTGGAGTCATTTCTGCCTTTACTTATGAATAACTTATTGAACAGGTGGCTCAGAAAACATGGTTCCAAGAAAGCCGGATTCAAATGAATTCACAATAAAATACTTTCTTTTTCTTTGGGAATGAACATCTACCTACCCGTGATTCAAATTACCCTGGGCAGCTAAGTCATATGGTGCATAAAATGCTGGATTCAGAGTCATGAAGAACACAATTCAAAATTCTGTCCCAGACACTCACCAGCTGCTTTGACTAGGGCAAGTCATATCACCTCTCTCAGCCTGTTTCTTCATCCATAAAATTGGTATAATAAGAGCACCTGCTTGATAGTGTTGTTGTACAGATTGAATTAGATCACATAGGTAATGCTCTGCAAACTTTAGAGTGCTGTGTATATGTTAGATTTCATTACTCTTGTTTTAAGTCTCTCTCTACTCTAATTCATAGTCTTCTTAGCAGTCATATTGATCTTCCTAAAGCTCAACTCCAACCATGTCACTCTTCTATTCAATAAACTCCAACAATTCCCTATTAAATCCAAGATCAAATACAAAATCCTCTGTTTTATCTTTAAATCTTTCCATAACCTGGCCCATTCCTACCTCTCCAGTCTTCTTAAACCTTACTTTCCTCTATATATGCTGTGATCCAGTGATACTGATCTCCTGGATCTTCCTCTAATAAACTACTTCATGAATTTCCACTTGCTATCCCCAATGCTTGGAATTCTCTGTATCCTGGCTTTCCTGATTTCCTTCTACACAAATTCTTTTCCCAGTCCTCTTAATTCCTAATGTCTTTTAAATTAAAATACTTCCGAATTATACTCTGTATTTCTTATTTGTACATAGTTGTTTTCATGTCATCTCCCCTATTAGATTTTGAGTCTCTTGAGAACAAGAACTGTCTTTTCCCTTTCTTTGTATCTTCAATGCTTAGCACAATGCCTGACACATAACAAGCACTTTGTAAATGCTTACTGATTTGGCTTGATTTGACCTAATCTTGGAAAGGGTGTAGTGGGTTGAAATTGCTTACCAACTTAATTCAAAACTTTTACCAAGCAAGCCAGCTTAATACTAGGGTTCACGGTAACAATAACTGGTAAATATTCATCACTCTAAGTATTTCTTCATATTCATTATTATATATGATCTTCACAACTCTATGAGGTAGATTGGTCAAGTGTAATTATCCTCATTTTATAACTTAATTTATTTTATTTTATTTACTATTTATTTATAAATCAGACTATGCTAGGTACTAAGATAGATACAAAGATAAATAAGAATGAACCCTACATGAACATAAATTACAAGATGGTAGGAAAAATAAAATGTATACAAAGATCTATATTATAAAATAGCACATGATCAGGACAAAAGGGAGGCACATAGTGCTATGAGAATTCCAAGGTAGGAATGACCACTTCTTATCAGGTAAGACTTCATGAAGGCAATGCCTTTCACACTGTGTATAAAATGATGGATGGTATTTCACTAAATTGAATGGTTGAGGTGAATATAAGACATCCCATAGGTATTGTGACAAAATGTAAAGAAATAGGTAAATGGCACACCAGCTCATGAAGAGGTGAGCCATCCAGTTTGACCAGACCATGGAACTGACAACACAGTATAGTGAAGTAAATGTTAAGATGATAGAAATCAAGAAAACAGGTACTATGAAGAAAAGATGGGTAGGGGAAAGAGTAAAAAGTATCAAATACAATAGAGATATCAAGAAAATTGAGAAGTGGAAAAATCCATTCCATCTGTCAATGGTAAACTTTGAGAGGGCTGATTCAGAGAGTTCATAGGGAATGACAGATTACACTATGGAGTGAGTGGGTGATGAAGAAATAGAGGTATTGAGTGTAAATTATTCTTTAAAAAACTTTGACAGGAAAATATAGGAGCAAAATAGGCTAGTAGTATGTAAAGGTAGACGGTTCAATGAGTTATTTTTAGGATGGGGCAACTGAAATACTCAGCAAACAAAAGGCAAAGAGCCAAGGATAACAGGGAAGGATTGGAGAGTCATGAAAGAACAAGCAGTGATCTAAAAGAGGAAAAAGAAGATCAAATAATCATTATAAAGTCTTAATAAGTTCCTGTCATATGCTAGGGGACATCTAGGTGGCAGTGGAGAGAGTTCCAAGCCTGGAATCAGGAAGACTCATCTTTCTGAGTTCGAATCTGACTTCAGATACTTACTAGTTGTGTGACCCTGGGCAATTCACTTAATACTGTTTGCCTCAGTTTCCTCATCTATGAAATGAATAGTAGAAGGAAATAGCAAACCACTCCTGCATCTTTGCAAAACAACAACAACAACAACAAACAACAAACACAATGAGGTCACAAAGACAGAATTCAAAGCAACTGAACAACAACAACAAATTATATGCTAGGCACTGTGCTTGATACAGGGAATTCAAAGACAAAAGTAAAACAATTCCTGCCCTCCAAAAGCTTTCTAAAAGGATTATTCTGAGCAAGGAGTAAGGTCATCTCTTTATCTGCAATGGGGGGAAGGGAAGGTAGGTGAAAACAGAGAAGTTTTGAGATGTGTGGTACCAACGCAATATTAATAGCACAATTCTGAATCGCAAAATACAACAGACTCTCCACATGGAAAACAGAGCCAAAACATTTATTCAGACACCAGAGAGAGCCAAATCCTTCATAGCAGCAAAGAAATCTGTAGACTGTAACAATGCAGGGGGCACTACCATCCCCAAGCCTTCCCACAAACCAGTTCCACTAAACAAAATCACAAACAAGCTCTCTCACTCATGCTAGCCAGCTGCCTGCTTTCTCTCTCTCTCTCTCTCTCTCTCTCTCTCTCTCTCTCTCTCTCTCTCTCTCTCTCTCTCTCTGAGTTCCTGCTGATATGATCAATTTCCTCTCAGCTCTGCTCTTCCCTTTCTGCTCCACCACTTCCTGTTCCACCTGTTCAGCCAACTCCTCCCACCACAAGCTCCCTGTGACTCAGATTTCCATGCCTAGGCAGGTCAGATGGGTCTATTAATGAATGGGAAAGATATTCCCATTTAAATTACCATTACAAGATGTGAATGTGAGACTGCGAGAGGAAATTGAGTGAGTTCGTGTCAGATGGTAAGAGGCAAGATCATCTGATATGAGTTTAGTTATTGAAGGCTGGGAGGTTGAGAAGAAAGAATGCAGGGGAAAAATTGCAACTACAGTTGTAGAAAATATAAAAGAAAGTCAATTAAATATGAATAAATGGATTGATGAGCAGCACTCAGGGCCCAGCTGAGATGAGAAAGCATTAATTTATAATTGAATTAATTCATCAAAATTTCATTACTTCTTCTAGCAATGTTTAGCAGCCTAAAAGCAAGAATGAGAGCAAAGAAATCAGATGGTGAGGATTACTACAGGTTGGGAATGAGTAAGATGATGATATTGGAAGGTCAAAGGCAACCAGGGATCATAAAATGATAGCTGTCACTAAAGTAACTATAAAGTAAAAGAAGTTTGATAGTGAAGCAAGTGAAGCCAAAAAAGAAAGAAGGGGGAAAGAAAGGGAATAAGCATTTATGGATGTGCCAGGCACAGTGCAAAAACTTTACAAATTAGCTCCTTTCATCACGACAACAGCCCTTTGAGGTTGGTGCTATTACTTATCTCTATTTAATCGTTGAAGAAAATGAGGCAAACAGAGGTTTAATAACTTGCCCAGGGTCACACAGCTGGGAAGTTTCTGAATCTAGATTTGAATTCACGTGTTCCTGTCTCCAGGACCAGTACTTTCTCAACCGTGCCACTTGCCTCTCTCTAAATGTTATGAATTGAGAGAATAGGGAGAAGTTGAGGAACTAGAAGACACCATGAGGACTCAGGGAAGATATAAAGCAAGTGGGGAAGCAAAAGAAGCAAGAAGAAGAGGCTGTGAAAAGATATGTCAGCATCTTAGAAGTTGGACAATGCCAAGTAAGGAATATGTCTGGGGCAAAGGCATGATGATGAGGGACTGGAGTGGGATGGAAATGGAAGTTGTTGCACTTCAAAAGATTTAGAAACTGAAAGGTCAGGATGACAGAAAGTTCATTAACGTGTGTATTCCAGGCATGGAGAATGATGTCAAGGGAAGAAATAGAAAGGATGCCTATGGACCAGGGGCTACAATTAGTCTTGTGTTGTTCCCAAATAAAATTCTGTCTTATATAAGCTGTGAACCTCTTTTATGGATGATGAGATGCGATAGAATCTTAATTAAAAATACTTTTACTACAGATCATTTGTTTTCTTTCTGTTTCTGATGGGGGATGGATAACAGAGAGAAATGGCTTGACAGTTTTTCTTTTAGCTGTGTGTATGCAAACATTATTTACAAAATTACTAGAACATTTGTTTCTATTTCTAAATTTTTTTTATAACATATTCAAGAGTATTAGGACAACATGGAGAAGCTATATATATCTTGGTGATGATTGTCAGTCTGAGTTAGGGTACTAATGCATTTGTAAAATCCTGAAGTCATGTGTTTCCCTCTTGATAACAGAATCAAGGGGGAGTTGGCTGCTCAGTTATATTTGTAAGGAAAAGGCATAAAGACCCAGGGGAGTAACAAACATCTGGATGGTTACAGGAGCAAGTAAATTCCATGTTTAAAGTCTTTAATTGCCCTAGTCTCTTGCAATTTCAAATAGCTGCCTCCTATATTACTGATATTCACCCAGATGCCATCTCCTGAGAACCTATTAGAGCTGACTTACTTTACAAAGAAATATAGAAGTACTGTTTCATGCGAAACTTTCAAGGAATGCTGAGGGTTAGCACTAGCTTCATCACTGCCAGAGGACAGATCTGACTTCACATCTTCAAAGAATTATAGAATTGGAAGAGACCTCAGAGGTCCTTTCATCCAACCTGGGCAGGAATAACCTGTACAATATTCCTGACAAGTCACTATCTAATGAAAACCCCCTGGGGAACTGGGGCATGACCACAGGGGAGCCATGGCATTATCCCAAAGGGTGGGTGACTAACCAATCAGAGGGCGAAAAGTCAGGTCACACCCTGCTCTTCACAAACAGTAAATCTTGGGCTCATTTCCAAGACCTACATCACATATAGTTACATATAGTTCAATACTCTCCCACTCAGCCTCTTCTCACTGCTGGTTTTCTATGACTACCATTGGCCCCTTGGAGAAGTTACAATCAAACCATCCCTCAGGCATTAAAAGCAGCTGTGTAGGTAAAAATACCTTGCCCTACCCCAAGCATTCCCTATTACCTAGATCACCTCAAGGATACAACGAGTGCTTCATAGTAATTGAGCTTTAGGCTCTGGGGCAGTGACCAGTATGAGCTCTGTGTCCCCTCTTTTTGTTTTGAGTGAAACAGAGTCAGTCAAATAGTAGGTGACGATGTTTATTGAAAAACTCATTATATTAACTTTTCCCCCAAATTCATCTTTTCTTCTAAACTTTCCTATCATTGTTGAAAGTATCACCATCTTTCTAAGTTTACCATGTTCACAACTTTCAAGTATTCACTCTCCTTTACTTCATATATCCAATCAGGTACCAAATTTTGTTTTTCTATCCTCAACATCCATGACATTTGCTCCTTTCCCTCTATGCCCATGATCATGACCCAGGATCAGGGCCTCCTCCCCTCTTGCCTAGACTACTGAAATAGACTTTTAAATAAGTCATTTGACTTGAGTCTTCCATATAACTGCCAAAGTGACTTTCTTAAAGCACAAGCCTGATCATGTCACTCCTGTACTCAATAAAATCTAGCAGCTTTTCATTGACTCCAGGATGAAATAGTATTTCCTCTGTATCTCATTCTTTTTTTAAAAAAATATGTTTTGTGATATTATAGAAATCATTAATCTAATATCTGCCTGATGTGATAATGAAAATATATTTATGTAATACTTCAGAGGTAAGAAAGGACTTTCTTCACAAGAGCTCAAAAAGGTATATTTTATAAATAGTATTCCCATTTTTCAGATGAGCATACTGAAGCTCAGAGAGGTTAAAGGACTTAGCTATTGCCAGCATCTGAGTAGAAGCTTGGACTTGACTCTAGGTCTGATATTCACTGAAAGAAGTTTTCTCCCTAAAGGAAGCCATCCATAAGGTATTTTTGAAATTGAGGAGAAAGGGAACCCACTACTTCCTGAGACAGTTCATTCTACTTTTAAGGAAATATATATGCAGTTTTTCCTTATATTTAACTAAAATCTTCCTCTTTGTAACTTCCACTCCTTCCAGTCCAGAGAGTGAAACATGACAATCATGTACCTTTTTCACGTGACATCTTCTGTTGCTGCCTCTGGATCCCATTTCTAAAGGGATGTTTGAAAATTTGCCTCCTTGTGGTTTAGTGTCATCATAGAAAACAGCTGCAAAATGCTATCATCATAGATGTCTTCAAAGCTTGTTTGTGGAACACCAAGGGAATTCTCCCATTTTGGTTGTATTTTAAGTTGGCCTCTCTACATGATGGAGGAAGCCAAATTCCTTCACCACTTACTTACATCATAATAAAATATATAGTTTCCATTAGCTAACCAATCTGTTTAGTGTTCTGTTGACTCATGATTACTGGAAAAAAGATAGGTTCATTGTGAGGAGTTACATTCTGCTTTCTAGAAGAATTACCTTGCCCTTCTCTAGAAAAAGGACTGTGACAATTACACAGACTCATCATGAGCAAGGAGGTCAGAAAAATATGGGTTATGCAGAGAAGACCTCTATTGCCTCCCTCAGATGGAGCATTAACAAAATTAGCTTTGACAACAGAGCCATGAGTGATAGGAGTATAGTTTCATTAATGTTGGTTTTCAATTTCATGCCCGCCCAAAAATCCTCTGAAAACTTTGTGCAAGAAATGACTGGTATAGAACACATGTATGGGGATTCAGAAACTTGACTGAATTAAATTCAATTCAACAAACATTTATTGTTTCTACACTCCACTGGGTATTGGGCACACCAAATGAATAACCAATACCCCATTCCTGTCCTCAAGGAGCTTATAATCTATTAGTAGTAGGGAAAACACCTAACAAAGTAAAATAGAGATGTGTAAGAAAGCTACAAAATGCTGTAGAAGTTTCAAAGAAAGAGATATCACTTCTGTCTAGGGCAGCAGGAGACCTTGGTGTCTGATAAAGGAAGGAATTCAACAAACTTAGATGGGAGTGGGAAGGGGAGAGGGAGATCGAAGTACGCTCCAGGCTTGAGGCTTCCATAATATTAATCTCTGCTTTCCATATGAATTCATTTTTAAAACATGCCCTGACAGTCTAGCTATAGCAACCACTTGATGACTCCATTGTAAATTTACCTGAGAGGTATGCGACAGAGAGCTTAACAAACAGATTGGAGGGCTTTCTGCAGTGTAAATAAAGGACTGAACTACTTGGGAAAAATCCAATTTTGAGATCACAGAGTGGTGCCGCAGCTCTGCAAAGTGAGTTATATGAGAAGTGGGGCTGTCAGTAGCTGACATCTCCATCTCCACTCTAGGGACCATGCTGACACCAGAATGCCTCCCCAAATTCTCTCCATGGCTTGTCTGGGTTACCTTATACTTAACAGATTTTCTTAAAGGCAAACTATCCTTTGAGCTTTCTTAACTCCCCACCCCAACCTGCAGTGATGTAGAGATAAATGCTCCCTGAATGACCTCCATCAGTCATCCCTTCTATTACAATCATGAGGTGACCTACCTGTTGTTGTTGTTCATCTGTTATTTTCAAAGGGGACCAATGACATCATGGGGTGATATCTTGACTCCCATGGAAATTGGATTAAAGTGAGGCAGAGTTGTGCAAAGTGGTCAATCTCATTCTTTCTTCTGGAGTTATTGAAGTCCAGTGGCAGGACAAAAGTTACTATTACTGGTGATGGTCTGGGATACAGTGGACTACCTTGACATCTTCAATGTCTGACTAAACTCTAAGTATTCCACAGTGCCTGCTTCAGTTGCCTTCATGGCCATTGAAATAAATTCTTATATGCCCATCCCACTGGAGGATGTCTTCACATGCTTAGGGTAGATATCCCCCTAACACACCAATAGTTTTCAGACCTTTCAGTTAGCCTGTCTGCTCAGATGGTTTTACTGGGGTATGACTACTGTGCATGCTACAGCTTCTTGGAGTCAAAGGGAAGAGGTGAGTGACAACTGGACACCTAAAGTGTATAAGCAACACTCACATCACAAGTGCTCATCCTCCCCGAACACTCCATACTACATGATGTACCTAGATGAAAAGTGGAAAGTTTCGGTACAACTCTAGGAAACATCAACATTCCTCAGTGGTTTAAGATTGAGGAATGACTGGATTCGTGGAAGAAGCCTAGCTGACTTTATATCTTCAGTCAGTCATCTTAACAGTTGGTTTGGGTATCTCTGTAGTCAATTTGACCCAGAGTGAAAAATCAGTGATTAATACGATTGAAAATTCTGAATCAATTATCCAAACTGACTTTTCCTAACTTAATTGTTCCCATTGATAAAGATTTTTAGAGGTTTGAAAAATATTGTCCATATATTATCTCATGGGATCCTCAAAATGAACCTATAAGGAAGATATTGTTGCCCATTTTACCAATGACAAATCTGAAATTTAGATGCGCTCACATTAAATACAGCTATGATGCACCTGAAGAGGCATTCAAATCCAGGTCTTTTTGAAATCGTACGTAGCATTACACTAACTTTCATTAGGTCTGGCCTCAGTGTTGCTATGTGATAGAAAAGAAATCTTTAGGTTTTATTTTTAATGGACACATTGAATTCATTTTTTGTTTTCAGTGTTAAAAGATGTAGAGCTAGAAGTTACCTTAAAGATCATTTAGTCCAGCCAACTGTGGTCCAGAGAAGGTGTGACTTGTCCAGTGTCGAAATTAGCAGAGCTAAGCTATAACCAGGTTATTTAACTCCAAATCAACAAGTCAATAGGCATTTATAAAGTACTTATTAGGTTCTATGAACTGTGCTAAGTAAGAGAGATATAAATACAAGTTAAAAAAAAGTCCCTTTCCACGAGGAACTTACATTCTGATGGGTAAAAGAAAACATATAGAGAAACCTGAATGGGGTGCAGAGGGGAGTGAGGGAAAGTCGGCAACTCTGCATAGTAGGGAAGTCCTAAGAATGGAGAGTGGCTATCCTAGGCTCTTCCTTAAAATGAAGGTTGTGAAAAGCAGTAACTGATGGGAAGAGAGAAGGTAGCTGAGTCAGGGTAGTGAAGTCCTCTTTCCTTTCTACCACAGAATTTAACCTGTCTTCTACTTCAAAGTTTCCCTCACAGCCTCTGACAAGTAGTAACTATTTGTGATCCTTTTAAAGCATAATTTGATTTAACCTTCAGTGGCTCCCCATTGTACCTAGAATAAAATACAGATTCTTTAATCTGACATTTCCAACACTTAGGGGTGAAAAGAACCTAAGAGATCCAATCCTTTCATTTTACAGAGGAAGCAAAAAAAGACTAAAGAATTTAAGTGACTTGCCCACTGTCATGTGGGCAATAAGGGACAGAAGTGAGACTAGAACTTAGCCTAAGTCCAAATCCAGATTTCATTCATACCACTTAAGGTCCTTTTGCCCCCATCTATATTTCCAGTCATATTTCTTCCTAGTTCCCTTCATTCCACTCTGGCTGATAACTAGTGTGTTGTGGTACCATTTTGGTGGAAGATTCTCAGGTCACTTTGGGACAAGACCACTAAGCCCCAGGTAAAACTCTTTTTTCATCTCCTTAATAATTTAAGGATTTTATTCTTCCTATAAACTACTTTTTATTCCCTACTGGTGCACATTGTTTCAACTGAGTCTTTGATGGACCAACTTAGGATAAGAAAGTTGTTCTTTATGGGGTAAATTATTTCCAAAAAAATGGTTAGTTATGAAAATAAGCCTGAACAGCAATCTGCTTGGGGATTATCCCCAATGTGAACTCTCCAAAGAGTGGTTGAAGAACTTAAAAAGCTCTCTGTATGGTTCACTGAAAAGAATTGAGCACTCACTGACTTCCTCTAAAAAAAATAAAAAAGCCTCATTCCAAACACCATTCAGAATCCGTTTGTTTTGCAGCGAATTAATTGCAACAGAGAAAGATTGAGTTTCATTTGCATGTTGCCTCTGGATTGGTTGACTCTACAATGGCAAACAAAGTCTTCAAATTGCTCCCTCCTCCCATTGCCCTCCCTTCCATCATCCCCCCCACCCTGCTTATCTCCTTCTCCCCCACTTTCCTGTATTGCAAGAGAGGTTTTCATACCAAAATGAGTGTGCATTTTATTCCTTCCTTTAGTCGAATGTGATGAGAGTAAACTTCATGGTTTTTTTTGTTCTCAGCTCTCCTCTTTTACCCTCCACTAAAAAGTCTCCTGCTTGCCTCTTCTATGAAAAATAATTTACCCCATTCCATTTCACCCTCTCTGCTCCCACTACATTTCTCTCTCATCGTTTACCTTGATTGCTTTTAAGATATGATACCATCCTATTCAATTCGCTCTGTGCTCTCTGTCTCTGTGTGTGCGTGCATGTGTGTATGTGTGTGTGTGCATGTACGTGTGTACATGTGTGTGTGCATATGTGTGTGTATGTGTGTGTGTAATCCCACCAACCACCCAGATACTGAAAATTTCAGGAGTTACAAATATTGTCTTTCCATGTAGGAATGTAAACAGTTCAACTTTGGTAAGTCCCTTGTGACTTCTCTTTGCTGTTTACTTTTTCATGCTTCTTCTCATTCTTGTGTTTGAAAGTCAAATTTTCTTTTCAGCTCTGGTCTTTTCATCAAGAATGCTTGAAAGTTCTCTATTTCATTGAAAGACCATATTTTCCCCTGAAGTATTATACTCAGTTTTGCTGGGTAGGTGATTCTTGGTTTTAGTCTTAGTTCCTTTGACTTCTGGAATATCCTATTCCACGCCCTTCAATCCCTTAATGTAGAAGCTGCTAGATC
>CM053773.1:2641490-2688813 GCA_028658325.1 Potorous gilbertii
TTTTATTTATTTATAAATGTTCTACAATCACTTCCTTAAAATTAAGATTTTATACCCCCACACCTACCCCCCTACCCCCCTCCCTCCCCATGACAGCATACAATTTTGTATAGGTTCGACATATACTTTCCTATTGAGCATATTTTCACTATAGTGATGTTATGTAGTCACACTGAGATAAGTGGAAGAAATCATATAATGCCTGAACACTTCTAATGAGTCAGCCCAAAGGAAAATCTCACCTCAGGGTCTTACTCCCTTTTCAGAGCCAGAGGGTCTCACAACCCTGGAGAACCAGTGCCTCTTTAACCAAATGTGTGAACCTTCCTGCAAGTCTTCCCAGGTCCATGAATGGGTAGGGAAGGTCCTCTGTAATCACATTATTCAATCAGAGGCACTTGGTTATACTAAAACAAAAAAATGCATTATCAATATACTTGGTTCTGCTCACTTCATTCAGCATCAGTTCATTCAAATCTTTCCAGGTTTTTCTGAAGTCTGCCTGCTCATCATTTCTTATAGTACAATAGTATTCCATTACATTCATATACCACAGCTTTGTCTGCCCCTATACCTTTTTTTCTATTTACATCGTGATAGGTGATTTATTTGTGGCTTTTCAGCTATAAATGAAGTCCTTTATTTCCATTTCCATTTTAAGGAAAGTACCTAAACTGCCTTGTCTTCATTTCTCTCCAGGATCCATTCCTGACACTCTGGACTTTGTATACCATGCCTCTGTGTGGCATGATGCAACACCATGCCTCCCTCTCCCTTTCCCAGGAAAGTTTTCGCTTTTTTTTAATGTGTTGTCTTCCCCCACTAGAATATAAGCACTTTGAGGGTAGGCACTGTCTTCCTTTCTGCTTATATTTGTATTCACAGTACTTAGTATAGTGCCTGGCATGTAGCAGGTGCTTAATAAGTGCTTATTGAATTGGCTTCTTAGCCACAAAATATTTTTATAGACTTGTAAAATGTGACTTTGTGATCACTTTGATTTTTTTAAAGTAAAAAACAATTAAAATTTTTTAAAACAAAAAAATATGAAAATGCAATTTTTTCTTTCATTCAGTGGCAAGGAAAAACTACTTTGTGTGAATCTTAGGAAGACTAAAAGCAAAAAACATATTCCTTCCATGCTACTAATGCATTTCCTTGTAAAGTGCTGTAATAATGAGAGCTAACTTTTACATTAGTTTCTGAATTTTCAATTGCTTTGTAAAGTGTTTTGCATGAACTATTCCATTTAGTTCTCTCAAAAACTTCCAATAAAGTTGGTTGTTTCTTCCTTTAAAAACAATTCAGACAACATTTGCCCTTCTCCAATCTTGTAATGCATTTCCTGCTTTCTGTAATCTTCAGATCCCTATGTTGGTGGCTCAGCAATCATATCTGCCAGTTCTGTCAGGGCTCAAGTTATACTAGGTCTTTATCAGAGGGAGTGAGGGTCCCTCTTACTTGGCATGGGCATCAGCTTTCCAACTGATCATTTTTAATCTGTCATTCATAATATAGAGGTTATTCTTCTTTTCAGAGAAAACAGAGATAAGAACATCTCTTTTTCAGTTATCGTAGCCTATGTATCTCAAAAGTCTAATCCCTCCTGCAATTCCCTTTTTTCCCAAGTATATTTTAAAAAAAAGAACAGTAATAGCTTTTAAACTTTTTGCTGCCCTTAGATTCCTTTCCCAGATCCTCTCCACATTTTTGACATTATTTTGAGACCATGCCACACTCCTATTAGCTTCTTTAAATCTGGTCTTCCTCCCATCTTCTGAGCATTGAGAAAGATCTAATGATGATCTATTTCCAGAATTCCTTATATATTTCTTTTTTCTGTCTAGGTGGTCTATGGAGACAATGACAAAAATACTTCAGTTTTTCCTTCCTTTGACCTTTACCCAAATACTCTTCACCTCCCCCTGATTTTCTTTACATGGATATACTTTCTTAATATATAGTAATATTAACCTCTTACCTATGATCCACAACCTGTTCCATCCCCAAGTTCCAGTAATATCTTTGAGGTAACATTTATTTGCCTTCTTGCATTAGGATTTCTAGTTCATCTTGTTGGTTTCCTAAATTTTGGGCATTTGAGGCCCTGAATTTTTCTACTAGTTTCTTTATTGGATTTTGTTTCCTATGAATCTCTGTGTATCAGCTGTTATTTTTCTTTCTTCATATTGACTATTCTCTGTATATTGTTTAACGTGGGACATACACGGATCATACTCCCTTTTGGTTTGATTGACAAGATCCATGGCAAATAAATGATTAGGAGTCTTGGTGTATATTCCATTTTTAGCCAAGATACTGTTATCCCTTTTTTTCTGAACTATGGTCCAGAAATCCAAATAATTACAACAGCAATAGCAATATAATAGCACTTTTACAGCTCTTCAAGGCTTACATGTGTTATTTCATTTAATCAGCTCAACAGTCTTGTGATGGACATGCTATTATTAACGTCTCCATTTTACAAGTGAGGGAACTGAGGCAAAATGAGGTTAAGTGGAATCCCATTGTCAGACACTATTGGCTTAGTTAACTGTTCGTTTTTGGAATGATTGTTTAAAAATTCTGCATTTTTTTCCTTCAGTTGACAACAATGAGGAAAACACAACATGTACCCCTCTAGTATGAAGTTTTTCCCCATGACTTCATAACTATTGACAATAGTTTGTAGACTCCTTCTAGAAGTGTCTTCTTTGGCTGTGTGAGTCACCATGAGTAGGTAGTTGTCATTCATTCTGTTAAGTTTTGTAATGTTCTGGTAGGACTCAGGGATGGGGAACCTGCAGCCTCAAGTGTCCTCAAGCATAGCCCTTTGATAGAATCTAAACTTCACAAAACAAATCCCTTAATAAAAGGATTTGTTCTGTAAAACTTGGATTCCATCAAAAAGTCATACCCAAAGGCCTAGAAGGCCACATGGCCTCTTAACGCCACAGGTTCCCCACCTCTATAATGGTTACATTCCCTGGGGAGTAGAATTTTCCCCAGGTGTCAGAGCAACAAATAAGGATATGCCTGTGTACTCTTTTCCTCTGCTCATTACTGGACCATTTCTTCCCTGATGGCTTCCTCATTACCATATTATTTTGGGGAGGACAAGGAACTTGGTTCTCCTCTTCAGAATACCCACCTCTACTCTCTAAAACTGTTTAAGTTCTAATTGTACAGATGACCTTTCCCTTTCCTTTGTCTCCCATTCTAACAAAAGTTGTCTCTGATCTACTATTCCTGTCCCTCAAGGAATGCTGCATTCTTCCTCTCAGCCTGGAGGGTGGAGAAGCAGTATTAGAATGATTTCACTCTCTCTTCCAGAACTGAGATCAGCCTACACTGCAAACACAGAAATTAGTCAATTAACTGTGGGAGAGATACAAATATTCTGCACTAAACAAAGCTGGTGGTACGGTATCTAGAGAGCTGGCCCTAGAGTAAGGAAGACTGGAGTTCAAATTCAGCCTCAGATACTATGGCTCTGGACTTCTATTTGCCAGTTTCTGCATCTGTAAAATGGGAATAACAAAAGCTTTGGCCTCCCTGGGTTGTTGGGAGGGTTAAATGAGATAATGATGGTAAAGCACTTAGCACAGTGACCAGTGCAGAGTAAGTGCCATGTAAATAGTGCTATTTAACGATTATTGCGACTTTCCATATTGGTGGAGTTTTTCAACCTTGTTTCTTTCAGTGTTTTGTAGATATTTACACCCAACCCTCGGTATTTAGTTAAAACTTTTACATTTATTTACCTTCTCTTAATAACTTAACAACTCCACTCAAATTCCTTGTCATTTTGCAAATAAGAGAACTGGGGCTTATGAACGTTAAGCTACTTGCTCAAAATGACACAGCTAAGAAAGGCTGAGCTAGAATTCTAAGTCAGGTTTACATTAAATCCAAATCAATGCTGGGTTTTGGCTCCACTCTGTCCCAGAAATAGGTCATGATTGGGTCTTGAATTTGTAGCTTTTTTAAAGTGTGCAAAGTATCTATTATAGTTTTAGGTTGGTCTTTTCATTGATCTAACTTTAGGCTAACCTGTTTGTATTTATTTATCTTAACTAGAATCATTCTGTCTCTTTAATATTCATGCTGTCCTCATGAGTTTTCTATATTTATCAATTCTAATTTTAAAGTGACAATAAACTTCTACATTCCGAACACAGAGCCCATTATTCCATTTTCGGGTAGCAATGGTCATGTTAGCATCTTTGGGGCCAATTCCACATGACATTTGTTTACTGTTTGGCTGCCAAGTTGTAGAAAAGTGAACACTACCAGTGATTCATCCTAGCTGAATACCACCTGCAGAAAGCAAAGGAAATTTCCATTATGGAAGAAGAATTTTAATAGCAATTCTTTTGTTCAATGCATGTGACCCTCTTATGGTCAGCTACTAACAGAAAATAGGATTTTTTTCTGTGTCTTGCTCATTGAAGATAAAGAAATGAAAATCATCCTGATTCAGTAGAATGAGTAAAATTTTGGTGCCACTATCCATAGAGAATGAAACTGATTTTTATACAATCTAAGTTCCAAAAGGAGCAGAACAAAAACATAAATGCTTGTTTAAATGACTAAGAGTCATCAACAGTTCCACAAAAGTGACCTGAAGTCAAACATAGGACAAAAACAAATCTAGACGTAGGTAGCATTCTTGGGAACAACATTCATGCTTTCTTCTTGTTAACTGTATAGTTCTTAGGGCAAGGTAGGAACTAATAGATATGCTCGATTTGAAGTTCATTTATTTCAGCTCCAAGAATATTCTACCAATATTACGATTATAGAGGCAAATTTACTATTTGCTTCACCAGCCTAGTTGCCTAATCTAGCATGTTGTCTTGAACCAAATGTAAAAAATAGATTTTCTTCCACATAGATTCTATATTCAAAAACCTGTATTTTCATTTTATCTTAATAAAATTTTAATTTTAATAATTTTGAAATATTATTACTGGTGGTAAAGCAGGACATGTATGGGATCTGAAGTTAGAAGATAGAGATTCATAACCCAGGTCTGCTGTTTACTACCTGTGTGACCTCGGGCAAATCATTTAACCTTGCCAGCTCATGGATTAGATAACAACTACAGTCCCTCTCAACTCTAATTTATCATCCCTCAAGTACAATTTGAGATGTATTGACTTTAGGTTCTAATGGCCTATATAATTTAAGGCCTAGCTACCTTAGGAGTTAATTTCTTGTTACTCTTTGTGTCTAATGAAACTATATTCCAAACTGAATTTTAGAGAGGAGGCTGTGGAGCCCAAGGGCTGATTGACTGAGTGGGAGATAATTTTATCACTGAAAAAAGACATTTTCTTTGAGCATACAAAAGGAAGGAAAATTTTTTTCTCTCCCCTACCATCATTAAAAGGTTTTTGAGTATAGAGTGTAGGCAGTAATAGGCTTCTAACATCGTTATTATTCAGTGAACTCTATGCTATGGAGTATTTCTATCTTCTCTCTATTTCTTTTCTAGGGAAATAGATGGCAATTGTATCCTATCCTTCTAAGGCCTTATAAAGTTTCTTTAAAGTCTGTCTGTAAAGCCTCTAATTCAATCTTTTCTACCCACTTTGAATTCTGCTTTGTTTGGAGAATTCAAATTCTGAGTAAAAAACAAGATATAGATATATATGCCTAGAGATGAGGAGGAAAATCTTGGAAAAAGAGCATGATTGAACTCGTAATAAATGTATTTTGTGAAGAAACATTCTTTTTAATTCAGGAAAATTTTATCAAGACTCCTTCAAAAAATGTTTTACATTAAGAATTTCTTCATCACAAATTATTTTACTTTTTGCTTTTGACAAAAAATTTCATTTAAAGCAGGACTTGAGGCCTTTGACATAAACTGACACAGCAAAGTCTACAGTAACATAGCAATTTTCCAATTATATGTAAAGATTATTTTTACATTCATTTAAAAAAATTTTTGAGTTACAAATTTTCTCCTTCCCTCTCTCACCACCACCTCCCTAAACAATTTGACATAGATTATGTATGTGCCGTCATGTAAAATATATTTCCATACTAGTCATTTTGTGAAACAGGCCAAAAGAAAAGAACCACACACACAAAAATGTGAATGCTTTGATCTGCATTCAGGTTCCACCACTTCATTCTGTGAATGTAGATAGCATTTTCCATCATGAGTCCTTTGGAATTATCTTGGATAATAGTATTGCTGAGAAGAGATAAATCATTCATAGTTGATCATTGTACAATGTTACTGATACACAGTAGGTACATGGGTACACTATTCTTCTGGTTCTGTTCCCTTCAGTAACAGAAAATTTCTTTTGATGGGTTTCTTAAAATAATTTCTTTTGTTGGGTTTCTAAAAATAATTTCTTTTCTTTCATTTTGTTATGGTAAATAGTTTGAAATAACAACTAACATTTATGTAGCACTTTAAAGTTTGTGAAACTTTACATGTCCTGCAACTACCTTGTAAATAAGTCCAATAGATATTATTAGTCTCATTCACCAGATGGGGAAACTCAAGCTCAGAGAGGTTATACAAATGAGATTACAGCTAGTATATCAATATATGTGTCAGAGAAAGGATTTGAATCTAATTCTTTGTGACTTCGAGTCTTATGCCCCATCCACTCTGCTTTGCTGCTTCCAAAGATTATGAATCTTATACATGAATAGTTGCCTCAAGAATACCTCACACAATGACCTAATCTTGGAATATATCTAGTTCAGGGTTGGGGAACCTGCAGCCTCGAGGCCACATGCGGCCCTCTAGGTCCTCAAGGATAGCCCTTTGACTGAATTCAAACTTTACAGAATAAATCCCCTTAATAAAATGATTTTTTTCTGTAAAACTTGGACTCAGTCAAAAGGCTGCACTCAAGGACCTAGAAGGTCACATGTGGCCTTGAGGCAGCAGGTTCCTCAACCCTGATCTAGTCAGTGTAGGTGATTCCTAATTAACATGTAGGCCATTATAAACAACCTCAAGAGAATAGATCACAAAGTGAAAGGTAGTAAACAAGCAACAACAGTTTCCATCAGTTTTTGGTATAGTGTATTTGGAGCTGGCCTTGGAGTTAGGAAGAGTTGGGTTTGGGTCCAGAGTCTTACACATATTGGGTCACCCCAGGCAAGTAATTTTTATCATGCTGTGCTTCATTTTTCACATCTGCAAAAGGGGGTGAATTTGATGACCTCTGAAGTACCCAACAGCTCTTGATCCATGTTTCAGATGTAGAAAATTACAAGCAAGTTTCTATGAGTTTGCAAGCTCATGAATCAAGAAAATGTATGGAAAATTCCTCCTTTCAGTAACAAACTCCAGTAAATTTTATACACTTGTCTTAACAAGTTTGGTGTGAGACCAATCTTAGAATGTTAGCATTTCATTGGGTTGAGAGACCATGCCAAGTACATGGTTTATAGCTCAGGTTAATGATTTCATAAAAGAAGTAAGTCCATGACTCAGCATTTGCTTTTCTCAGTATTTCTCATGCTCTATTTACATAGATAAGTTTAAGATTTGTGTTCATTAGGTTATGGCTAGAATAAATAATCTTTTAAAAGGGGAATAAATTTCTAAGGATGACATTGGCTATTCTCTGAAGGACATTTGGTGATTAAGGGCTCATTGAGCTCCACAGACCAGACAGAAAGTGTGAGAAGTCATATTACCTCATAAAGAAGGATGCTAAAGGAGTTTCAGCTTCAAAACATGTTCAACCTTGTAAAAAGAAACCAGATCTATAGTACCAGCCATATGAATCAGGAAATTGATGCTTATAATTTTGAATGTGCCAAAATCTTAGAACAAAAAAAATAGTCTGCCCTTAAAAAAATTACATTACACAGCAATAATGAGTAACTGGTGAACCAAAGATAAATTAGGGCAGGAAAAGGGAACATACAGAAGCAGAGAAAGAGAGAGGACAAGGGTCAAGGAGGACAGGGAAGTCCAATAGCTATAATGAAGGGGTTGGATGAGGAAGGAGGGAAGAATTGGCCGTGGAATTTATATAAAGAGACTAGGAAAGAGAAAATGGTTATTCCCAATGATTATTCTCCTGAAAATGGTGGAGGTGGGGTGGGGGTGGTGGAAGCCAAATTACTGACAATTTTTTTTTAAGGAAGGAAAAGGCAGTCATGTACCGAGAGTGGAAATCAAGATGGTGAAGACCATGTCATAAGAGTATCAACTGAAGGAACTATCAGTGTTTAGTCCAGAGGATAGAAGATGAAGGGATGCATGATGTCTGTCTTCACATATTAGAAGGACTGTCATGTATATGAAGGATCTCACTTATTTTACTTGACTCTAGAGGGCAGAACTAGGAGCAATGGGTACAAAGTTGTACAATGGCAAATGTGGGGTTGAAATAAGGAGAAAAAACTTAATGATTATTAAAACTATCCATAAGTGGACTGGCTCAGAAGTGATTGGGTTCTCCCTCCTGTAAATCTTCAAGTAAAAGCTTGCTAGCCACTAATCAAGCACGAGTGTGTGTGTGTGTATGTGTGTATACGACGGGGGGGGGGGGGGAAGAGAGAGAGAGAAAGAGAGAGAGAGAGAGAGAGAGAGAGCCTGCACATAATGTAGTCGATAGAAAGCCCTAGAAAGAAATTTCCTTTTAATTTACTAGAAATGCAACACAAAACCAAATAGTGTGGAATGGGAATTCAGAAATAGGAAACCAAAAATCCCTTCCACGAACATTATTGAGACTATTCAGAGCTTGGTCAAGATGCAAAACTTGAATTTCTTTATCTACATTAATTAGTCAAAAATATTTGGACATTACTATTCACCTAGACACTCTGGGCACAGAAGAAAAAAATAAGTATAAATAAGAATAAGGACCCAGGGCCTATCATATAGTAAGTACTCAATAAATGCTTATTGTCTGACTGATTTGCAAGGGGTTTATAATAATATAAACTTCTTAAAGAAACTTAAACTAAATTACTTTAACAGAAAAAAAACCTTTCTAAAACATAAGCAACTTTCTTTCTCAAGTTGCTTAGATGTTACTTAGTATTTTGTACAAAGCACTTTGAAAAAGGAAGTTGGGAACACAAGGTACCATTATCAAAAAGACATTAGAAAAAGCCCTAAACAATTCAGTTCAACAAATATTTATTATGTATTTACTACGTACAAAGCACTGTGTGAAGCACTTTAGGGGTATACCAAAAAAAACTTATTTTGGACAAAGTTTATGATTTCATCTGAAAGGAGATCAGAGTGAGAAGTTTGTACTACCAATGCAAATCCATACTTTTTCCTGTAAATCATCACTTTAGAGAGCTGTCTGGTTCACGGAGAAGTTAAATGACTTGCTCTGATTCATGCACTCAGTATGAAACCCAAGATTTTCTGGCTGTGAAGCCACATTGCCTTTACATAGGTGATTCAGACATATGTTCCCTCATATCATAATCTAATGGGATGAGGAGAGATTAAAACCAATACAATAAGGTGGAATCATGATCTTAATGTCATGGATATTTTCTCCAACCATGTACCCACACATACACAAACACACACATATTCTTGTCATTGTAAAGTAGAGCAGTTTGTCTATTACTTGTCCCTTGCTCAAGCTACCTGCCCAGTGTATCAGCCCATCCTTTCTTCAGGCACATATGTCTCCCAGATGGCATCCTTTATGCTGTTCCTGTTGGTTTGTAATGCGCTGCAGCCGACTCTCATACATCTCCTCCATGGTCCTTGGTGTGACCTTCAGCTTCAATTCTTTGGGGACTCTGGTATTCCAAGATTCCGTGACTTCAATGGAAGATTATGTTCATTTAAAGGGAAAAAAAAGATGGGTCTAGATTTCAGGGAGAAGCCTAGGGTCATTAAAGCCTGTGTACACTTTGTTACACATTAACACACTTTGTTAAAAGACAGAAAGTAGTAAAAGCCATCAAAGGAGCACCACATATTATGAAGATTCAGAAGAAAGAGAAATCAAATCTGATTGAGAAAGATTACTACTTCCTGAAGTTGGTTGTATTTGAGTTCTTTTGCAATGGATAGTAACTGGGCAGGTGGGAATGTAGGACATGGGTGTTCTAGAGCATGAATATTGAAATAGAAAACCACAGGGTTCTCTCTGAATGTGCTTGGGAGTCCAGTTTGGTTGGGAGTAGGAGATGTATGGGGGAAGAGTGGAAGTTAAGGCTGGAACAATCATTTGGGACCAGAATAAGGGAGGACTTTGAAAGTTGGCCTGAGGAGTTCCCTATTGCATATACAACAATGTGTGTGTATGTGTGTGTGTATGTGTGTGTGTGTGTGTGTGTGTGTGTATGTGAAGGAAGTGAAGATTTTTGAACCAGAAAGTACCATGAACAAAACTGTGTTTTAAGAAGGTAGAAGGAGCACCTGGATGGGGAGGAGGGAGACTCTAGGATCTCTAAGGTCTAAAGCCCAGAATTCTAAGATAAATCTGGCATCTTCATATAAGATACTTTGGAAAGGCAGGAAATTGAAGTGGATAATATTAGTTAAAAAGTTATTGTAATAGGTTATGTAAAAGATAGTGAAGACCTTCAGACCAGCATGGCTAAGCAGATGGAAACAACCAATTCAGCCCTGTTCAGTGGCCTGTGGAGTCTGCTTGTTCTGGCAAGAGCAGATTGTTAAATTTTCAGCATGAACATTTACTTCTCAGAAATGATTTTATTATATATTAATAATTAATAATATTATATAATAAATGCAAATGATTGATATTTTGGTTGATTTCCACACGTAAGAATGTGACACATGAAATGTTAATAAAGCAAATTAAATTACATCATGTATACCTTTTACCCCTAGAGAATTAGTTTTAAACATTTACTAGCACTTCCTTGACTATTCTATCATGAAATAACACTATTACTAAACAAATCCCCCTTAGACAAGCACTAAATATGATCCAGATCTCTTTAAGGATGAAAGCAAAATGCTTCAGACATTAACTGTGAGAAACCTTGTGAAGGAGGAAAGTGAAAGTGAAAACCTTCAGTGACGGAAAAATCAACTTAGTAGAGAGGCTTCCTTTCCCTCCACTAAGGCATTTCCTTTTTCTTTAGCAAAGAGGGTCTGAATTAGGATCGTTGCAACAGGAATAGAAAGTAAGCAAAAGACAGAAGAGACATTTATTTCATGCATAAAATCTATAATATTTGGCAGATGATTGAGTGTATTGTGTGGGGGAGGGTGAAGTAGAGGGGAGGGTCAAAGATGACTCCAAGATTCCATGACTGAGAAAAGGATGAAAAAGTCAGGAAGAAGAACTGGTTTGAGATGGGAGTGGAAGTAGGAGAGAAGAAATAAGGAGTTTAGTTTTGGATTCGCTGAGTTTTGAGGTGTGAGCAGGACATACTTAATGAGATGTCGGTGGAGTAGACAGGTGAAAAGATGGGTCTGCTATATGGATTGGAGATTGGACTTGAAAATAGAGATTTCAGAATCATTTCAATGGAGGTGATAGTGCAACCTATTAGTGTTACTGAAATCATGAAGGAAGTAATTATAGAAAGAGACAGTAGGAATGAAGTTTTAGTAATGTAAAGAGATCATGTATATAGTGATTAAAAGTTGTTGATGAGTGTGGAAACAGGCATTTAGTCAGAGTCTTTTTAGCCACTCTGCTAGAGCTTGACAAATGAGTAAGTAGAGGCAGCAGTGGCATAATTTTCTTTTGGTAATTTGTCAATGAAGAAGTAAATGAAGAGGTATATTGGGGAAGGGGGTAGGATAACAGAGTGGAAGGAAGATTTTTTTTTTTTTAACGGAGGATAAATTGAATATGCTGGTAAGTTGAGAGGAAGGATCCAAAAGAAGGAAAAGCTAGAGGGGTATGAGAGAAGAGGATAATTAATGAAGGAATGATAATGAAGTAAAAGAGGAAGCAGGAGAGGATTAGGAAAGAGCAAAGGTAAAAGAGTTAGTTTAACCATAAAGTTAACTCACCTTCATTTTACATTTGTCAAACATTGACTAAGGGTCTACCTTGTGCAAAATACAGCTTTAAAGGTACAGCTGGAGAAAATAAAATTTAGAAAGGAATGGTACCTATCTTTGAAAAGTTTATAAGCTTGCTTTTGTGTCTGTGTGTGTGTGTGTGTGTGTGTGTGTGTGTGTGTGCGGGCATGTGAGGGCTATATAATTCATATGTAAATAACAATGACAGATAGAAAATAGTACATATATTAGAACATGGGTTCTTATCTGAGGTTCATGAACTTAAAAATTCACAACTGTATTTCAATGTAATTGATGTCCTTTGTGGTCCTATGCATTTTATTTTTATGAATTTATTTTATGCAGAGAAGGGGGTCATGGACTTCACCAAATTGTCAAAGGGGCTCATGACACAAAAAGACTCTGACATTACCTAAATATAGACAAAGGGTCATTTTAAGTATGAAGGGAAATCCATACAAGCTGGGGGTGTCAGGGAAGAATCCTAGAATCAGAAAAGCATAAATTAAGAATTGGTAGACTTCAGAAGTTGTCTAATTCAATCCTTACATCTTCCAGCTGAGGAACTGAGGCCCAGAGTGACTAAATAACTTCTGGAAGGTGTAGAACTAGAATGTGACCTCAAGTCCTTCCTCCACATCCAGAATGCTTTCCAGTGTGCCTCCTTGAGGGTTTATGGATGAGCTGAAATTTTAATGGGCCAGTTAAACAAGTAAATATAGCTAGAGTTTCAAAGTGAAACAGAAAACTATTATCAGAAAGACAGGAAAGATTGACAACATAGAGGGATTTTGAAGTTGAAAGGAGGGAAATTAAAAGTAACTTTTATAGGAGGCTCTAGATCTTCAGTAAAGGGATGATTGTTAAGAATCAGATGGGTATGGTAGAATTAGGGACTTGAGTAGAGCAAAGTTTGAGAAATTGTATAGACAGTCAGCAAGTGATGCATAAAAAAGGTTTTCTGAATTGCTTAGATGATCGACATGGCTTTGTGACTTTTTCCAACAACTTTCAACAGCATGGGAGAAAGAGAAAAAAAGCAACTAAACATACACATACACACACACACACACACACACACACACACACACAGACCAAATAGTGAATGTTATCCAACTTTGGGATAAAGTATGAAAATAGAATATCAGAGTATAAGATTTTGGAATGGTAGTGAGAATAGTATTGCAATGGGAATATTTGACTATGGGGTTTGGTTAATTTAGGAAGGTAACTGTAGTAAACACAGGGGACATAGACTAGGAGACTGGGAAAGAGTCAAGGCACTGGAAGTCATGATAAGGTTAAAAACCATTTTTTTTTGAGGAGGAAGGACACCTAGACTTCAAGTTTTCAAAGGCTACCATATGGAAAGGGGATTTGACTTTTCTTTGGTCCCAAGGAAAGGCAACTGCAAACACGCAGATTGTGCCTTGATGTAAGGGGAAAGCTGCTCCCAGTTAGCAAAATGGGTGTGTTACCTTCTAGATAGAGCATTCCCTTTCACTAGAGTTACTCAAGCATGAGTTGTATGATTGGGGATGTTATAAAGATAACTCCCACTCATCTAGGGCTTAGATTAACTGATCCTTGGGGCCCCTTCCAACTTGGATATTCTTTGATCATGAAATTTTGAACAGAGTGGAATTCACTATTTGAAATCTTTGAGATGAAGCAGTATGGAGAAATGAAGAGGTTTAAAGTATGGCTATGATGGGTGAGAGGCAGTTTGGTGCGCTATCTAGAAAGCCAGCCTTGGAATCAGAAAGACTTGGGTTCATGTCATAGCTCTGACACATGCTCCCAACTTCAGGCAAGTCATGTTACTTCTTAGTGACCAAATCATTTAGGTAAGATTATGAGTCTCAGAGCAGATGCTGATCTTCATTGATAAAGGGAATTTATTCATAAGGAGTTGTCTTTACCAATTAAATCACAGGTTCAGACTCTATTCCCCATCCTCCCATTCCTGGCAGGTAGATCAAGTGCAGTAGAGATGGAAGGTATTGTGGTTGAGAAGTTCACTGAGCAGTAGCACCATGGGGGTGTAAAAAATGTCATCAACCTAAGTGCTGATGTTGCTGAAGATCGTGGTGGGGGATAGAGTATAGAGGAAATTGTATCAGATGCTGAATCCATTGAAGAAGGTTGGAAAGCATTCGGCATTTTATAATTGGCTATGATGAGATTGACATGACTTTCAATGGATGAAAAGTTGTTTAATCATGACAATAGATGGTAATAAAAGTCAGGTCATCAATGAGGATGTCTTATATACCTATTATGTGTCAGTCACTGGGAACACAAGAAAGGGCAGGGAACATTCCCTGCTCCCCAGGCTCTTTTGTTGATTTAATGCTCTTCTCTTCACATTTCTTTGTTTTACTTTTCAGGAGCATTTTACTATAAAATATGAGGTGGAAGTTGCTTATCTGAGAGTAATCTGAGTAGCAGAGTGCAAAAATACTTGTACGACAGACTTTGGCTAAAACAATATAGAGAATTTTTCTTACATAGCATAAACTGTGTACATAATTTTCACTCGTGTTGTTCAGTCATATTAACTCAAGTTTGCTAAGATTAAATAGCCTCTCTTAGGGACTACTTGGCACACATTTGCTTGAAAAAACATCCTCTAGCTCCTTCTTTGCCTGTGGCAAAAGCCTCCTACTAGGCTATACTCAGCCTTAGTTCCTTAATCAACTACCTTGGGACCTCCGTGACGTGTCTTCTTCTCTTCTGTTCCACTTTTGGAGACCTTTCATCACCCTGGCCATGTCCTTCCTGCTTTTGCCCTCTCTTTGTCCCCTGGATCCCAGTTCTGCTCATACTCAGATGTCATCTTACTTCCTGACTACATCTCCCTCCTGATGATACAGTACGCCTTTGCATTTCCAAAGCAATGCTTAGTAGTTTTATGAAAACTTTAAAGATACTCAAGATCCTACATTTAAATTTGGATCCAGAAAAATCTGTAGCTTGCTTCCCCTTCTCTGGAGAGCCTGCGCAGTACTCTACCATTCATCACATGTTTGGGAAGAGAAAAAAAGGTATTTTTTCTCACAACTTGTGAGATTATATAGTTTATCCCTGAACTACCAAAGAAAACAAAAACGGACATATTCAGCTCTGACAGCTGGCTTTTTTTTGCCAAATTAGTGGTTACCTGTATGCATGATTTCAGTTCAGTAGAAGGTTGCCCTAAGGTTCTCTTTGATTGAAAAAAAACCCCTTTGCTTGGTTTTTTAAAGGTTTTAGACAACTTGATGTTGATTCTTAAAAGCTGACTACCAGTAGAGACATTAGGGTGAAAATGTTATCAAAACAAGTGTTTTAGAAAACAAATAGACATTTTAATCTTAGATATTTATTATGTGTTTGAATGTTTCACAGTTACAATCGCTATTCCAATAGCTTATAATTATAGATTAGTGAAATATCCATTAGAGGTAGTATGGAGTAATGGAGAGGGGGAACTGGCCTGGAGTTCAGGAAGACATGAATTGAAGTGTGACCTCTGAAACACACTGGCTGTGTGTCTCTGGATATTAAAGCTATCAGAGGTCCAAGTAACCAAAATAGTAAATTGCAGAATAACTGTCAATTCAATTTGGTAGAGGTAATTTCTTTTCTGGGACTTCCTTACATCAATGAAATCACAAGGACAGACCCTTTCTGCCCCATCAAAACCAAAAACCCAAATCCCCTGAAACACCTCCAGAAAATTCTCTGTTATGAGGCATGGTTGAGAAATAAGGTATTCTGTTTAATCAGAAAGACTAACAAATAGAAAGCTAGAAAATATAGATGATCAATCTTAAAAGATTGAGAGTATGTTTAAACAGAGTTAACAATGCTGAATACAATTTGTTCTTTACTTAAAACATATTTAGATCTCCTGTGTTTAGAGGTCATCGTTATGAACCTGGATTATTATTCTGGCAAAATGAACATGTTTTGCTTAACAGAGATTTCTGATTGGTAGAATGCTGGATTTACAAAATTGTAAGCTCTTTGAGAAAAAGGAACTTATTTTAAATTTTTAAGGGAAGGAAATTTTTTTGTGGGTTTTTAATACTTGTTGAGCTAAATTGAAATTGAATTATATATATATATATTATATATATATATATAGTTCTAAAATATATCTATATATATAGAATCTAATATTGTGCCTTGAACATAGTGGGGTATTCATCACAGGATCATAGATATAAAATTGGAAAGCACTTGAGGGAGAAGTCAGGAGAACCTCTTCATTTTATTGATGAGTAAACTGAAAAATGGAGAGATTGCCACTTGATCCTTTAATTCCAGATTTAGGGTTTATTCCATTATGTTATGCAGCTCTTTGCTGAGGTTGGTGATGTAAAGTGCATATAAAAAAGACATAAATCTCAACTTAATCTGGAATCATCAGAGACATCAGAATTTGGGTCCACTTTTAACTCTAGCTCTTTTACATAGCCATGCATTTATGCTTACTTTGAATTTCTCATAACTTCTAAGTTCAGAAAGGTAACAGAAACAAAACGTACATAACCACAGACTTTCAAAACCACGGTAGAGAAAGAAGAAACATCCACAGTATACCATAATGCAGAATGAAGTTTTTTCTTTCTTTGAATCTAAAGGATCTGGTTCTTATGTTCGTTAGAGAACTTTTTATTTTATTTAATGTTCTTGCTGACACATGCATTTGCATTCTGGGTGTTGCCGTTCTTTTTGTGTAATGAAAGTCAGTATATTCCTTTCTCTCGCTGAAGTTTTGAGGATTTACTGTTTGCTATCTCTTACACCTAGGCTACTCAACCTCCCCTTAAGGTTTTTTCTTTCTATGAAAATGTATAGCAGCTCAAAGCCTTGGGGTCTCTTGTTGTCACCTATATATACATAATAAAGGGAAGAATTTGGAACTAAGGGTTGAAGAAGGAAATGGGGTTGCCTAGTTGTAATCCCAACTCACATTTTTGTTCCTTGACTTCTCCCTGAACTTTCATTTGCATAGTAGATCTAAAGAATTTTAAAGAAGGGGGAGGCAAGCAAAAGCTTGAGGGGAGACCCGGTACAACCTTTGGCTTTGTGCTGAAAAGGAATCTCTAATAATATTGTCAAAAGCTAGCAGATTAGAAATCACAAATTGATGGATGGTAGAGGAGACTTTCATCCTTTGTCTAGAGGCTAGAGACAAAACTATTGTTTGTGAGCTGGAAAAAATGCATTTAAAAAAGAAATGAAATGCCTACAGCCTTTATTAAACTGGATTGTTATTCTGTGTTTAAAAAAACCCCAAAACAACAACAAAAAAAAACTGAGCCCCTGAAGAAAAAGATAATTCTTCTGGAAGGAAAAGATAGTTCATACCCAAAACTCTGGGAACTGATAGATCTTCTCCTTAGGGGAAAAATCAACTGAGAATTCTTCCTTCTTTTGCTGCTGAATTTGTAATTGCAAAGGAGGCTTAAAAACAAACAAAAACCAAACTTCTTTTAAAGAGCTAAAATTCAATGAAATCTCTGATCTCTATTGTAGAGCTACTTTCTTAAAGGAAAGAGGTAGCACCTCAGCTGAGTTTCCAGCTGACAGGAGTATGTGGAAGCATGAAAAAGCACAGAAAATCTTTGGGCTAAGTAGAGTCCTGTGTTCCTGAAGAACCTATGTGTCAGGAGGGACATCTATATGCCCATCTAGGGACATCATCAAAAGATATCAGTGGTCCTGTTACATCAAAAACATGAGTTGTTTTTTCCATGAGTATGCTAATCCACGTGGGCACCCCGATCACATGTGTTTGTTAGGCATGACCTCTCTTCCAACTGGGTGTATCTGAGGGAAAGTGTAACCCAGGTTTCTGGGCAATATGTTCTATTGCTATATTTCATACTCTGTTGTTACATCTTCTCTTTGAATAGTAAAAAGCAAAAACAATGATGAAATAATATTAACTTTGTTTTTTTGAGTGCCTACGGACTCATAATAGCATGTCTTAAACTGGGGGTAACCTTTTTCAGGGAGCCCCCAGGCCAATCTGAAGATGTAGAAAACACTCAGAAAAAATGTGTTTAACTGAATTACATGGATAAATGAGGAGTCAAGTAGAAAATTCTTTTTGTTTTCATTAACATTGTGGAAAATTAAAAAATGAACTGGCAGATAATTTGTACTAGAAAGGACAGTGAACATAACTGGGTTTCCTTTTACCAGTCAGAATTTTGCTGTACCTCAAGATCATCATAATGAAAATCAATCATCATTAAATAACAACTTGAGATGTTAAACACAAATACGATAGTAATTCCATGGTGTTTAGACTTCTAGGAATCCCAGCAATCTTCTTTTAAGAAGCAATATAGTTTATCAACGTGTATTTTCAAATGTGTATAGAATTAACTGAACATTATAGTTATCTATAATAATATTAACACATCACATGGCAGGAACACTTTCATAGATTCGTGAAGGTATATTGGAAAGAGTGCTGGACTAGGGGAGGGTTTGGGGGGGGGTAATATCAGACTAAAAATACAACGTAAGTACAATATTTTTTCCTGAGGAATGATTGTCCATAGGAAATAGTAGTTTTCATTAGGGGATCAGAAAATCCTTTCCTAAAAATGTAAGACTATTTTCTTTTATCTCCACTTTCAATTCATTATTGTAATCAAATTAATAAACAGTAAAGTATGTTTTCTTACCTTTCATTACAGTATCTAGTTGGCTTACATCTTCCGAACTCCTCATATTTATTATCTCTATACTTGTGGCTCTCTGATCTAATAGGTAGCTTATCTAGGTAGGTATGTAGAACCTTGTACAGAAAAGCTGTGCCAGTATCTTTTTGAATCATTAGAAGGTAACCTGGTACTGGATCAGGAAAAGAAGCCTATGCCAGAAGGGCATTTCCTTTGCTATCTTCTCATTTCCCCCTACACAATTAATTTTCTTGGCAGCTGCCTTACTTATTCTGTCCACAGAATCTCTGGGCAGTTCTTCCTACATTCTTCTCCCCCTGTCATTCATCTCTACCCTTACACTGAGACAAAAACCTATAAAAATGGTGAATTTTTTGTTGTGGGGTACTAATGCCTAATTATGTCTGTTGAATTGTTAGAGATATCGGGTCTCAGTTTATAAGCCAGCAACTTTTGCTTTGAGTTGCCTTTGCCATGATAATGTAATTTTTGCTAGGTAAAAGTACTTTATCCAGATTTCATAAGATAGAAGATGCTCAATGGAAATTATTTGGGGAACTAAAATGATTACCTTATACTTTATTCATAAAAGAGAGGTATTTCAATTCCTTTCCTTGCTAGTCACGGGACAACTTAATTGGTAGTAAGTAAACCAACAAATAACAAGACCACATTCACCGTTGTCCTGGCAACTTGAGTCATGTAATTCATAGATGTCATTCCCCTAAGCACAGACATCTGTGCTTTAATACAAAGTCATTCAATCAATCAGCAAGTATTTAAGTGCCTACTATGTTCCAGGACGATTCTAGGCCCAGGGAATATAAGTACAAAGAATGAACAATCTCTATTTCCAATGCCCTTACATTCTAACAAGGAAGGCAATAAAGACATATGAGAGAAATATCTCTCTCTCTCTCTCTGTTCTCTCTCTCTCTCTGTTCTCTCTCTCTCTCTGTTTCTCTCTGTCTCTCTCTGTCTGTCTCTCTCTCTCCACAAAGTTGTACACACACATAGAGTTATTAAATATAATGCAGTTTAGGAGGGACAGCACTAACAGAATGGCAAAGAAAGATTTTATGTAGAAGATGATGTTTGAGCTTTATCATAAAGGCAGAGAGAATTTCTATGAGGCAGAATTAAGGTGGGACTATATCTTAGACATAGTGGATGGTCAGCCTTGCTCAGAGGTATAACTATGAGAGACGGAATGCTATATATGAAGGAGAGGTCAATCTCATATTCCTAATGGGAGGGGAAACAATTATCTTCATGTAATGCCACCCAAATTCTCTGAATTATCAAATTATCTATCCAACATCCTCAGATGTTCAAATACTCCTCAGTATCACATTTTCTATGCATTTATAATGAGGCTTTCCGATTGTCTCCCAAGTTGTTCTGTATTAGTCTTGTGCTTCTCCTGTCCCAACCAGGAATCAGACAGTTCCTCACTGGGTGAATAGAATCCATCCCTCTACCTAATCCCCCAAAAGACCATATTCTGTACTGAGTTTGTTGTAGTAGGGCTGGTTCATGAATAACCTATGCTCCATCTTTATCACTGCTTTATTTGGTGGTTCTAAGCTTGGTTGATGCTACCAATAGACCACAAACCACTGAAAACCCTGTGTGTAGTGCTATGCTTATCAGCATGCTCCTCATTATGATCTGTCTCTCTTTCTTAAAGAAAGTCTCCTGTTCTCTAATTTTTGAGCACTGTTATTGCTGGGAGAGGTATGTTACTAATAATGCCCAAATGGAACCGTTAGTACTTGTTTCTTCAGGAAAGTTAAAATATATTCCTATTTCAGGCAGTGAACATAACACTGTTTCTCTCCTCCTGTACTTTGAGGTTCACATTTTATGTCTCCATGAGTTTTCAGCATAGGGTGAAGACCATGCAATTTCATGTTCAATAAAATCAAGACATATTTCCATAAACTGTAATCCTTGGCTCTGATCAGTTTTCATGAAGGAGTGCCATGCTCCCCACATCAGAATACCAATAGTGGCTATTAAAACTGATACTTAATCAAAATTTACACCAATTCGACAATGATGATAAAATACTTCAGTATATTTTATACAAATTAATTATTTTATAGTAGTTGATCTGATCTGTAAAACAACAATTACACAACAACAGCAACAACACACTATCTCACACACCCACAGAGGCAAGAAATGTTGAAAAATCCTATTGCTCAATCATAACTTAAAAGAAAATAATTTCTTTTAGAATCAACACATCCCTGCAGTAAATACTAGGGTATCTACAGATGAAACTTCAAAATTCAAATCTAGTATCTGTAACAACACATCTTATATATGGGGCACCCCCAAAAATTGCCACAGGTTCAAGGTACTCTGTAGAAGTGTGGATCCATATCTACCGCAAACTGCAGCTCATGAAATCCCACCAATTCAGTTTTGTTAGAAGCCAGACAATATATTAACTCAAAGCAAAAGTATTTAAAAAAATACATAGAAAGAAATAACAATGGACCATCCCTCTTGTCCCATTTCCCCAAACATACAACATACGCTCCCACAGATACATTTGCCATTAGTAGGATGAGTAAATATGCATAGAGATCATTCATGGGATACATATGTAGGAAATACATGTGGCCAAGGCACAGAAGTAGAGAGACAGCTCATACTTCTGATGCTGTAGGGAAACCAATGCCTTAGTGATATCATCATGCTATTCTCTCTGGGTGAGCCAAGCTTCTGGGTTTCATTGCCTCAGGTTAGGGGGCCCTGATAACCATCTCAGCTCCAGGCTATTAGAGTGTTACTTGGAAAAACTCAAACTGGTAAGCAGAGGTTGACAATTCTTTACAGCTGACTATCCCAGATAATAGGTCGAGGAGATCAGTAGTCAGAGTGGAGAAGGGAGAACATTCTAGGTATGGGGAACAGCCAGAGAGAATGATAGAATCCCAGAAGAGCAGCTGTTTTTTAGGGGGTTGCCTGGAACCACTGACAAGTTAAATGGCTTGTCTCATTAGAGGAAGATGTTGAATCCTAAGGCTGGCTTTCTGACCTCTCTGTTGCACTGCCTCTCATGAGTTACTACAGTTAAATGAAACCACAACTTTGTAAACAAATTCTTCAAACTTAATTAGACATATTCTTGATCAGAGCAGCACAGTCCACTTCTGGGTTCAAACTAGAACATTTCCAGTTTGGTAACAGCTTCCACAAAATAGACTCTACTGACCTACCTTTTGTGAACCCAAAGTCTATGTGGGAATGAAAAATCGAAGTGGAATTTTAATGAGGTAGATAAATCACGCATTAAATAAATTATCACCAGGGCTGTCTTGGAAGGTTTGATGCCACGTGATGATTACTTTTGGCTATAGCAACTCAGGAAGCACTTGCAGCCTATGTTGATGAAGGTACTATGTGCACTAATTAAATCACAATTTCTGGGTGATGCCATAAGAAAGTTAGCAGAGTAAGGAACAAGTAAGTTCACTTGTTAGACTTATGGAGAAGGGTAAAATTTATGGAAAACCCCCCAAAAGATAGAGAATATTATGAAATGAAAAATAAGCTTTTGCACAAACAAAGCCAATGTAACCAAGATTAGAAAGAAACAAGCAAGATGGGAAACAATCTGATAAAGGTCTCATTTTTAAAATACATAGAGAACTGAATCAAATTTATAAGAATAAAAGTTATTCTCCAATTGATAAATGGTCAAAGGACATGAACAAGCAGTTTTCAGATAAAGAAATTAAAGCTACCTATAGTCATATTAAAAAATGCTCTAAATAATTATTGATTAAATAAATGCAAAGTAAAACAACTCTGAGCTACCTCCTCACCTACCTTCAGATTGACTAACATGACAAAACAGGAAAATGATAAATATTGCAGAAGATGAGGGAAAATTGGAACACTAGTACATTGTTGGTGGAGTTGTGAACTGATCCAACCATTCTGGAAATCAATTTGGAACTATGTCCAAAGGGCTATAAAACTGTGCATACCCTTTGATCTAGCAATATGACTACTAGGTCTGTATCTCAAAATGACCCACATGCTGTAGCCAATAAGTGTAAATTGAGGGGTTAACCATCTATTGAGAAATACTGAACAAGTACATATGAATATAACGGACTATTGTTGGTCCATAAGAGATGACGAGCAGGTGGATTTCAGAAAACCTGGAAAGACTTACATGAACTGGTACTGAGTGAAATGAGCAGAATGTACACAGTAACAGCAACGTGTAATGACCAATTTTGATAGACTTAGATCTTCTTAGCAATGGAATGATCTAAGACAATTCCAAAAACCTCATGATGCTATGCACATCCAAAGCAAGAACTATGGAATCTGAATGCAGATCAAAGTGTACTATTTTCTTTCTTTTTTGTTTCATATATGTCCCAGTACAATCATATGCAACAACTTGTTCAGTCATTCCCCAATTGATGAGCATTCCCCCCAGTTTCCAATTCTTTGTACCACAAAATGAGCTCTTATAAATATTTTTGCACATGAACATCCTTTTCCCTTTTTAAAAATATCTCTTTGGGATACAGATCTAGTTCTGGATCAAAGCATAGGATAGTCTGCTTAATGTAGAGCTTCTGCTCATTCCATAGGATTCTTGAATTCTGTTCCATCAAAACTTTAGAGAAGATAGAAACTATAGGTTTAAAAGGAACATATTTGTATAGGTCTAAGCATGACCCCAAACTAAAAATAGATTTTATTTTTTTTATTGGGTTATTATTCAAAGTGAGAGCTAATTAATTACATATATTATTAAATTTCTGCCTTTACTTTTTGAAAAACTAAATACATGGCCTTTCACATTTTAAAATGGAATTCACATGAAATTAGAAAGCAATTTGAAAGAAATAGTTATGTAATAACATAGATGTGTGGTTTTGTTTTAAATTATGGTTGAATATGTCCAATACTTTTAAGCCAATGTGGTTGAATTCCTCTTTTTCCCATGCTACAGAAGAGTTTCTTGGCATTAATTATTCTGTAAGAATTTATGTAAGATAAGGGGTCATCCCATTTTTTTTTGGTAAGGGTAAACTCATTTTTCATCGTGTTTGAGGTCACCCAGGGAGCATGTTGTGTGAAGGAGTGATCATGCTCAGAAATACTGAAGCCTTTGAGACAGGGCTAATTTATTCTACTGACAGCAAAGGCTCTGCATAGAGCAGAGAGGAGACCACTGCTCAAGACTTTTTCCCTTTCCATCTAGCTAGAAATCCTGGTAAACCTCATGGGGATCTAGAGTATACAAGAGTCAGGTGGTGGGAGTACCAACCAGTTTGGAGATCTACCATTTAAAATGTAAACATCTACTAGTACTTACATTAATAAGTTCCCTGAAGGTCAATACTGTTTAATTTTTGTCTTTTTATTTCTAAAGAATGATGGGCCTAGCACTTTGTAGGCTCTTAATAAATGCTTCTTTATTGATTAACAGAGTTACTAATTGAGGATTCATGGATATCTTAGAATAGCATGTAGAAAATAAATCACAATACTCTATAGGAATACATGGTCATTCTTTAGTCTTATCAATAAATAAAAACATTTATCTTGGATCGTATTCAAAATCATATTCACTTAGAAACATATTTAGCAGTATTGCCTTTTATAGTATTCTACATATTCATGACTTTAAGCAGAAGTTAATATTGGAATATACTGTCTTGTAACCAATATTTTAAAACCAAACTCTCCATTCATTCTAATATTCATTTATTCATCTTTTTTATACAGCAACATTTATGAAAAACATCACTGCTCTAAATTTAATATTATGCTAGAGTGTGACATTTTTCATTAGAAGATAATTGTGAACACTATCAGTTGATTGTTTTCAGTAGTTCTTTCCTCTGAATCAAAATAGCTTAAAGAAATTGTTCCAGTATGTGAATCACCTAAAATTGAGCAATTATGGAGAATGTCAATGGCTGGCATGTGAACTGGATGAAAATTATCCTTTTGATGAAAAATCCTGAAGATGGTAGAAATCATGGAATTATTCCACCTTATGATGCCCCCTCCTAACTCTCAGTAATGTACTTTAGATTGTAAAATCTCAGAATTTCAGACATGGAAGGGAACTCAGTAGCTATCTAGTTCAATCCATACCTGAAACATAATTCTCTCTATAACATACCTATCAGGTGGTCATCCAGCCCTTGCTTAAAGACTTCTAATAAGTGATACCCCACCACCCTCCAATTATTAGAAAGGTTTCCCTGACATGAACATGAAATTCACCTTGATAATTTATACCCATTGCTCCCAGTTCTGTCTGCTGAGACAAAAGAGAACATATCTAACCCTTCCTACGAATTAGCTGAAGGTAGCTAGGATACACAGTGGGTAGAGTGAGGCACCTGGAATCAGGAAGACCTGAATTCAAATTTAGCCTCATACACTTACTAGCTGTGTGACTTCGGGCAAATCACCTAGCCCTGTTTGACTCAGTTTCCTCATTTGTAAAATGATCCAGAGAAAAAAAATCACAAACCACTCTTGTATCTTGGCCAAGAAAACACCAAATGGGATCATGAAGACTGAATGACTCAACCACCAAAGGGATTAGCTGGGTGGCACAGTAGATGGGGCACTGGTTCTGGAGTTAGGGAGATCTGAGTTCAAATCCAATTTCAGATACTCTGTGTCAATTTACCTCTTTTGCCTATTTCTTCTACTGTAGAATAGTGGTTAACAGCACCTACCTTACAGGATTGTTGTGAGAATTAAATGAGATAATCTTTGTAAAATGCTTAGCACAGTGCTCAACACATAGTAGGCACTTAATAAACGCTTGTTTTTTTCCTTCCTTCTACCTCCACATGAAAGTCCTTCCTATCTTTGGAGCTGGTTATTTATCATGTTGCCACCTAATGGTTTGGCCTTCTTCTCTCACTGGGCTGAAAGTATAGTGACCATTCATAGCTGTGATTCCACTGCTGTCTGGTTTGAGACCTTTGACCTTCTCTGGAATCTCTGACCTACTCTTTTTCTGAGCTGGTCTGGTTCATCCCACCTGAGGCAGCCTGGTGATCCTCCCCTCCTGAAAGCTCACAGCATTGGTTTCCATACTTAGTATATGTAGGCTTTAGCCGTTAACTCAAAACTCCTGAACTTGAGGTCCACCAATCACAGCTTCCCCAGCACCAGGCACTACAGGTACATACTATAATGTTCTTAAGATTTCTTGTCACTCCCATAAGCTTTGTCCAAACTTGGAAGAGCAGCCTCTGATTGGAACTCCAGGGATTATGCTAGCACCCTGTGGCTGGACCTCCAGCCCCTTCCTGGGAGAGCTAACTCTTTTAGCCTTAGGACTCCAGTCCTTTGGTAAAGTGGTTCTGGCAGGTGAGAGAATGAATACAAACCCATGACTTATCCCATTTTTCTAATTGGCTCTGGACAATGTTCCAAGTCTTAGACATCCAGCCATTCACCCTGGGGCAACTCACCACCTGTGTCCCCATTTTCCTTCCTCCTCCATTTTCTGTTTCTTGATCTGGGAAGATGACTCAAAACAATACTAACAATGCTATCATTGCTTCTGTAAAGGGCATGATAACAGTCACTTAGGGTTCTACTCACCAGCTATGGGACTCCCAAGATCAAAACTCCATTCACTGGCCACCATTTCTTATATATTCTGTTTCCCCTTGTTAGAATGCATGCTCCTTAAGGACAAAGGTTATATCACTCTGAAATGTGTGTCTCCAGCATTTAACGTAGTGCCTGGAATATAGAAGGTACTTAATAAATGCTTTTTAAAAAAAAAAAATTATTCATTCTCTTGTCTAAGCATTCTCAGTTCCTAATCTACATCACATCTACGACCCATCCTATCACTTCTGTGGCCCTTTGCCATAACTGGTTACCCACTTTTGATCTCTTATGGATGTTTTCATTAACTGACCAGTGCAGAATATAGATGACTGAAAGGCTGTTACATCTTTATTCACTGACATTATACCTCTCTTATGTAGTCTATGGCCCCATGTTCAGGCAATCTATGTCTATATTCCAAATGCTATTAAATATGGAAGCAGAGATGCATCACACTCCAGACCCTAAAAGGTCCTGGCACAGCTCCTCTGCTGGAAATACTACTTTCTGCATGTCATTTTTGATCTAATAGTATTTTACCAGCTTGCTGAATGACACAATTCACAATTTCTGGAAAATAAATGTTTAAATGTAATCTGACACTTCACTTAGAAAAATGATTTTAGTGTCAGAGTGGAATCCTAGTTAATACAGTAATAAAACTTATCTATGTGGTTGCTATTGTTCAGCTTCCTCCAGGAGGCCTTTAGATTCCCTGGTCTGTTTTGTTCCAGAAAAACAAGTTTTCCTAGAGCCCTTTCTGAACTCACACAAACCCTTCCTTGTTCTCTAAGACACCCCAGTGACAATGAGAAGTGGCTTATCCGATCCGACAGGGGAACAGCTTCCATTGTAACTTTACCCCAAACTGTAAGTAGTCAGTCTGCAGACCTGCCAACTCTGTACATTATTTAACCTGGCAACAGGAAATGATGTTAATGTCACTGAACACTGAAGAACTTAAGTTAAAAAGAAAGTTCTACCACACACTGAAACTGAAACGCCAATAGGAAACATTTTCTAAGAATTCTGAAAATGCTAAATTAACCCACTGTTGGATTATGCTGCTTTAACCAAAGATGAGCCAAGAAATTTGGTTTGTGCCAAAGTTCAACAACAGTAATTTGATTAGACCCTTCTGAAAGGGTCTGAGTTGCAAAATCAGTTGTTTTTTTTTTTTTTTTTAAATACAACAGTCTCTACTTTGAATGGTTTTTATGGACAAGATATCTAAATTCTCAGGTATTTAACCCATGCAGATTCTATCTTCTGATAAACATTCTTGCCTCCAAGCCTTTCAACAGTGCAAACCCAATTAGGACAAAACAGAGCGATATTTCATTATTTCATTCACGGGGTCTGAGGACTTGGCAGTGTGGAACTAATTTTCTTTACTTTCCCTCTTAACTCCCAATACTGGTCTGTTTGGCTTTTAGATGAAGTCTCTTTTGGGAGGTCTGGGGAAATGGTGCTTTCTTCCCGAGAGTCGACTGGGTTAGGTCGATCAGGTGCACCTCTAATTACACTGATTGAAAGATAACTCACTGAGCTTTTGAAAAGAAGCAGGACTGGCCTACATCCACAAAGCAGGTCAGGCAAATTCCAGTGATGCCAGGACATGAGACTGAATTTCCAGAGGTAAAAGATTTTTGCTGCTTCCCTTTGAATAAGCACGTAAAGAATGCAGGCAATTCTGCAGGCAAATGTCTGGTGTCCAGCATTGGAAGAGATTAAAAATGAAATGTTGAGATATCAGGAATCATACCTATGTTTGCCTAAGCACCACAATCCTAGCAGGATATCACTTACTTAAGCTCTTAAACAGTTTTCAGGGCAGTCCTTTTGGGTATTTGATTTCCTCTTCTTTTTTTTGTTGATATTTCTGATTAAATTCACAAAACCAAGCCTTCTTCCCCCGAGCGTTTATATTATTTTGGAATATATCTTGCAACTTTTACTTCTTACTTATTGTTACCTTTATTCTCCCTTCCCCCTCCCCCAGAATTTCTAATATCAAGTCTAAATATCTCCCTGAAACATTTACCCATTGCTCCAAGTTCTGCCTCCTGTCTGGGGACAAACAGAACAGAGGTAGTCTTTCTCCTCCTCATTCTCCCCAGTCCCCCTTTATATATTAGTTCCCTGCTCAAGAAGCTACAGCAATTCCTTATTGTCTTTAGGATAAAACATAAGCTCCTCCTTCGATGTTTCAAATACCCATATTCAATCTGTTGCCAAGGCCTATAGATTTCATCTTTGCAGCATTTCTTCAATATACCCCATTCTCTCCTCTGACAATGCCCTACACTGGTACAGGCCTTCATCACCTCATGCCTTGACTACTTCAATAGTCCATAATAAGTCTCTCCCCACTCTATTCCAATTACCTTCAGTTACTAAAGTGATTTTCCTGAAGTGCAAGTCTGATCATGCCATTCTCCTATTCAATAAACTTCATTGGCTCCCTATTGCTACCAGGATCAAACACAACATGCTCTGTTTCAAGTTTAAAACCCTTCATAACCTAGCTCCCTACTACCTTTCCAGTCTGCTGATGCTTTACTCCTGGCTACACCCTCATTCATACAGTAAAACTGACCTCCAGGCTGTTCCAAGAACAAAATGCTTCATCTTTTGGCTCCAGTCATTTTTCTCTGATCTGGAACATTATTGTATTCAGCTTTGCTTATTGACTTCTCTGGCTTCTTTTACATACCAACTAAAAATCTCATTTTTTACGAGTAGACTTCTTCAAACCCCCTTGCCTCGTTGGACAAAGCGCCTTTGTGCATATTTGTTTATTTTCTCTCCTGTTAAATTGTAAACTCCTTGAGGGTAAGGATTGTCTTTTGTCTCTGTATCCCAGCATTTGGCAAAGTGCCTGACACATTAAAGACACTTAATAAATGTTTATTGATGAATTGATTACTTAAGGCCTTTCAAAATCTCTCTCCCATGTATCTTTCTGGGCTGATCACAAATTAATCTCCCATTTCTCCCCTAAACCTCCACATTTTACATTCCAGCCACTTTGGCCTATAAGCTATTTCCTTTCCTGTCTCATCTCTGCACCTTCACATAGGCTGTGCACCTTGTCTAGAGTGTTCTCTCTCCCTCCAGAGTCCCAATTCAGGTGCTACTTCTAGAAAGAAGCCCATCCTAATAATCAGCCCCTTCCCCTTTTACTGAGCTTCCACTCACCTGAAACTCCATGTGTCAATTTTGGAATTACTTAGCAATGTACATATTATACCCCCCAAAGGAATATAAACTTCTCAAGGGTAGGGAAGATTTCCTTTTTTGTCTTTGTATCCTCAATCAGGTACTGAGCACGTAGAATGCCTCATAAATGTTTGTAGTCTGAATTAAATTGCCTACTTCTTTTTCTACACACCAGGAGCTTTTGGCTTTGCATCATTCACTTCCCAATCTAGGCTACCTGCTCCCTGCTTTGGAAAAGTTCCACTGTAAATTGTTGCAACAATCATTCTCTAGAAGAAAACCACAAAAAACATGGCTATGAAAATTAATTTAACATACTCCAGCAGCTGAAGCCTATAAAACCTTCCCCAAACAGCCTAGCAGAAAATGAAATGAGACATTATTAAATTGCTAGCTGTTCTAGAACTACCTGACCTGGGAGCATGGTTTAGCTGGCCTAGAATTTCCAAAGGTACCCTCTCCAGGGTAACACATTTAAGCCCTTTAAAAAGCTCTAATTTCATTCAGGAGATAAGCATCTCGAGAAAGCTAGGCCTGAGGTTTTCCCCTGACAGCTTAAGAAAATAAATGTCCCCAAAACAAAACAAAAAACCCACAAAATATCCTGAAGTGGGGGGTAAGGAGTGGGAGAAGACTATTACTGTGGGTCACCTTGAAAACACAGATAAAAACTAGAGTTAACTGAGCAGTCCCTGCCAAGCATGTATCATTAAACAAAGGGAAATAAAATCAGTTGGAACAGGGGCTACTGTCAGGCGACACTCTTCTTCGTATTATAATTCATAGGTAATAACACTTGGGGGGAGGGGAAGGAAATAAATCGTTGCTGAGTTACATTTAATGACCTCAGACAGGTATCCTCAATATTACTAAGTGTAAAGGAGTCGAGAAATTGGATGTTTATGGAAAACACTTCTGTGGGAAAAGTCTAGGTTCCTGGCATTCTCCTAGGCCACATTGTCAAAACACCCTCTAACTCAAAAGATCCTTCTCTTTGGTAAGTGATCTGTATGTTATGATCAAAAAAGACACTTTCTGAAATGTTGATGCTTGGAGGAGTGTGTTCTGGGAAGAGAATATGAAAGGATCAAGTCGATAGGTCACAGTGAAATAGCTAAGCTTTAGGTTCGTCAAGTCCTAACAGGGCATCATAGACTTAGAACTAGGTGGAACTTCAGAGATTATTCAGTCCTCACATTTTACAAATGACGAAACAGAAATGGAAAGATAAAGTGATTTGCCCACTGGCTCATAGCTAGTAAATATCAAAGCTAGATTTTGAACCCAGTCCTGACTGGGCTCTTTACATGCATTTTTTTAATAACCTTGCCTATAGTCCTCTGATGTCTCACCTAGGGCTAAAGGTGACTACAAATTCTCCAATCAATTAGGAAGCATTTATTAAGCACCTACTATGCTCCAAGCTCAATGCTATGTGCTGGTAACACAAAGTTAAAAAAAAAAAGGAACAGTTTCTACTTTAAAGGAACTTCTGCTACAGATGAAACAATTATCTATAATGTACATAATTAATTTTTAAAAACGTAAGGGAACTTTGGAAAGGAGAGTATCAGTAGGTAAGGGCATTGGAAAAAGTATCATTTAGAGATATACTAATAGAGAATAAATTCTGTCATCCAAGAATTGATCAGTTTAGGTAAGTTGTAAAAAGCTCAACTACTGAAGGGGTTTTTTGATTGTTGTCCAAAACAACTCATGAAATAGTTGACTAATATGTAGGGGATAGTAATCTGTCCTGGTGGAGGGAAAATCCATAATTATAAAAGTATAGGTCATAGGACCATAGAATCTAGAGATGAAAGGGAGTTTAGAGATCATCTTACAAATAAAAAATTGTATATAATATTTGTTTCCTTCATGTTTTCCATATTTCATAGGATTAGAAGAGTGGAAAGGAACTTGTGGTATAGTCCTTTTATATCTACCCATCAATGTGCCATTCAATTAATTGGAAACAGGAAAATCAAGCCTTTACACCTTCCACCTTTACACCTTACCTTAGTTTAGAAAATTAAAATAAAATACTATTTTAAAAGATAACATAGTTTTCATTATTTTTCTCTGTATTCTAATAAAATTAATAATAGCTCCCTCCCTAATGATTATTAATTGAAAACATCACTGGTATTTTTCCAGTGCAGCTGTTTTAAGATAACACCTCTTCTGTGAATCATTTCCTTTTCTTGTCTCTATAAAGTGCCACATTTCAAAGAATACGTTCCTAATTTTTTCTTGAAAAACAAAACTTGGAGAAAGACTAACAACATTTATCCTTATTAAAAGTAGAGAAATAAATTAAGTATCCTTTCAACATAATTAAACCTTTCTTTCTGGAAAATAATTTTCCTGCTACATGGTGTTTCTTGAATGGGCAGAAAAATTTGTTAGATTTGCAACAGAACATAAAAGTCCTCTTATTCCTAGGTGCAATAGTATCAACTTGATCATTTAAAATTTTAAAAAGTGATTAATTATTTATTCTATGGGCTGCAGAGTTCAAAGAAAATCATTTTATTCTTTAGTTTATTTCCAGATGTATTGAATTTGTGAAAATAGTGTATCTTATTTTGTTTATTGAAAAAATCATTAAGGACAAATCTATATTTAGTCAACAGTTGAATGCTGAGATGACAAAAATAGATCCTTTTAAATATAATGCATATAACTGATGGCCAGGACAAAAGTAGAAATGTTTGAGCTTAAAATCTATTTTCATTGCATTTTTCTGTCTTTAAATATACTACAGTTCAATGTTGATGCCTCATCATTATGTAGGGGTGACCTTGGGTTTTTAAGGGATGTGTGAGCAGAGCACAAGCTCTATAGGTTCTACTAAAAACTGGAGAGTCTTCTGTTACAAGCTTAGTTGATAGATGGTGACCAGGCAAGCTAAATTCAGAGATTCATCAATGGAAGGTTGGTGGTCAAGTGATAGGTTCTTGTTTCTTCTTTTGCTCTGCCACAGCGAAACAGGAAACAACCTTCTAAGGTGTAGAGGGGTTATAATCTGTACAAGTGGAGGATGTACACACACCAGATGAAATCCCTTGAAGTATTGAAATAAGTGAACAACAAATATATGCTTCAGTTATTTCTTCACTAATGGTTTCAAGTATTGCACCAGTAGGGTCAATGTTAATCTTAGGATTAAGGTAACATGACAGTTCTCAAATGATCAAGTCATCTCTATAGGGGTACAAGCAATGTTCTAATATAGGCATTTAATAATCCTGGCAGGATGTTGACCATGAGTCATGGTAATGCCCAGAAATACCTTGATAGCTTAGTCTTCATAATCACCTGTAATTTTTTTTTTTAACAAAACTATCTCATGAAATCTTGGAATTACAAAATTTCAGAGCTGGAATAGAGTTCAGAAGCCACTTGATTTATCCTGTACCTGAAAAAGAATTCCCCGTTTATATACCAGCCCTGAGAAGAGATCATCTTTGCTTGAAGAATTCCAGTGAATAGGAACACCTTAGTAGGAAGCTCATTCCACTTTTGGATATTCCATTTTAGGTCTAGTTAAATCAATCAATCAATCAAGTACAGTTTGCTGTCTGAGGACTAGCTTATCCAAGTACAGAAAACCTGTCATTAGTACATTGTTTACAAGATGATCAGTTCTTTGTCTGTGGCAATCCATGAAACAAAGGCACATACAAAATGGCTCTGTGAAGGTCTCTTCCATTTTTGCAATGAAGTTGGCACAGAGCTAATGATCAGGCCATTTTAAAATCACATATAACTTTCCTTCTTAACTATTGTCACATCTTCCACACTCTTGCCAAAATAATTTCCCTTAAATACAAATATTCAGTGAATATCAGTGGCCCACTTTGCTTGTAAGATAAAAGATAAACTCTCTTTGGCTTTTAAAATCTTTCACAACTTGACTCTAACCTAACCTTCCAGTCTTATTATGGCCGTCTCCCTCTCCTTAAAACCTTCCCTCTGTTGCCCAGTCAAATGGGGCCCTCTGTTCCTCAGTCAAATGGGGCTCTCTGTTCCTCAGTCAAATGGGGCCCTCTGTTCCTCACACACAGCATGCCATTTCTCAGTTCTGCATCTTTGCAATGCCTTAAATGCACCATCCCTACCCCAACTCTGCCACGTAAAATCCTTAATTTTTCAGGACATAGGTGTCACCTTCTCCTTGATGCTTCCCTGATCTCTCTAGTTGATAACATCCCTCTCTCACAATTATCTTGTGTTTAACTATCTCATAATTATTTTGTACTTATTTTGAATATATATTTATTCTTTCTCTCTCTTTATATGTGTACATGTGGTCTCCCCTGAGGACAGAGATTTTTAAACATTTTGTTTTTTATCCCCACTGCTTAGCATAGTATCTGGTACCAAATAAATGCTTGTTGAATGATTGATTGAATAGTGTTAAACTGATCTACTTTAATGATGTGTTAACTGCGAGAAATTAAAAATGAATAAAAGCAATGGTGTTGACCCTGATTATCACCATTTCTTAGAACAGTTTAACCAATTAAAATAGTCAGCTCAACATGGACAAAAGAAATTGTTTCAACCAATTCCAGCCAAGGTCGGTGCTGGTTTAGAGTATTAGAATTATATTAGATTAAGATTAGAACTAGAGTATCAGATTAATATGAATTCTGAATCAGCTCACAAATGATTTCTCTATCTATACCCATACTATTTTCATATTTATAACTATAAAGCTATATTGAAATCAATATCCACAACCATATATACATTCATACTTATCCATATCTGTATCCATATGTATATTTACCCATATCATTTACATCTATCTAAAATATATTTATATCTACGTTGGTCTCTTGCTATATCTATGTTAACACATGAATCAAATTTATCTTAGATTCCCTCATTTTTTATAGTTTAATCCATATTTAATACCAAAATCTCTTTTTCAGCCTGTTTCTTTTCTCTATTTTCTTTCCATCTCAGAAGATATTAATTTCATTGAAAAGTTACTGTCCTAAAATTAGCTCCCATTAGAACTTTTGTGCTCCTAGCTGATGCTTAAACCAACTTACACAGACATATCCACAGACCTCCATTTCATTATTCTATGTAAATGATCCAAAAGAAGTGGAAAAGAGACTTGGGTATGTGGGAGGAAATGGGGTGGAGGGGTCAGGGTTGGGGCTGAGGCTAAGACAAGTAGTAAGATAAGTAGAGGAATAATATCATTCTTTTGGATACCCAAAGATAATATAGTTAGATATAGTATGAGAGTGTGGAAGCCAAAAAAACACAAAGAAGCACCAGGTGCTGGTAGGAGATGTGTGAGGCAAGCTGTGAAAGTAGCACAGGAGGCTCTGTTGTTGTTGCATCCTTCATTTAACAGATTTCAGGCCTACATGAAATAGGAGCGGGAGCTGTTTGTGTCATTACCACAGCTGAATAAGCTTTTAGGAAACCAAGAATACCCAAAATTCATCTAAGCTATTTGTGAGCCAAATAAGGGCCTCACATTGAAAGAATATGTATTTTCTCTGATGGAGGGAATGAAGTGATTCCAGCATGGGAGAACCCTGTTGTGGTATCATTTGTTTTACTGTGTTATTATTGGTCATAGGTCCAAGCACAAGACTCATGTAATTGGGCTTTGATGGCTCAGAGTGAGTATAAATAGCAACTCTCTTCTGGTCAGAGACTCTGAGGGTCTTCCCCTCACAGATTAATTCTTTTGTAAAGGCAAAAGTCTGTCGTTTGCCTCAGTTCTTACCTAGCCTTAATCACTGAATGGGTGTTCCCTCAGACAAACTGAGAACTGACAAAAACCTTATCTTAAAAAGGCCAAGGTCTCCCACTGCATCTGGGCCATCACTACTCATGCTGACCTATATCTTGCCACCGGACTCCGATGACTCTGAAGGAGACAGTGAAGCTGATGACTTTGCATGGCTCTGCCTCACTTAAATCCAATTCACTTGAAAGTCAAGTCATCGCCCTTCTGATGCTCCTCTTGGAGAAGGAAGGATGAACAACATCCATCTATTTTACTGTGCGACTTCAGTTCTAGTATGAGTCACTGTGTTATAGTATAAAGAGTCAGAAAGACTTGGGTACAACCTCAGGAATACTGCGCAAGTCATTTAATAATGGTGGGCCTTAGTTTCCTATAAAGTGAGGATGATAACATCTATATACTATCCTCACTGGGTTGTTAGAGAATACAAGATAATATAAACTTCCAAGTGTTCTGTGTCAAGTGTTATCATTACCTACCAGTGAAATCAGGTGTAGTAATTTCTGCTATGATGTTTCAGGGAACAATCTGCGCATAATGGAGAAATTTTGGGCTTATTTATGCACAATTTCATCTATGAGAAACAGTGAGAATGCAGAAAACCATGACACTTCACAATAAATCACAAGCTGCAACCCTTCTGATGCCCACTTGCACAAGCAAATTTCAGGTCTTCCTGGAGATAAAGTGTCATATTGATTGTATATCTTCTCATACAGATGTTTTACCAGAGGAGGGTAGCTCTACCCTCATACACACCTCTTTGCCATGCTTTCCACCATGGCCCAGCCTCATGTTATTCAGCTACTCATGAAGCATATACTAAACATCTACCATGTCTCAGGCACTATGCTAAGGGCTGGGGATCCAGTGAAATGCAAAAGGCATTCCTGGTGATCAAGAAGCATATGTCCCACTGTAGGAAGTGGCATATAGATGAGTAGGTTCATGCAGGATGTATGCAGAGTAGATCAAATGTAATCTTAAAGGAGAAGGCATTAGTAGCTAGAATTTCCAGAGAACTTTTGAGATGAGTCTTAAGGTGTTAGGAGTCTGGGCCTGATCTCTCAGGCCCACAGGCCTTGTCTGACCGGCAGGGACCTGTAGGTCTTGGTGGAGTTTAGCTGTAAGCAATGACCGAGGCGGGAGACAAGAGAGTAAGAACTCTGTTTATTCAAGCAGTGAGCGGTGCTTTTATCTCTTTTCTGACACCAGTGCACTAAGTGAACCTATCAGCAATTAGTTTGCCCTTATAAGGAAATAATATACCTTTTACCAGGACTGCTCAGAGCGGACATGTAGACCCTAGAAAGAAAAACATTTTGGGCCTTCTTTGTTCTCTGAAAAGCCCGGGAAAATAGCCTTGAGCAAAACAGGGATGGATCCCTTCCTCCCAGCGCCATCTTGTTCATGCCTTACCAGTCTCCGCTCAGTTTACCTGAGTTGTGACCAGTGAATGCCATCCAAGAGGCTGGGGGTTGGCAATTCCCTTACATTAAGGTAAGTCATGAAAACCATGAAGCAGAAGTGAAAGGGAAAAGCATGTTAGACATGGGGGGCAGTCAAAGATGTGGAGAGGGATAGATGGAATTTCCTGTTGGGAGAACTAAATAGTCCAGTCTGGCTGGATCACAGAACATGTTGAAGGAAGAAGACATGGGAAGACTGCATGGGTAGGATAGGGCTGTATGATGAAGGACTTTAAATGGCAAACAAATATTTTATATTTGATCCTAATGGTAACAAGAAGCCAGGGCAATTCATTGAGCAGAGGGGCAGATGATATGGTCAGGTTTAGAATGATCACCTAGGTACCTGAGTGGAGAATGGAAAAAGACTTAAAGCAAGGAAAATAGAGAACTATTGCAGGAGTCATGGGCAGGTAGATAGAATGGATAGGGGGCTGGACCTGGAGTCAGGAAGACTCAACTTCCTGAGTTTAAATCCAGATTCAGGCACTTATTAGCTATGTGACCCTAGGCAAGTCATCTAATGCTATTTGCCTCAGTTTCCTCATCTGTAAAATGAGCTGGAGAAGGAAGTGACTTACCACTCTAGTATCTTTGCCATAAAAGAGTTGAACATAGCTGAAAAAGGGCTGGACAACAGTATTGAGAAAATCTAGGAAAGAGGTGATAGGGTCTGAACTAGGGTTGTGACTGTATATGGGAGGACAGAAAGGTACCTATATGAGAGATGCTATGAATGTAGAAATTGCAGGTTTGACAATAGATTGTACAGGTGGTATTAGTGACAGTGGGGAGTCAAGGATGACACTGGAATTGTATGCCTAGTTGAATGGAAGGATTATGATATCCTTGACAGTAATTTTGAAAGAGGGAAGGATTAGAATGGAGTGGGGAGCTGATGAATTATGTTTTTAACATGTTGAATTTAAAATGGGTTATTTTTCATAACACTTATATGTTATAATCTCAATTTTAATGACTAGACATTGGGTGAGGAATGAAAAGTTTTCTCTCCTGTCTTACTGGTAGAAATTATCTTGAAAGCTTTTCTTGACAAAATTAAAATGTCTTTCAATTATATATGTACACTTGTCAGTGATATAAATTTCTAAAGATGATCTTAATTCAACATACTTATTTAAATATTTAAATCCCTAGTATTTTTCCTATTTTTATGATGTGAGATTACATACATCTCTATTTTCAGAAATTAACAGTAGTGCTTCATGGAACTTTTCATACTGACTCTGGGTAAGAAAAAAATAGCAAATAAAAACAGAAATTTAAATAAAGAAAAAAATATTCAGTGAATGCCTCTTCTGTAGCAAGAAGCTCCTTTTGACTGAGGGGTAGGAGCTGGGACAATTTGGAAAGTCATAATATGACTGCTTGCTGAAGTGTTTATTAAGCTTACAGAAAATATGAAATAACTAATTCATTTGCTCATAGACATACTCTGCAGTTTAGAGGTGAACCTATTGAGGACATCACTAATTCCAGGATTTTCATCTTCATTAAATTAACTTTATGACTGAAGGGGCAACAGAGAACACTTCAGAGAATATACAAGTATAGTTTATTTGTTTTTTTCTCCCCATGGTTGCCATGATTTATGCTTGTCATAGTGGCTAACATGAAGACCTTTATGCCATTCTGCAAGAGGCACTGTTCAATTTTTTTTTATCGGAAATCTAGGTGAGCAGCTGGTGGAAAAAAAGTTATTTATTGAATTAATGTCATAGACCATAATGATGATTTTTGTCTGCTGTTGGCTAGATTTGGAAATAATTCATTGGTTCTCCGGAGCTCTATTTCCTTGGTGAGCAAACGTATAAGAAGTTATGTAAGCAGACTACAGAATATCTTGAAAAAAGGTTTTATACTGTTTTTGTGCATGTCACGGTACTCTTTGGCCATCTGTTGAAGTCTATGGTCCCCTTTGGCTGTCTGGTGAAGCCTGTTCTCGGAATCTAAAATACTTCTGAGAACCCTATGTCTTGTGTACATTCATAATAGAAGGAAATGCTCAATTCCAGTTAGTGAAAAGAAAGTTGAATTTTATTTCTATCCAAGTTCATAGACCCCTTGAGGGCATATCCACAGATCCTTGCATGCATAGGAATTTGTAGATCCCCAACTGAAGAATCCCTGAGCTACAGAGATTTAAAAAGACCTAAGTATTAAGGGCTTTTGTGGGGTAGTAGGAAGAACACTGGATTTAGTCAGGAGATCTCAGTTCAAGACCTAGCTTTGTCTCTTTACCTCTATGGGCCTTGGTTTTCTGATCTGTAAAATGGGACTAATGCTCTCTCTGTCATAGAACTGTTGTGAGGAAAGTACTTTGAAATCTTAAAGTACTATACATGTGTGAGCTGTGATTATTACTCATTCATAGTGGCTTTGTACTTTCTTCTTCTGTATTATGTTTGTAGGGGTGCATATAGTACATTACAAGAATGGGGAACCTGGGACCTCAAGGCCACATGTGGCCCTCTAGGTCCTCAAGTGCAGATGGAAATCAAAGGGCTGCACTTGAGGACCTAGCACATGTGGCCTAGTACATTAGATAGATGCCTGATCAAGAATCATGAAGACCTACTTTCTTCTCTCATCTCTGACATACTAGCTGTGTGACTATAGGAAAGACACCTAACCTCTTTGAGCTTCAGTTTCTCCTTCTGAAAAATGGGAAATAATGCCTGTAGCATCTTTACTTCTTTCAGGCTGTTGTGATTAGAAGTGATTTATAAATTAGAAGTGATATTTAAATGTCAGTTTTTATTAATGATTGTTAACTCAGTGGAAATTAACTTTTAGTATCCTGCCTTTGCCAAATTGAGGAGAGACTAAAAACTCCTTGAGGCAATGACTATACTTTCCTCATTTTGCATGGTGTTAGAGACCACTGACCCTCTTACCTGACCAACACCACAGCTAGTAGAATTCGTGCTTTGGTAAATGGACAAAAGGCTAATTATTTACATAAATCCATTAAAAGCAGGTGCTTTTTCTCTTTACTACTAACTTTAACTTTCAGAAAAAGTCAACTTCATTAAAGTTTTCATTAGAGAAAAATGATGTTAGACATATGCATACAGTAATGGTCACTTTAAAATGCTTGAATTGGTTTAAATGTTAGGCAAGCTTCATGTTCAGCAGAAATACTAAACCATCTATTAGTGCAATCATTCTCTCTAATTGAACTTGCACACCATTTCAATGTCACCATGGAAACCAAGGTAACTGTCCTCTGTGAAACATAATGGAGCTTTAAAAATACATTGAAAAGCCACCTGAATCAATAACCCCCAAGCCCAAAGCTCTAGAAACAATTTATCTTCCTTCTTATTTCCAACACATAAGGAGAAGTTCTCAGGTGAGCTGGCTTGCCTTGATAAAGAACTTCAGTGTCAGTATTTCAGAGGGTTGAAACAAAGAGGGACAAATAGGTTTTAAAAATATTTGTCTTACTACTTGGCTTTGTCCAACATGGACAGAAAGAAAATACTCTAAAAACTCAGGGTCATACAAGTTCAAGTTATTCCCAAAAGATCTGAGAACAGGAAACAGTAAAAATCTCATGAGAACCTACTTATATTTCCAGTAGAGACATATTAGAATGAACTTTGTGTCAACCTCTGTTCTTCAGAAACACCAAAGGAAATAATGATGACTGAATTTATCTCCTTGAGAAAAGTGGCCATACATTCAAACACTGAGGCTGCTGGAAAAACAGCAAAAGAAGTGAATGTTTTAGAATCAATTCTATGAAACACCTCAAACTTCCAGGTGGCTATTGAGAAGTGTTGGGGGTAAGAAACTAGCACCACCTCCACCTGCTTTTTGTCCTCCAAAGACTCTTACCACTGCATTCTGTGTGTGTGTGTGTGTGTGTGTGTGTGTGTGTGTGTGTGTGTGTGGGCCCATCCCACAGATAGCTATGTAGCTCAATGCATAGAGTACTAGTCTTGGGGTGAAGAAGTTCTGAGTTCTAATTCTACCTCAGATACTTGCTATGTGTCCCTGGAAGTCATTTATCCTTTCTCAGTCTCAGTTTCCTCATCAGTAAAATAACAAGATTGGACTTGATTGCCTCAGATTCCCCTTATCTCTAAATCTATGATCCTAGGATCCTCTATTTCTTTTCAGTGTGGAAACTTCTGAGAACTTCCTCGAGTCCCAGGAGTCTAGGAAGTTCTGACTGTCACTAAATAATTCTCAGACTTTAAGATTGGCATGAGACCTTATCTATACAGAGGCTGCATATCTCAGAATATGGGAACACTTGCAACCTGGGTCTTCCAATTTGCCGGCCTATACTTCCTAAGTCCAAATTGGTTTTTAGGGTGCAATGTGTGACTTTGTCTTTGAGCAGCACTATTCCCTTCCAGAGGGACTCCCATGAATTCTTCCTACTGCAAGATTGATGCTAATCTGACAAGTCTCTGGTAGTCAGAATAGAAGCTGTTCATTGATACATTGAACAAATCAAGAAAAACAAATTCAATAAGCAGTTGATCCCTAGGATAGAAATTCTGATCTTTTAAGAGAGTAGTGGAGGGTGACCTTGGAAAGAAGCCCAGTTGTCCAAGGACTCTTCATGTGTGGAAAGAACCAACACCAGTTCCTCAGGTAGACTGACAACATGAAATCAACCGTAGTTTTGGGAGTTTGGGAGATAAACCTTAGTTTAGGGAATGGTGAATGGACACATTGCCTTCTAGTTCCAATGCCTGCCACCCAACTTTTTCCTGGATGAATGACACTGTGCCAAGAATTTGGCATTTTGAATTCTATACAATCTGACTGAACCATGAATAATTTTTAGACCTCTCAGGGGCAAGGTCAGAGCCTCCTATGATTTCTTTTTCCTTAGAAATTAGCATTAACAAAAATCACCACCCTTTTGAAAAAATATTTTTTATTCCTGTAATTTTGCTTAAAAAGACTTATCATTTTTTTAGGTGCCTGTAGAGCTATTGGCTGAACTCTGTGAATTTGGACTAGAATTCAAGGTTTTTACTATTCATAACCCCTACTGTCTCCTTTGTCCTGCCTTTTATTCACCCTCCTAAGGTTCCCTGCCTCTAATTCCCATTTGTATACTCTCTTTCCAGTTCCTCTGAACCCCACTGGAGGGAGAACATTCCCTGCTGTAGGAGGGGGAACAGGAGAATACTGATTCTCTAAAGATGGTAAGAAAAAGGCTATTTTACTCTTGGCAGAAACCACTTGGTAAAGCATGAATAGGTTGAAATCAGATCTTTTGTAGTACTGAACCATTTGATTACAGTTGTAACTAGCAATTATTTTTCAAATTGGAGCAAGTGGTATGAAATGAACTTTCAGATCAACTTTTTGAGGAAAGCTGAGGGGTAGGGAAGACAGAGACCTAGGGATATTGAGAGGCCAGAATTGGAGTTGGGAGTCAGAGACAGAGCTTGGTTTGGGTTGGGCCAGGGACAGTTCCATTTGGGTATTTCTAGGCTGCTAAAAGTGTTTGTAATGTATTATAAATGTTGCCTCCTGGAGCAAAGACCTATTCACCTCCCCTTAGCTAAGACTTTGTATTTGATGAACACAGCTCTGTGACAAGCGCCATTCTTAGGATGCGTTGAAGGGAATATCTCCAAAAGAGTACTCTAAAATAAAGTTTTCTTTTATCATCTCAACAAGTGGTGATGGAATGAAAAATTGTGATTTTCTGTGCTCTGAATGCTTAGAAGACAAACACAAAAGTCAATCTGTTGACTGGATTCACTCCAGAAAACAGACAGCCCTTTCCCTTAGAGGTTATGCCTGTTGAGTCCTTAGATGCTGAGAAAATAAACATTCTAATAATTTTGGGAAATGAAGTCCCTTTAAAATCCATTTTTGCAAGCACATTGATTTGTTCTGTGATAGTATTCACTTTAGATGTCATTATTGCATGCATCTGCATGATTGCAAGGTACATAGTCATAGGTCTGTGAGTGTGAATTAAGTTTTGGCAGGGAGGGAAAGTTTATTGTCTGTAGAGAAAAGATTAATTGGATGTTTATATATGTATATATATATATATATATATATATATATATATATATATATGTAGGCTATTTTATAAGTTCTTTTTTTGTTTTGCTTAACATGAAGGGTCATTAAAATCTTTCTGCCTTTAGTTCAGTTTTTAAAAAATGATACCCCAGAATGAATCTATAGGTAGATTATCTCCAGAGCTGATTAGTTTAAATTTTTTAAAGGAATTAATTTTATTAATTTTGTAAGAGCCATAAAATAATTTATTTTAGGAGGGAAGGGGAATATTAACAGTAAAGAGCATTGGTAGGGTTTTTCAACTTTAAAATAATTGAAAATTATTGTTTTAGGAAATTCTCCAGAAAGGCCCTCCATCTTCAGAAGTGGGCAGAACCAGGAGAACATTGTACAGAGTAATAGCAACATTGTGCAATGATCAACTATGATTAACTTAGCTCTGCTCGGCAATACAATGATTTAAGACATTTCCAAAAGACTCAAGGTGGAAAATACTATCCACATCCAGAGAAGGAACTATGGAGTCTGAATACAGATTAAAGCAAACTATTTTTACTTTTTTTGTGACTTTTCCATTTTGTTCTAATTCTTTCACAACATGACTAATGTGGAAATGTTTAATATGATGGTACATATATAGGCTATATCAGATTACTTGCTGTCTTGAGGAGGGTAGATGAGGGGGGAGTAGAGAAAAAATTTTAAATTCAAAATTTTATAATTCATGAATGTTGAAAACCATCTGTACATGTAATTAAAAAAAATAAAATACAATTTACCCAAAATAACCCCAAACTCCAGAAAGCATCTTCAAGGATGGAAATTTGATTACTTCTTGGTAATAAGAGGGAATTACTTACAATTCTTTTGGTTAGGAAGTTCATTATTGTCTTATGAAATTCTTTGCTTTTGATATTCCAGATGATTCTCTCTTTCTAACCTCAGGGGAAAGTAGCTTACAAGTATGGATCTGTACATTCTCTCTTGTCTTGCTTAAGTTACTATGTTGGAAAATTCTAATACTGGCAAGGTTCACTCCTGAATGAGGTCAACTTTCTATTCTTTCAGCAATAGATAGAATTTTACTGTTGCTTCTGAAACCGTAAGCTATATATTTTTAAGTTTTTAGTTTTGTTTGTTTATTTGTTTTACAAATCCAAGTATAGAAAACTTTGTGCTTAGTTTGTTTTAGGCTAATTTTGATTTCTGTCTGAATCATTTTCCCAGCAAAAATACAATGGAGAGTTGAGTCAACAGAATACATGTAGCTCTTGGTGACTAACAAAGGAACAGAGAAAGAGGAGAACCAAAAAAAAAAAAAAAAAGATTTTCAAGTCAGCCTAGAAAAGTTTAGAGATTCAATTTTTCAGAAAGAAGAGCTAAAATAAATAATATCTTCTTTGCACTTCCTTCACTCCCCTGCTCCCTCAGGATATTTTAGTAGTTTTCCCCAGAGAATTTTATGTTTGGATGAGAGAGGAAGAAAGAGAGAGGAATGAATGTGTCGGGACATGGATGTTTGTGTTCATTCATGAGAACAGAAGAAAAAGCAGTAAAAATTGTGGGAAACATGATGTTAGGAAATAGAGGATAGTTACAATTTAAAATTTACAGGTCAAATAGAACTTTTTGTGGGCTTAATGACTTTTGAAAGTTTTTTTTATAACTAAAAGCATACTCCATTTCAAGTTGCCTTGGCCAATGCTATTTCATCACTGAGTGAAAAATATGACAATCAAATTCCATGTGAAAGTATTGAAATCCACACTGTTGCATCATTCAGTTACTTGTCTACCCCATCTTTCCTGTGACCCCGGGAGTAATAGTTTCCCTAAACATTGTGTTTTCCCAGACCCAATTCAGGATATTAGACTGAGGGAAATTTGTCCCTTTTTCTGAGTTAGAATGACTTGGATTCAAGTTCTGCCCATGGCACATACCAATTATGTGGCTAAATTACTTATTTTTTTCAGTTTCCTAGGTATCTCTATAGAAGTTAAAAGTGAATCATCAATCTTCATTAGAGGAGAAAGTTTCCATGCCTGAAGTTCTCCACATGAATTAAATCATAGGTCTGGACCAGATTATAATGATGGTATTGTATGTGTGCATATCTATCTATCGATCGATTATATATGTGTGTGTTTGTGTCTATGTGTATATATAGATACATATCTTTATAGATATATATCTGTATGTCTGTCAATAGATACATATCTATGTCTACATATCCACAAAAAAGCACCTTATTCACAATTTATATATTAAGAAATATAAAAATTATATATAAAATTTATATATGTATATAATTTTTAAATAATTATAAATATATAAATTGTAAGATAATCTATAAATATATATATAAACTATACATTATGTTATATTTATTACATACATTTGTAAATGTATTATATATTTATAAATACAATACCTAAAATGCATGTGTGTGGATATATGTGTATATGTATATATATATGTGTATGTATGTATGTGTATCTATCTATACATGCATACATACATATACATATATACATATCCCAGTACAGAGTACTTTACTCACAACAACCCTGTGTTATAAATAATGTCAATGTTAAGGATCTTAGGGAGCATAGATTTAGATCTGGAAGATTTCTTTGAGTTGATCTAGTTCAAACCTGAAACTTAGAGAAGTTGAGTGACTTGCCCAGGGTCACATAGCAGGTAACTGAAAGAGCTGGAACTTAGTTGTTCCCTCTTATATACTCTTCTTTATACTTTCATGGATATTCCCCGAAGTTTGGACCCCTCCTTACTGCTTTCCTAGACTATTGCAGTGACCTCCTATTTTGTTTCTTCTTCCTGGTTCCTCCTTTTACAGTCAACCTTCACAAAAATGTTCTTCCTAAAGCACAAAGCTGATTATGTTGCTCCTTCAGTAACTTCAGTGGTTCCCTAATTGTCTAGAGGGGAAAAAAAGACATATATACACATACATACATATACATGCACTCAAACATATAGTATATAAATGTCTTAGTTTGGGATTTAAGGCCTTCAACACTAAGCCTTAATTCATATACTCCACATTCCAACCAAACCATAATCCTAGCTATTCTTCAATTTTGTGCAACTCTTTCTTGCTTCCAAGTATTAATAAATATGATCCCTTATTCTTATACTACACTATATTCTCATCTCTGACTTTAGATACATCTCTTCTTTCAAAGCTCAGTTTTAGTTCTCCTGCATGAAACCTTCACTGATCCCTGAAGCTGAAAATATTCTCCCTTCTTCCTCCTATATGAATAGTATAAGTATTAGATATGAAGCTAGGAGACATCTGGGTTCAAATTCTGCTTCTTGCTAGATGCATTACCATAGGGAAGTCACTTAAACTCTCTAAGTTTTAGTTTTCATGCCAATAAAATGTGGATAAAACAGATATAGTACTAAAAAAAATCTTGCAGTTTAAAGCACTAATAGAGGAATCTGTGACCAATAATAGGATGTGGGGGAACTAGTACTTCCTAGGAAGTATTTCTAAATGTCAGACTCTAGTAATCATATTTGAAAAAGGAGTACAGAAAGATTAACAAGAGAGAAAGCTTCGTTTAACAACACTGATAGTGAATCATGAAGTGGGTGACATATGCTTTCCAAGGGTGTTACTTATACACAAGCACAGAATTCAGGTTGTAGAAGTGTCTCCTATGAGAAAATGGTCAGGATTTCCTGAAGCTCTTATTTACAAAAAACATTATGTTGATGTATTGCCAAGGCAATATACACAGCACTGAAGTTGACTATGACTATGCCAGTGTAGTTCTGAATCACAAAGTATAACAGACTCTCCATATAAGAGGTAAAAGAAAGAAAAGACACTAGAAAGCCAAATCCCAACACCATTAAGCCAAATTCATCATAGTAACCAAGAAATCAATACATATTTAGCATTGTAGGGGATAAAGCCATTCCCAAAGTACCCTCTCCCTCAGCTCCCCCTGACAATCCCCAGGCTTTCCCATAAGCAAACACTCACAAGACTAGCTGTGCCTGCCTGTGTCCTCTCTCTCCTCCACCCTAATTGCCCTCACCAAATTTCCTCCCAGTTCTGCTCCACCTTTCTTGTTCCACCCTTTCAGCAAGCTCCTCCCACCTTATGGGACTGATGCTTCCAAATGAATGGGAAAGATCTTCCCATTTAAATTACCGTTACAACTGATTGCACCATGTCTTGGAACCTGGAAGAAACTCCTGGAAAGTATTCATAACCACTAAAGAATTTTGAATCATCATTCACACAGGAAAAACCAAGTGGATAAATAATAAGAATTATCCCAATCATGGCATGCAGTTGGCAACTCATGGAGCTTATGGATGTATATATTTTTTATAATATAAATTTATTTATTTAACTTTTTACATTCATTTTCACAAAATTTTGGGTTCCAAATTTTCTCCTCATTTGTCCCCTCCCCCACCCCAGTACACTGAGCATTCTAATTTCCCCTATCACCAATCTGCC
>CM053773.1:2689313-2732725 GCA_028658325.1 Potorous gilbertii
AGGCCATGGAGGAACTCAAAAAGGATTTTGAAAATCAAGTCAGACAGGTGGAGGAAAAATTGGGAAAAGAAATGAGAGAGATGCAAGAAAAGCATGAAAAACGGGTCAATACCTTAATAAAGGAGGTCCAAAAAAATGCTGAAGAAAAATACAAGAAAAAAAATCACAGTGAGTTATTTTTCAGGCCCAGGTAGCCATAGGGAGTCAGACAGAGAGGTATATAGCTCATGGAGAGTCGGTCTAACTAGGAACATGACTTCCAGGGCAGGGAGAGCCTGTGCATCAGGGCAGGAGAAAGTGTCAGACACAGCATAAAAGGGTCTCAAGTGGTGGCAAATGGCAGTTTTGTCACTTACTACCCAGTTTCAGGTCATTGATCCAGAGTAGAAAGGGGTGGAGGGGAGTGAGCCTGTGCCTAGGGGAGGCTTTCCATGGGAAGTATATTGGGTTGTGTGCCCAGTCAGGAGCAAGCTCAGAAATAGGAAGCAGTAGTGTGTAGCCTTGATCCCAGGGTTTGAGAGGTCTTGGTTTCATCTTCCAGACAAACTTGAAGTCTGAAGGGCAGGAATCCTGGACCAAAGGGAAGCCTACGGTTCTTTTATTCTAAACAAGCAGATCTTCCTGGATGATACCAGGTGGCATAGCAGATAGACCACCGCTGGACTGGGAGTCAAGAAAACCTGACTTCATATCCTGCCTCAGTTATACAGCTAATGCTGTGTAATCCTGGGTAAGTAAGGTAAGTCTCTATTTGCTTCAGTTTCCTCATCTGTAAAGTGGGTATAATAATAGCCCCTGCTTCCTAGGTTTGTTGTGAGGATCAATGGCGATAATAGCTGTAAAGTGCTTAGCACGGCCCCTGGGACTCATGTTAACTATTAGCTGTTAGTGGCTGAGTTTGGCAGCAATCGCCTGAAAATCCAAATAAGCCTAGTTCACAGGTCTTTTGCTCAGATCCAAACATAGGATGTGAACTTGCAGAACTAAGGCCAGGGGCACCAGTCAGGCTTGTCTTGGATCAGATCACGTTATGAGCACTGAAAGCTTGCAGGTTTCCAGCTGGAGCATTTTCTGAGATCCTGGAAAACAGCAACAACAACATTGAATTTCCTAAGAAAGAAGCAGTAGGATTAGTCCCGACGTTCTCTCTACAAGAATACAAACCCTGAGCCTGTTATTAAGTCTAAAGTCAGGAAGTAGAACGGGAGAATGAATAAGCAAAATAAAGAATCACTCAGTTAAAAGTTATTTTGGTGAAAGGGATCCTCAAGATACAAATCCAAAAAAGAATGACTCCAAAATACAAAGCCTCAAAGAAAAAAAAAACAACTTGGACACAAATTCAACTAGATTTCCTAGAAAAGATAAAAAAGAATTATAAAATGAGTTACAATGTGTTTTTTTTAATGGAATGAGAGTGCCAGGAAGAAAAAAATGGACAAGAAATAAGAATACATTGAGGGAAGTGGAATAAAGGGAGATGAAGTTTAGGAAAATTATCTCACATAATCTGAGTATATAAGCAGCAGTCAAACAAGCGGGAAGGTGTGAGAGGATTGCCTGATAACTGAACCTTATCTGAACTGGTCAAAGGAGGGAAGATATGTACACAGATACAGAAATAAATTTCTCTTAGTAGGGAAATAGGAGGGAAAGAAGCTAAGATAAGAGGGGTTAGAAAGTTGGCATATTAATGGAAAGATTAATCCTACATCAGATCATTTAAAATTTTTTAAAATTAGTAAGATACTAGGTTATGAAGAGTTTTAAATGCAAAACAAAGACTTTATATTTGATCCTGATGGAAATAGGGATCCAACAGAACTCACTGAGTCTACTGTATGTTTGTTTGATGTAGCAGACCCATGGTTTCAGTTTGGTAGCTGAGGAGAGGATAGACTGAGGTGGGAAAAGGCTTGAAATAGGGAGACCAATTAGAAGTTTGTTGTAATGGTCTAGGAGAGAGATGATAAAGGACTGAATTAGAGTTGTATGATCTGAAAGAGGGAGTCATATATGAGATGTGCAGGTATAAAAGAGAAGACTGAACAAAAATTTAAAATTGTGGGTTGTGGGAGAATCTGGGTGACTGCAAGGATGGTCTAACCTTTGACAGTTATAGGGGAGTTCAAAAATGGGGAGAATTTCAGGAAAAAATTATGAGTATCATTTCTACATGAAATGAGTTTGAAATACATATAGGACATTCAGTTGAAGACATATATGAGATACATAATTGTAGCTCAACAGAGATAGTGGGACTGGATATACATATAAATATATACATATATAAATGTGTTGTTATTCAGTCATTTCAGTCATGTCTAACTCATGATCCTTTGGAATTTTTTTTGGCAAAAGTATTGGAATGGTTTGCCATTTCCTTCTCCAGATCATTTTACAGATGAGGAAACTGAGTCAGAGTTAAGTGACTTGCTCAGTGTCACACAGCTAGTAAGTGTCTGAGGCAGATTTGAACTCTGGAAGATGAGTTCTCCATCTCTATAGAGGTGATAATTGAATCTACCAGATAGCCTTGATTTTCTTTCTGGATGCTGCATCTAGACAATCTTGTCTCTTTCAGGTACTCCTGGCAAGAATCAAGGAAACATGATAAGAATGTGATAAAAATCTATAGCTGGAAAGATTCTTCTAATGATGTGCATGTAATGAAATAATTTCTTTATAAATGGATTATAATTACTTTATAAATTATGTCATATTGATATGTCATATATATTTAATTTCTTGACAATGAGGCAAAGCTATACTACCATAGGCAAAATGAAATGAGCAGGATTTCTGATCCTGGTGTTGCCAATGAGACAATAATGACACAATAAAAGTGAGCTGCCATGAAGCTTTATTTGGAAAGTTGGCGTACACTTTGTCATTGTCATTGTCTTATCCTGTAGATCTGCTTAAGCTGTAGGGTCAGACATAAAGTCTTACTTTGAGATCAAAGGAATTTCTCCAAAGGATCAAGGGATTAATCTTGATCTGTGTGGCCTTCTAATGATTACACACAATTGCTACTAAAAATGGGACACCTTTAAAATTATATCTTTAGCGTGTTTTAGACTCAAGCACTCACTAAGGACTTTAGGCTTTTTCCATAAAATTTCTTAAATAGTTGAATAGTGAGTGGAGTTAGTATTTTAAGACTTCATAGATACTTGAAAAGAAACACTCAAACAGAATAGAACCTTTCTACACCTTGGAAACAGAGAACTTTTATTCACATCTTGCCTCCATTATTCATTGCCTTTGCAATCTTGGGGAAGTCATAACCTTGATGGGCCTTAGTTTTTTTACTTTAAAAACGTCTAGATGATCTCTAAGATCCTTTCCAAAAAAATCTATGGTCAGAAATTCATGATTCCAGAAGACAAATGGTGAAGCACATGACTCACATCTTGACAGAGAGGTAATAGATTCAGGGTGCAGACTAATGACTTTCTTCATATAATACCTCAAGGTTTGCAAAGTTCTTTGCAAATATTGTCTCATTTTGTCCTCATGAAAACACTGAGAAATAGATGTTATAATTACCCCTATTTTACAACTGAAGAAACTGAGGTAGAGGCTGTCATTTGTCCAGGGTCACATAGCTAGTGAGGCCGAATTTAAACTTAGGTCTTTCTGGCTCTAGGTCCAGCGCTCTATCCACCATGCGACCTCGATGCCTCTATTGAGACAAATATTTTTGAACATTTTGAACATGTTTTGCTGATCATACATATTTGTTACAAGGATTTTGTTTTCTTTTTTAAAATGAGGGTTGGGTGGGGTAGAAAAATATATTTTTGTCAATTAAAAATAGCATTTAATTTTTAAATATCTATTCAGGGAAAAATAAGAGTCTTTTCTTTCGATTGAAAACTTGGGGGCCACAGCATTACCCACAATTTTTGCTCTTCTCTGAGTTTTCCCTTAGCACTTCACAGGCTTAGTCAACCATTTAAAAGGCAAAATCCACTACAGGAGGATAACTTGCAGTCAGGAAGCACAAATATGCAAACTATAGATACTTCACTTAGTCACAGAATCCACTGAGCACAGCTCAATGTAGCAGTCCAGATGTTTCCATTCTAACCTCACACATGTCAGATAGTTGGCTTTTTCTTTGCAAAAAGTCCTGATGAAACTGGTCTTTTCTCTTGGAACATAGCCTCCCTTTACAAGACAAAATGCATTGTCTGTATACCTTTGAATTCTGAGTTACTTGTTTTTTTCTTTTTTGTATTTTGTAACCAGATCTACTCTGCTGCCTTTCCTTGAGCCCTAGCCTGAGCAAACCAATTGTCAGTCAGTCAGTAAACATTTAATAAGTACCTACCATGCACCAAGCCCTGTGCTAAATCCTGGGGATACAAAGAAAGGCCAAAAAAATCCTTTTTTTTTTTACTTTGGTAACTGAATAGAGAATGGACTGAAGTGGTAAGAGATCCATGGCAGGCAGGAAGTGGCAGTGTTAGAGGAGAGATAAGGGTGGGGAGGGGTGTATGTTTGAGATGATATAAAAGTAAAATAATCAGACCTTGGCAGCAGATTGGATATGACAGTGAGGAGGTGAAGAGAGAAAGAAGTAGAGGATAACACCTGAGGTGCAAGCCTGGGTGACTAAGAGGATGGTGGGAAAGTTGGATGAAAGTTGGATTTTGGTGGGAGGGAGAAGTTAATGAATTCAATTATGGATATGTTGAGATTCTTGAGATGTTTAAAAGACACATGCAATGAGGTCAGCAGAAAATTTAGGGCTGGAAAAGTAGATTGAAGAATCATCAGATTGGCTAATATAAAAAAAAGGGAAATTATAAATGTTGGAGAAGATATGGGAAAAATTGGAACAGCAATGCATTGTTACTGAAGTTGCGAACTGATCCTACCATTCTGGAGACTAATTTGGAACTAGGCCCAAAGGACTATAAAACTGTCCATACCCTTTGACCCAGCAATACCACTAGCAGGTCTGTATCCAAAAGAGATAATTAAAAAAGGGAAAAGGACTCATATGTACAAAACATTTATAGCAACTCTTTTTGGGATGGCAAAGAACTGAAAATTGAGGGAATGCCCATCAACTGGAGAATGGCTGAATGAGTTGTGGTGTATGAATGTAAAGGAATGCTACTGTGCTATACAAAATAATGAGCAGGTGGATTTCAGAAAAACCTGGAAAGACTTCAACTGAGGTCAAGTAAAGTGAACAGAACCAGGAGAACATTATACAAAGTAACAGCAACATTTTGTGATAACCAACTTAGATAGACTTGTCTCTTCTCAGCAATGCAATGATCTAAGACTACTCCAAAAACTCTTGATGGAAAATGCTATCCATATTCAGAGAAAGAACTATGGAGTCTGAATGCAGATTAAAGCAGACTATTTTCGTGATCTTTTTTTTTATTTTGTTTTTTCTTTCTTGTGGTTTTTTTCCCTTTGATTTTGATTCTTCTTTGACAACATGACTAATGTGGAAATATGCTTAGTACGATTGTACCGGCATAGTCTATATCAGATTGCTTACCACCTTGGGGAGGGGTGAGAAGAGGGAGGAGGGAAAATTTGGAACTCAAAATGAAAGTTATGAAAGTGAGTGTTGAAAATTATCTTTACATGTAATAGGAAAAAATTAAATTCTATTAAGTGGGGAAAAAAGAATCATCAGCGTAGAAATAATAATTGAAACTATGAATACTGATTAGATCACCATGTAAAATAGTTTAAAAAGAGAAAAGACGGGGGTCCGGGACAGAGCTCTCTGGGCTGCCCAAGGTCAGCAGGTATGATCTAGGTGAAGATAAAGCCTGAAAAGTGGTCAGATAGGTAGGTGGAGATCCAAGAGAGAGTGGTGTCACAAAAACCCTCTCTCTCTCTGTTGCATAGTGGTAAGAATTCTGATCTGGGAGTCAGAAAATGGAGCTGCTTATCCCTACCCTGCTCCTAACAGGCTTTGGGACAAGTTCCTTCATTTAATTTAGGCATTAATGAAAGTTTTATTATATTGGAGATATTCAATTATGAGTAATGGGTCTCTCTCCAATCATTTGTTTCTGTTTCCATAAGGAGTATTTATAATTCTTCTGCTGGTTGTAATCGGTTAGCTCCCAAATATTTTGTGCATTTTGCACTTCGTTTGATGGTATTTTTATTTGCCTTCCTTCCTTATTCTGGTTAGCACTATATATAAATGCTAGTAATTTTTGTGGGTTTGCATTTTGCCACTTTGCAAAAGCTAGTAATCATCCCAATTCATTCCTTTGCTGATCTGCAAATTTTTGAGGATATTGCCATTTTTTGCCATCCTCAAACAGGAATAATTTTGTCTCCTGTTTTCCAATATTTATATTTATTCTTGTTTCCTTCTTTTATTCCTTTAGGTAGCATTCCTAGACTTATGGCAAATAATTTTGGATGGGGAATAGGGTAACTCCTTGTTTTGCCCTTATTTATACAGGAAAGATTCTAGGGTTTTATTATTTCAAATAATGTTAGTTCTTTGTTTTAAATCTATTCTATCATTAATAGTAAAGAAGAGTTCTTCCATGCCTATCTTTTTATAAAGTTGTAAACACAAAAAACAGTTACATATGCAGGTACTGTATCTATTGCAATAACCACATTTTGTCTTTGTTGTCTAAATGTGATTGATTATATTAAGGTTTCTTGTTTTGTTAGTTTGGATACTTTATATCTTTATCATACTATTGTTGAACCATCTTTTCATCCTTTGTGTGATTCAACTTAGTCAATGTGAGTAATTTTCTGCACATATTACTGTAGAATTACTGCTAGATTTAACTTTCGATTTTTTCATATATTGCTGTAGAATTATTGCTAGATTTAATTTGCAATTTTTCAATTTTTTCAATAATAGCCAACCTTTCTATGTTGCTTTATAATACAAAAGTGTTCTGTCTCTCTCAGTATGTATATATGTATGTATGTATGTATGTATGTATGTATGATCTCATTAGATCATCACAAGAATCCTGAAAAGTTGATGTTACTATTATAGTCATTTTACAGATGAAGAAAATGAATCTTAGAAAGTTCATGTAACTTACCCTAATTCACGCAATTAACAAATGTCTGAGGCAAGATTACAGCTTAGGCTTTATTGATGGTAGGGTCTATCCACTGTGAAGCAAAGCATTGATATTCATTAGTGAGAATAACCACAGTTCTCCATCTCTGTTTTCCCTTTCATGATTTAGGTATAAAAATCATATTTGTCTCAAAAGGAGTATGGTAGAATGTCTTCTGTTTCCATTTTTGAAAAATAATTTTTGTAACGTAAGTATAAATTGCTTTTTAAATATGACAGTCAAATTTACATGTAAATTCACCTGGTCTTTCTTCTTTAGCATTCATTTCTGAGATTAGATTTTATGAAATGTCTTTTTCTTGTTTCATTAGTTTGGATGTTTTAAATCTTTGTAGAAATTTACTGAATGTAGGTATATAATTATTCATAGTAGTTTTTGATCATTTCTATTTTTTCCTCTTTTTTATGAATTCATTGTGTTCATTTTTTATTTTGGCAATTTCATTTTTCTCTCTCTTTGTACTGATCAGGATAGGTGATAGTTTATCAATTTTGTTGAACTTTGAAAAAACCTAGCTCTTAGGTTTCTTTATCAGTTGATAATCTCTTTATTTTCAAATTTAACTATTTCTCATTTAATGTTCAAGAATCTTTCATTTATGTATTTATTTTAAGGTTGCTAATTTGTTTATTTTTCTAGTCTTGTTTTCAGATAAACATAATAGTATCTATCTAGCTGTCTGTCTATCTATGTATCTATCTGTGTATCCATCTATGTATCTATCTATGTATCTATCTATCTAATCTATCTATGTATTTATAGAAGTATTGTATAGTAAAGATAGCTGGCTCCAGTTTCAGGAAGACCTGGTTTCAAGTCCTGCCTCAGAAACATAGTGGTTGGATGATCCTAGGCAAATGATTTAACCTCTCTGTCCCAACCAACTCTTTGTTGATGTTGTTCGGTAGTGTCTGATTGTTTGTGACTTCATTTTGGGTTTTTCTTGGCAAAAACAATGGAGTGTTTTGCCATTTGTTCTCTGGCTCATTTTATACATGAGTAAGACAATACAAGGGAAACAGGGTTAAGTGACTTGCTCAGGTTCATGCAGCTTATAAGTGTCTGAGGCCAGATTTGAACTCAGAAACATGAGTCTTCTCAACTCTAGATTCTATCTATTGATCCACCTTGTTGCCTACCCAAGCAACTCTATAAGACTATAAATTACAGAGTAGATGCTGATCTTTTTGTTATTATTTTTAACTTATTAAATTTGAAAAGTATGTTTGCTTCTTTGATTGCTTTCCTGAGATATTCTTGAGACTTTAAAGAGTTGTTCCTGCTTGAGGCATATTCTTTCACTTTTTCCATATTTGTCTGGGTATTGTCATTTCAGATGATCTGACAGAATTCCTTGTGATATTTTCATCCTCCTGAGGGATCTTGACACAGTTCTCTCTACACTGAATACAAAGTACTTCATACGTTGCACAAAGTACACAGAGATTCCGTCTTATACCACAATTAATTCAATCACTCCATTGAGGGGCACCCATTTAGTTTTCATTTTTTCCATTACAAAAAGAGCTGCTATAAATATTTATATATGTAAGTCCTTAATGTTATACTATTATGCCATAAGAAATGATGAAAATGATAGTTTCATAGAAATCTGAGAAGATTTGTATATTTTGATAAAGTAAGCAGAGCCAAGTGAACAATTCTGTCTAAAACAACAGCATTATAAAGACAAATAACTTTGAAAGACTTAGGACCTCTGACGAACAAAATGATCAACGATGATTTCACAGGACTGATGCTAAAGAATGTTACCTATCTCCCGATAGGGAGCTGATGGATGTAGAGCAAGACTTATTTTTTGGACCTGGCCCATATAGAAACTTACTTTGGTTATCTAGGTATAGTTTCACAACGGTGTTAGTTGCAGTTTATTTTGAACAATTAACTCTTGTGATTTTTCTTGGTGACCTTGCTGAATATGTACTTTCTGCCTCTAATACTTTCCCTTCTTAAGACTCGTTGTTCCTAATGTAACCCTTGCTGCCTGTTCTCTGAGGTCATTCTCTCCTTTTATGTTTTACTATAAAACTATTTCTCTCTGTGTCTCTGTCTCTGTGTCTCTGTCTCTGTCTCTCTCTCTCTCTCTCTCTCTCTCTCTCTCTCTCTCTCTCTCTATCCCTCCTCCTCTCTTTCTCAGTGTTGGATTGAACAAAGTCTGTGTACTCAGAAGGTGAGGATGAGAAATTGGGGCACTGCTGTAGAGATTTCATGGTAACTGGATTGATTCTTCACCCTTACTAATGCTTCTCTTCAGAATTCTACAGTAATTTTTGCAAATGACTACTCTGAATCCCTAGGAGAGCCCCAAGGTGCTGGTTGTGCAGGGAGGGCAGGTCAGTATACTGATCAGAAGAACAATCTGGGAAACTGTTGAACTTGTATCTCTTTTCTGCCTCCCTCTCCCTCTTTCTCCTGGCTACCCTATTTCCTCCTTTCGGTAGTGAAGGCTAACTGATTACAGAGGCTAGACTTTGAAAGAGGGGAGCCAAAGAAGCAACAGTCAAACCTATGTGAGCCTCACTTGCCCTGGGAACTAGAAATGTCCCTTTTCTCCCCAGTTTGCTAAGGCATTCACAGCCACAAGGGGTACAGGATTTTCCCTGACCAGTTTTCAGAATAGGGGATATAAAAGGACTTTGGGATTAGGACTCCACAGGGTGCTCCAAAGAAAAGATTCCTGAGTTGGTTTTCAGTTTTGGTTTTTGTTCTGTTTATTGGTGTCTGTATTTCCTCCGGGCATGTTCTTTCACTTTTCCTCCCACCATTGCTGAGTTTCCTGGATTTTGAGATGTAATAACAATTGTATTGGTTGTTCATCCTTTGTTTTTGAAGAGGACCAATGACTGACAATGGCCTAGGATGCATTCACTGGTGTGCTAGGGGGATGTGTGTAGAGAGCTGCTTTGAGGTTTCCTTTCATTCCACTGTCCACCCAGTATTTCTGTGTATAATTTCATCTATACAATAATACTGTGAAATAAGTAATACAGATATTATCTACATTTTACTAAGAGGAAATTGTGGCTGAGAGGTTTACATGACTTTACCAGAGTCATACAGTTAGTAAATATGAGAATCAGAATTTAAAGGCTCCCTGATTCTAGAACTTGGCACAGAATCCAGTACATAATAGGCATTTAATAGAAGTTTTTTATTGATTCCTAGTCTAACACTCTGTGAGACCAAGAAGGGCACTGTGCAGTCTAGAGCTAAGAAAATATAAGCAGACTGAAAAATTACAAAAATACTTAACACAAGCAGTTCATCAACAGACGGTGCTCTCAATGATCAGAAACAACCCTATTCACTTGAAAGGGTTAATATTTTACTTAACAAGTAAACACAAAAGAGATTAATGCTCAAGTTAATGCCCTAGGAGTTGACCATTAATTTGATCTAATGTTCAAGTTAATGCACCACCTACCTTTGTAGAGCACAGAGGGAACTCTCAAGGTATTTTAAAAAAAACCCTTTAAAACTATTTAAAAGTAGTTCACAGTTTCTTGGCTTTTGTTCTTTGTGTTTAGGGGATGCAAGTTTGAAGTCTCTCTGTAGAACTCTTTGGGGCATGATTGAGGAATGGCTGAACTAATTATAGCCAATGAATGCTCTAGAATATCTCTTCCTTCCATAAGGAATAATCAACAATAATTCAGGGGGCCATCAGAAGGCCATATACGAGATGAAACAGAAAGAAAGCAAAACTGGAAGCATGTTATTTATGAATATAATAGTGTAAATAAAGTCTCCATGGAGAAATAGTACAATTCTGATGAAGGACAATGATAGGTGTTAGTAACCACCCATGCTATCAGAGCTAAAGGATATATTATTCCATTTGTTACAAAATATAAATTGGCTTGGTGCAGTTGTGCTTTGAAGGAAGAGTTATCTTGTTATTTTTTAGGAAGTATCTGCTGTATAGTATAGTAACTATACTATAATTTTTTACAGCAGACATTATGGCATCAGAGTCAGTTTGGATCCTGAACTCCAAGGCTTTGCTATAATCAGTTACCTTCTTCCTTCAATGCCTTGTCTAATCAGTTACCTTCACCCTTCAAAGTCTTGTCTAATCTTAACACTTTCACTACTCTCTCTCTGGGGAAATTTTAACTGCCCCAGTTTAACATAATAAAATAAATATTTTTTAAAGAAACATCATCTAATTAATAAGATAAAGTACGTAAAACACTTTGTAAATTTCAAAGTGCTATAGAAATGTTAGCTACTATTATTACAGTTATCTGAGAATTTTATCTCTAATAATGATAATTGCTAGCACTTATGTAGTACTTTGAAGTTTGCAAAGCACTTTACAAAAAATACAATTTTATCCTCACCACAGCTTCTGGAGGTAGTTGATATTATTATTTCAGAGGTTAAGTGACTTGACCAAGGTCACACAGCTAAAAAAAGTATCTGAAGTGGGATATGAATTTGTCTCCCTGCCTCCAGGTCTAATGCTCTATCCCATGTAGTCCTAGCTAACTTAACTGTAGATGTTAAGACTGCTCAAGAGAAAAGTATTAGCTCTCTTCCCTATTCACCCTTCTAGGTTACAAAAGTACAATGTAGTAGAAAAAGTACTTCATCTGATAGAATTTGCTGCCAGAAAACCAGGTTTCTAACCATAGCTTTGCCACTTACTAACTTTATGACTGTGGGCAAATCATTTCATTTCTTTAAGCCTCAGTATCTTCAGTAGTAAGATGAGGGAGGTTGGACTAAATGATTTCTAAGGTCAAGTCCCCTGATTCTTTAGGAATCTCATTTAATCTCCACTGAACAATTTTTTCTACTCCCAGAGTCTCATTCATGTCTCCGTGTTTTCCTTGAGCCAGTGATTCCACTATTAGCTGAATCCTTACATCCAAAAAATGTTGATTTCCTCATTGCTCAGTTTTCCAGTACTCAGCTATGTAGTTGAAGTCCTTAATCTGCTCTGATGGACACATATCAACCAAAAATCTCGGAGGTTCTTTAGATTACATAGGTCGTTACCAAACATTTTTGTTCTATTATCAGTTCTAGGAAGCATTGTCCAAGTTTGGTCCAATATAGTGCAATGAACTCTCTACATATTCCTAGGGTATTCTCAGGTCTTTGTAAAGATCAATTTTAAGTTTAAATGTTTGACATTTAGGGAAAAATTCTCATTTACATGTACTGGGACACCCCCATCTTGCATGCGGGCTTCCAAGTAGGCTATTTCAAATGTAAAGTTGATTTAGGTTGATTTCCACTCAAAAGCTCCACAGCTCACAAGCCTTTAGCTTTACTAGTCAACATTAGGAAGTTATTAGTTCAAAGCAAAGACATTTAATGAAATAGCATAATAAGAAATTTGAATTTAACATTTCCATCCTATGGCATACTCTTACACAAAAACATAAAGCATTAGTAGGGAGAGTGAATATCCATGGGAAGAACACTGTAGTTGGGCATGTAACTTGGTTCCTTCCTACCCTTCCAGTCTTCTAACATCTTACTCCCCCTTAAGTAGTATTCTGTCAAATGATGGTGGTCTCTTTGCTTTTCCTCAAACATGATACTCAGTCTCCCAAATCTAAGCATTTCTCTTCATGGCTGGAATTTTCTCCCTCATTATCCCTGACTCTTAACTTCCCAAACTTCCTTCAGGTCTCAGCTAAAATTCCATCTTCTACAAGAAGCCTTCCCCAATATCCCTTAATGCTAATGTTTTCCCTTTGAGACTATTCTCAATGTATCTGTATAGATCTTATTTCTCTATAGTTGTTTGTCACCTCTATCAAACTGTGAGCTCCTTGAGAACAGACTGTATTTTTGCTTTTCTTTGCATTCCAGAGATTAGCATGTACTCTTGCCTATAGTAGGCATTTAATAAATACCTCCTGATGGCTATAAAAAGATGTAAGAATTTTAGAAATGTAAACAATTATTAATCTTTTATCTGTTTGAACATCAGAGGGCCTTGACAAAGGGAAAGCAAAACCTGATTTATGTGTGTTATTTGTACATATTCTTGTTTTGTACATATCCTTTCACATATTCTCTCTCCTCATTGATTTTCCAGCTCCTTAAGGGCAGGGGCAGTGTTTGTTTTCTTTGAATCCCCAGTTCTTAGCTCAGTGCCTGGTACACAATAGGCAATTAATAAATGCTTGTTGTCTTGATGACATGACTAGGGTTCAGATGTTGTCAAAATACATGAATGAAGGAGAAACACATTCCTCTGAGGGCTGCTGATCTATTCTGATGATATCATCATGCTTCCCCTACTGGACATACCCCTTGCTGGTCGTGAAGCATTTTTCAGGAGCATAGTTCATTGATCTTGTCGTCCCAGCTGGTTGCTGTCAGGCGGGAATTGTGTACAGTGGGTACAATTTTGTGGGATTTCTCTTTGCTTTCATTCTTTAGTTTCTGTTGGATTTCTTAGCTGAAATGCTACCTCTTCCTCAGATGAAGTGTGGGTTCTGTCATATCTCTTTAAACTTAGAGTCTACAGCCTTTAGACTGGAGAAAAAAATCCCAAGGCTTGATTTGCTCCATAAAAGGAGAATCTTTCAGTTGTCAGAACATTGGTTATAAGATTTTCCTTTCCAAAAGAACAGTCATACCTCCATGGGCCAAATCCCTTTGGAACATAGAACAGTTAGCCAGTTTGGTAGCATACTCAGACACCGTCTGCCTTTTCTGACCAAAGGCATATTTTCTGTTCCAAATTGCTATCTGACAAAGTTAGTAACTTCTTGTAATTTAATGTATAATTGTCACACTACACCTTTTAAGAGCCTTCTTTTCACATTCCTTGAGTGTTTTTTCAACCTCAAGATTCTTTCTGGCCTTCTGTGCACATGAATGAGAAAGGAAAAGGCAAAGGGACAAAACACGCTAGATGAAGCCTCCTTCTATCACAATCCCTTGTTCTTGATTTCATTATGTCTATGACGTTGGAAACAATCTTTAAGCCACCCTACATCTACGTCTTTTTCCTGTGGTACTAACTGTTCTCTATAATGTTATTTTATTTAAAGCTGCATTTTTGTGGAACCAACTAATTGCCTTGCGACCTTAAATGCTTTTATCTAGTAGAGGTATATTTAAGATACACATTCTCCTGGTACTCAGCCAGGTATAAAGTATTATATTGTCTCTTCTAGGCATTCTCTGTTTTCACTGCTGCTCTATTCAGTGGACTTTTCATACAACTCTGATTCTGGGAATCCTTTTCCTTCTTAGCTAATTCATTCCCTTTTTTCTTTTGAAATAGACTCAGCTCTTTTCCTCTTAGCTGCTCATGTCCTTAAATGAACATAATCCTTTCTTGTCTGGGTTTCAGATCTATTCCTCATTTAGCCTCAGTTGAAAGGCACTTTCCTTACAGCTACTTGACCTATCAACTTGTCAAATTTTGCCTAGTCTCTGTCCATAACAATTTTCTTTGAAGCCTTCAATTGACACAACAAAATACCTCAAAGAGGGAGTTCTTTCAGGCATCTCCTTTACAACATCACAGAAAAATACCAGGGGAAGAAGTTAGCACTTTCATACTCAGTCCTTCTCATGATTGATAGTATACAGATGTGAGATTAGTGGCCAGAGTTAAGGGTCCCATCTGTATTTTGTCTCTGCACAAAGTAGAGTTAACTGGTTCACATATTTGGGGAACCTATCTGTGACTGTCTTATCTCAACTCTAGCCACTATTTTCCTTACTCCTGCATCCTCCCCCACTCTACTTTTTTTTTGGTGATGGATTTTCCCCAGGGTTTCTAGCTCCTATAACATACCCTAAAAAAGACTGCCTAGTGAGCTTTTAGAAATGGCAAATTGCCTAATTTCAAGGCTTACAAAATGCAGTCAACTGTGAAATAGAACTCTAAGTATCTTTCCAAATGACATGCAATTCTGAACACAAAAGGAAATGCTAATGGAATTAGAGTCGAATCCCCCTAATTCTCGGTTTTATCTATACGTAGTGACCTTTTGTGGTCCTCTGTTTCATTAAGACATGGTGGGAAAAATGGTGAAGCTGAGGAGCTCTGAGATCATTTTTGCTGAATAATATACTTGTGGGGTCATTGATTCAAGGTTATTGTTTTTGACTCTGCAGTTAGTTTCTAAAAGCTGCATATTTACCTTCAATTAAAGTAAGTGTTAAACCAAATTCTTGTCAGACTGACATTTTGTGGAGGTTTTTAATTTGATGTAGAAAACAACAAATGCTAGTGCCATTCCCTTTATTCTGGTAAAGTGAAAAGGAAAAGAGGCTGTGCAGGAGACAAATCTAGGCACTGCATAATTGATTCACTCTTCAAAAAACAGTCTCTTAAATGTGACTTTGAGGGAAATACTAGAGTATTCTAAGTAGAAAGCATGAAATTAGTCAATTTTATTAAGCACCTGTTATTATGTACTTTGCACCAGAGGTCTATCAGAGGAATTCTAATATGAATATCTGATTGGGATCATGTGGAAGAAAGTTAGGAAATAAGTCTTTGACCAATCTATGATCATAGATTTTGAATCGTAAGAAGTTATCTGGTTCAAGCCACTTATTTTACAATTGAAAAGAAATGAAGGCCCAGAGGGGTTAGGTGATTTGACTAAAGTTACTAAACTACTAAATGGCAAAACTGGGATTTGAACTCAGCTCCTCTGAGTCAAAATTTAATACTCTTTTCATTGCACCATATTAAATCTGATGCTTCTTATATAATTATAAAAGCTCACATTTATATAATAATTTAAGGTTTATACAGTGGGAGACCTTGACATTTTTAAGTTATGATCTTTCTGAGTCCTCACTTTGATCGAGGCAACATACCCATTCAGGGATTAGGGCTATTTAAGAAGTGAACCAAGGGATGACCCCTTTAATCCAAAAAACAAAACAAAAAAAAACAAACCAAAAACCAAAAAAAGGTCTCCCTCTGCATCCTAGGCCATCTCCAGTTGTCCTGATTTATATTTGGTCACTGGACTCAGATGATTCCAGAGGAAAATGTGACACGGGTAACTTTGCCCAGCCCTCTCCTCATTTAAATCCAATTCACTTGCACGTCATGGCATTCATCCTCCTGATGTCATGGTGCTCCTCGAGAATGAAGGACGAACTACACAGAAGGTTTATAAAAAATTTTACAAATATTATCTCATTTGACCCCTGGGAGTATCCTATTTTATCCTCACAACAACCCTGGGAAGCAGAAGCTATTATTACCTCAGTTTTATAGTTGGGGAAACTGAGGCTTAAGGAGATTAATTAAATTGCCCAGAGTCACACAGCAAGGCAGTGTCTGAGACTGAGTCTGAGTTCAGGTCTTCCTGACGCTCTAGTTCTAGGTGTTCTATCCACTGGGCCATTGAGTCTATGACACAAGAGCAGAAAGGTACAAGAGCGCATCAGATTGTTGAGAACCTTGAATGTCACTCTAAGGAGTTTATATTTATACTTCCATAACAAGTGTTTATTAAACATGCATTATATGCCAGGTATTAGGTTAGGCATTGATGATGCAAATACAAGATTGCTTTCAAGGAGATTACATTCAACTGAGGAGTGGCACAGGAGTGGGTGAGGGACCAACCTGTACACAGATAAGTAAATATTTTAAAAAATACAAAGCAAATACAAAGTAATTTTGCTGTGGGGGATCCCTAACAACTGGAGAAAAAGGAAAAAAGATCTCATATAAGCAATAGCTATTTGTGCTGAGCCTGCAAAAAGAACTTGGAATTCCAAGAGCCCTTGTCCCAAGACAGGAAGGGAGAACACTCTGGGCATAGGTGACAGATAGCCTATGTAAAGCATGGCAGAGGGTGACAGAGTATTGTGTGTAAGGAATATCATGTAGGTCAGTTTTGACATAGAGTGTATAATAATTCAGTCTCCTTGTAAGAATGAATAATTTTGCATCTTGTTTACTCCCACACATGTTCTTGAGAAATAGTAAAGCTCCCAGACTGATAAGAGCTCCTGATGAGATCCTGTTTTGCAAGGAGGATAGTGGAGCACATCCTGGCTTCAGATGGGAACTAGAAAGGTGGGGACATGACAACTGGCTTGGCCCCTAATTTGCATAAGGAGGGAATGTAGGATAATGAAGAGCATAACCCTGAGGCATTTGGACCAACCCTAACTCTGACAGGAAGGATAGAACTGTTTAACTTCCCTTGGGTGCTCTTAGTGAGCACCACACCTGCTTCTTGGAAGAAGTATAATAAAGCCCATTCTGTTTCTGAGTTCTTTCAGTGAGAATGGGTCTATCACATGGGTCTTACAGAGGGCATGCTACCAGGGAAACAGTGGGCAGCAGCAGCTAGCCTAGGTTAACTTCCTCACCTTGCCTGGGAAGTTCTGGGATCCCCACAACTGTGTTTCTCACGCTGTTGATTAAAAAAAAAAGCCTTATGCTTATGGTGCACTCTATCAAGTTCTTGCAGAAATAACCTTAAATTTGGCTGCTTCATTAGATTCCTGAACACTGAGGTATCAGTCTTTAAAAGATAGTCCTGTAAAACCATCTTGTGTAGTTAAACAGGAACCCTTTAAAGTTTTTGAAGATAGGAGTGTGATGCCCAGCGCTGTGCACATAGCAGGTGCTTATTGTATGATGACACACACCACTCACCTCCTAACAGATAAGTGATGAGCTTAAAATGCAGGCCAATCAATTAGCATTTGTTAAGCACCTGCTATGTGCTGAACATTATATTAAACACTAGAGATACAAAGAAAGGCAAAAAGATCATCCTGGTTCTCAACAGCTCACAATCGAACAGGGAAGATAACACGCAAACAACTGCATCCAAGTAAGAAATAGGATAAACTGGGGTGGTCACAGAGGGAAGGCATTAAGATTAAGGGAAACTCAAGAAGGCTTCTTGTAGAAGGTGAGACTTTAGCTGGGCCTTGAAGAAGCCAAGGAAGCCAAGAAGTAGAGATGAGGAGGGAGAAAACTCTAGGCATGGGAGATGGTCAGTGATGGAGGGATGGAATGTATTGCATGATGAACAGAGAGACAATGTTGCTAGATTGAAGAGTGTGTGTAGGGTAATAAAATCAAAGAAGACTGGAAAGATAAGCCTGGCAGAAGGAATAATTTTTTTTTTTGACATAGCCAATGTGGGAATTTGTCTGCTGGACTCTAAAGCTCTGTATTTAAGGTTTTATCATATCTGTCTATCTATCTAATACACACACACACACACACACACACACACACACACATATATATATATAGTATGTATATATACGCATGTATATGTATGTATATATATTTAATGGAAATTGTTTAAAATGTTGAGTTAAGCACAAAAAGAAACCAAAACTTTATAAGCTCTTGCACTGAGTCAAACTGACTTTTTAATGAACTTTTAAAAGTAAAATACAATACAACTACACAAAAGAGAGAGTAGAAGAAGAACATGAGGGAGTGTCATCCTATATGTAACAGAAATCAGAGAAATCTTAAGGTTCTAATCTCATTATTAAAAGTAGCTTTATTATTATTTCAAATTGCTACAAAGAGTTGTGTTTCACTCAAAAGTGAAAGCAAAATAGAGTGCTATTTTACTATGAATGTTCACCCATAAAGATGAGGAAACCAATTTAAAACATGATGGGAATCTGAAAATTGTATAAACTTAATTTCTTAATGACTGCCACCTTCTAGACTCACTTCCTTAGTTCTTTGTTCAAGCTGGAGGTCTGAAGAACTGTTTTTACTGTTCATCATTTTATTACAAGATTAATATGAAACAGGGATTCTTACTCTGTGGTCCATGGACCCTCAAGGGGTTTCTGGATGAATTTTAGGGGACTAAAGTTCTTGGATGGAGAAAGAAATTACCTTCTTCTCTTCAGTATTTCCTCCTATAATTTAAAATCATGATTTTAACACAAAAAACGTTAATAATCCCTGCTTTAAACCATGGTGGGGAGAAAGGAAGTTGCTCTTGAGACCCAGCCAGTAATCAATGTGTATTATAGGGCTACGGTAGGATTAGGAACAGCTGCCCACAATTTACCACCCTCTTCCAAGTCATTCATTCCCAAGGAGGATTAAGTGGCCTCCTAAATTCTGGACAGGAAAGAGATAACATTTGCAAGACAATAGCCCGGATTCAATCTGGACAGATAGCATAATCACAAGTTTGAAGGACTAAGATATATTCTTTGAAAGTTGGTCTATGATCAACCCAGAAAGGCAAGGTAATAATTCCTTGCTCACTTTACTAAGCGGTGTAATTAAAGACCTAAGCTCTATAAATAGCAGGGTGCTATTTTTCTCCTTGTATGAACTTTTTGGTTTCAATACAGTACTATATACATGGTTGTATGCATGCATTGCTACCTATATAACTTCTTTATAAAGATAGGAAAGGGACCCAATATTGGTTAGAGAACTTGTTTTACCAATTCAGTTTGGCACCTTCTCTGCAAGTACAGTCTTAGAGCAAGGAGATCACACAGCCAGTTCCTCAGAGTTGAGATGTGAACCTAAATCTTCCTTTAATGCTCTGTCCTCTGTTGTTGTTCAGCCATTCAGACTGTCCGATGCTTCAGGACCTCATGGACCAGAGCAGACCAAGCTCTGCTATCCTCCATTATCTCTCATTATTTTCTCATGCCACACAACTTTTTATTAAAAAAAGACAAAAAGGATAAATTTGAGATGTAGACATGCAATTCCAAGATTAAAAGTGAATGCAATACTATTTAAATCTGTTCCCTAACATATATGTCCTAGCTACAGTCTCAAGGCATAAGATCTTTCTCAGAGTAGTGGCTGGAGTTCTTAAAGTGAGACTTACAAAGACGTAGTCCCCAAATAGAGTTAATCTATCTGCTAGACAATTCTTCTGTTGTAATTCTGTTTAGTCGTTATCTCCTAGTCACCTTTGGGAATCCTTTCAGAGTCAGTTGTGTAATGACCGGTGGAATATTAATGAGTTTTGATCCATAAGATCATTTCCTCACAGTTTTATAGATCCATTCACCAATAAGGGACCATTAGGATATAGGTAAGCAATGTGTTTATAGCACTTCACTTTCAAGAAATTCCCTGAGTATTATCTTACATGTAAATGAGGAAACAGGGAAGCAAAGGGGCATCTAAGAAACAGTGTGCTTGTTGAAATAGGAATTTGTGAAAGGTTAGCTCTCCTCTCTGCCTTCTGACCACCCAATAACATATATCCTCATACCTCATATTTGTATGGATTTTTAAAATACTGCCATAGAGAAAGTCAACAAAATTTTGTTGAACACTGCGCTAGGTGTTTGGAATATTTATACTAATAATAAATTTAGTCTCACCATGGAAAAGCTCTCATGTTAATGGAGAGATGTCATGTAAAAAAATCATATGAACAAGATATACACAGTGAAAAGAGAAGGTCTTTTCAGAGAAAGGAACTGGGAGTGAGGGGATTGGTAGAGGCCTGAGAGGTGAGACAAGCAGGCATTTTATTTCTTACTTTATAGATAAAGAAGCTGAGACTCAGGGAGGCTCTGATTTGCTCAGTGTCACACAGCTGATTGTTGTTTTGTCCTTTTTCGAAGAGGACCAATGACACCATGAGAGACATCTCGATTAGTGTGGGAATTGGATTTAAATGAGGCAGAGCTGAACCAAGTCATCAGCCTCACTTTGTCTTCCAGATTCATTGAAGTCTAGTGGCAAGACAAAGTCAAGATGACTGGCAATGGCCCAGGATACAATGGATGATCTCGACATCTTCAGTGTCTAACCAAGCTCTAAGGGCTCCACAGTGCCTACTTCAGCCATCTTCATGACCTTTGGAACAAATACCTCTCATCCACCCATTCCCATGGGGGGAAGTCTTCATGTGTTTGAGGTAGACATCCCCCTAACTCACCAACAGGTTTGTGATCTGTCAATTACCTTCAACCTGGTTTAGCCTTTCTGTTGAGACAATTTACCAAAGACAGAGAGAGTATGGCTGCTGCACATACTCCACTTTCTTAGAGCCACAGGTGACAGGATGAACCAAGTGGACCCCAAAAGTGGATGTACAGTCTTGAAAAGGGCAAGTCCTCACAATAGAGGTGCTCGTCCTCCCTGAACATCCCATATACATAGCTAATAAATGGTAGTCAAATGTCATACCAATAATATTAATAGCTATTATTAGTATTTATAAATAACAATAACACATTCCTATAGTGCTTTAAAATTTGCAAAGCACTTTACACACATTATCTGATGGGATCCTCCCAGTAATCTTATGAGTAGATACTACAGATATTATCCTTTGTCAATGAGGAAAAAGAACCTCAGGGAGTTAAAGTGATTTACCCTGAGCCACACAATTAGAAAATTTCAGAGGAGCAATTTGGGCTGAGGTTTTCATAATTCTAGGCCCAGTGTTTGAACTACCTTCTGACTCCTAATCCCAGGTTCTTCACACTGTACTTACTACCATTTTATTTTCATGATTATCTAAAATATATTAAATAATGGAACAAAACAAAGTAATGTGTCTGTAAACTATAGACCCTGGAGCTCCCCTCATACATGGACCCTGAGAGAGCTACACTAGCATGATAGGTTCCTCATACAGACCCTTATCTGCTTACTCAGTTGATGTAATCTCTGGACATGGAAGTTGCCGGGGAGTTTGGTCAAGGAGGAATCACAATGAAATATGAGAGTCATGCCTTGGAGAGAGTGTGAAGAATGATTCCAGCTGGCTAATTATGTGGAGAAGGGCCAGAATCTTTGACTGGCTTTAAAGAGGGACAGTAATGGTCTGCCAGGATTAGCTACCTCCTTTTTGCTTCATCCCCTCTTTTGGTTTCATTCACTGACTCTTCACAAAGTCTGGAAAGACACCATGCTAAAGGAGAAAAGACCTTCTATGCTCTGAGACGGTACAGTGGATAGAGCATTGGATTTGAAGTCAGATAGACCTGGGTTCTAATCCAGCTACAGACACTTGACTATATGTGTGACTCTGGGCAAGTCATTAGGTGCTTTCTACCTCAGTTTCCTCAACTGTGAAATAGGATTATAATAGTACCCACCTCAAAGATTTGTTATGAGTATTGAGACAGTATCTGTAGCAAGTTTAACACAGTGCCCGACATATACGAGTCACTTAATAAATGCTTCTTCCCTTCTGCCCCATTCCCTTCTCTTCCTTGATGAGGCCATGTGACCTCAGAGAAATGGGCCTTTGTCCTTGACCTCTGCATTTCTTTCTATTTCATGTATGTGAAGGGAATGAATGGAACTGCTGTGACCTTATTCATCATCTTCAGCATTCCAGATTGGGTTTTACAGTCAGTTCAGCATAAAAAATGCCCCTGGAGCAAGGGTGCAACCTTGTGGACCTATGCCATTGAGAAAAAGATGAAGATTCATCAGGTAGTCATGATGTATCAGGACATGAATTAATTGGCACCAAAGTTATAAAAGAACTGAGCTAAGTGTTGAGTTGATTCCCCCAGAAACCAAGATGGCATAGGCAAGAGAAAATCTGTTTCCCATGGCGTGATGGGGAAAAAAGGCTTGTTCTTGTTATATCTTGCCTACAAAGACAATGGTGGTTAGTTATTAGGGAGGTAGGTATTTTGGTCAGAAGTATTCAGATGAAACATGTTGTATCCATAGAATATCAGGGACCATCTTATTTTTGAGTTTACATCTCTAGCACTTGGAAAAATGACTATCACAGAGGAGGCAGTTAAGAAATCCTTTTGGATTAATTGATAATTACTCATTTCTCCACTTCCCATTACCCAGGTTTTAAATCCTGTTATTGTTTGACTTTGAAGAACACATTATCTTTGGATTGCTGTTTCCCATCTACAGACTCCAACTATATGCATGTGCTACTTTCCTTAAGAGGTGTTATGAGGATAAACGAAGTATAGTTTCTGACTCCCTAGGAAGAGAGATGCCACAGAAATAAATAGAAGGGGATCTAAAAATCATTAAAAGACAGGGTCTTAACAAGGACTTTCAAATGAGCAATTGTCCTTCACTGATGTGTTTGGAAGGACAAGAGAACTGATTGTTTTAAATTTAGTTCTTGCATATATTTTAGGTTTTAAGAATATTTTAAAGGCAACTGATTTGTAATTGATGATTCATCTCATCCTACCTTTTTCTCAGATCAAATTCTACTCATAGTAACTTAATTATGAGATCCCTATTAATCATGGTGCAAAGATTAGGCTGCAAAATGTCTGAAATGACAGATACCATTTTGGCCCCAGGAGACCAGGAATCTGAACATCTTCTGAGAGTGTTAATTTTTTCAGGTAAATATGTGTTTTGTTGCAAATATCTTGAAGAAAAAGAAGGGAAAGGATCAGAAATGATCTTGTACAGTGTAAGTGATGCACTTCAATCTTGCTAACTGGCCAGTTTTCTCTTAGTTCATCTTTTTCCTCCATAGAGAAATGTTGCTTTTGTTTTTTAATAATTTTTCTCTTTGACTATGATTCTGTTTTATTGTCCTTATGAAATTGGAAGGATAAATTCAAATAGTGACTACATCCAAGTTCTAATATTTGCGTTTTTATTTATTTGGTGTTTGTGCACCTCATTTTCCTTGTCATGACAACAAAACATCAATCTCATGGAATTTGGGAGAATTTAAACATATCAGCAATCATGTAAACATTTATACATACATGGTATAGGACAAGCAATTTCAGAGGGGTACATTTAATGTAAGGTGGCTTTCAATTTGTCTATTTTCTGTTATATTCAAGATTTCCAAGTAGAATGCTACCTTGTTTTCTCCTAAAGTCTTATTTTCAGAAAAAAAACTACATTAAAAGGAATAACAATATGGATTTGAAAACACACACATATTTTGATAATATGATGTAGTGGCTAGAGAGTTTTCTGGAATTAGGAAGATCTTGTTTTAAGTCTTGCTTCAGATACTTACTGGCTATCTGATCCTGGACAAGTCACAAAACTACCTCCCTCTCTCTCTCTTTCCATATAGATATAGTAGTAGTTTCCTCAGGTTCCATTTACACATGATACTATATATTAATTTTATATCATATTTTATCATATATTTTAATAGAATATCATATGTAAATACTTGCAAGTAGATGACATATATAAATATAATATGTATCACATGTAAATTACATATGTAAACATGTATGAATATCATATGCAAATCATATAGGAATCTCATATTAAGGTTAATATGTAATATATATGATATATGTAATATGTGATATTTTATGATATATAAGATATTACAACTAAAGACTCCATGGATATGTATGTAAGTACATATATATGTAAATGGAATCTGATAAATATATATGTAACAATTAAATATATATTATTTTATTATAATATAGATTATATATGGTTGTGTATATGTATGTGTTTGTATATGTGTGTATATGTGTGTGTGTGCAAACACACATAAGCAGTTGCTATAGAAACTTGATGCCCTTGCTTTTAACTCTAAATCTGTGATCTCAGAGTGTGAAAGAATCCTGGGCCTGGAGTCAGAAAGGCCTTTGGTCAAGTTTCAGTTCCTCTATTTATACCTCCATATGAACTTGGTACTGAACTTTCTGAAGCTCAGTTTCCTCAGGCCACATGTGGCCCTCTACATCCACAGGTGTGGCCCTTTGAAGTACGTTCAGTCCAAGGGTCACACCTGAAGACCCAGAGGGACACATGTGGCCTCAAGGCCACAGGCACTCCACTCCTAACTTACCATATCTCACTGGGTTCTTGTAAAGATTAAATGAGACAATGTGTGTAAGATTAATTTCTAACCTGTCAGACAGTAAATGTAATTATTATATCATCATCATTATTTCTTGTACTTCATTCACATCCCCTCACAAGCCTAGCATAGAGCTTGACAAGCGTAGAGTGACTTCTGGATTTTCTTTTCTCATAAAACTTCTCATAGAGTTTTAGGACTTGAATATCTACAGGAAAGGTGTCATGTCAGGCATGGGCCTGAACCTAGAAAGGATCAGCTCCAAAGAGAAGACAGTCTTACATAAGACAGAATTGGAAGTACATTGGCAGCCTTATGCCACACTTAACAGGCAACATTCCATTTTATCTTTTGGTAGAGTGACCCTGGTGCTGAGCATTGCTAACTGTGTGTGTGAGAAATGATGACATGACTTGCACTTGACTTTGTTTTGAATGAGGGAGGACTGTGCAGGTCACCAGCCTCACTTCTCCTTTAGAGCCATCTGAATCCAGTGACCAGATATTCATCAGGATGACTGGTGATGACCCAGGATGAGGCATTTGGGGTTAAGTGACTTGCCCAAGGTCACCCAGCTAGTGAGTGTCAAGTGTCTGAGGTGAGATTTGAACTCAGGTCCTCCTGACTTCTGCATTGGTGCTCTTTCCACTGTACCACCTAGCTGCCCCAATTGCTAACTAGTTCACATGTGAACAAGTTGTTTTTTTAACTTTTTGCAAAGGAGCTCTTCTTTGGGCATTTGCAATCAAATGAGTCATAAGCAAAACCTATTTCACACTTTATTTATAATATTGTCTTCACAGCACAGGAATAATCTGTGATTTCAGCAGCTTGTATTGTGAAAGAACTCCCTTGGCTTACACATATTTGCAACCTATATATGACTTAATAGATGTTTTCTAGGGAGTTGTCTGTGACAAGAAGAGCTTGCGTGACTTACCAAGAGTCACACAACTAGTCTGTATCAGAAATGAGATTTTTTTTTTAACCAAAAGTTACACAGCTAGTCAATATCAGAAGTGAGAATTGTAACTGAGTCTTTCAGACTCTACATCAATTCTCTGCCTTATAATGATATCTGACAACGGATCGAGCACTGGACCTGGATTCAGGAAGACCTGAGGTTCAAATTTGGTCTTGTATTTGGCAAGATGAAAGTTGGGCAAATCACTTACTTAACTTCTGTCTGCCTCAGTTTTCTCAACTGTAAAATAGAGATGATAGTAGTACTTACCCTAGGATTTCTGTGAGGATCAAATGCTACAATATTTCTAAAGCACTTAGCATATTGGCTGGTACAGAGTATATGCTACATAAATATTGTTATCATTAATGGCAAATCAAAAAACCAGATGCTATTTTCTTTTTCATTCCTCCCTTTTCCTTGGTTTTCCAAGTGCCCCTTGCAAAGCAATTGAATTAGTTATAGGGGTACCCATGGAAAAAATCAACATCGCTTTACTTAGAATTAAAAATTACAGTAAGGACTTGTACTTCTCCAAGTTTTAATTGGTGCATTAAAGAGAAAGAGTAGAAAAATGCTACTATTTCAGTTGACAACCTGCTGTGAAGTATGCAAACCTGATCAAGGCTCATCAACTTGAGACTTCATTAAAGCTAGATGCATTAAGACTTGAGAGAGTTGGTCTTCGTTAATTATAATCAGGTCTTTTTTTATGTTTTGTGCAATGAGATAGTCAATCAATCAATAGGGCAAGGTTGGATATGCCTTTCTTTCATAATATCTATTTTTATCTTAATCTCATAAGGAAAATGCTGAAATGAGATTCAATTCGCTTGATGTTTTAGAAATTTCTGGTGAAAATGTAATTGAAGCTCAATTCCATTCATCAAACATTCATTAAACACCTACCCTGTGTTAGGTGCTGAGGACACAAGGTAAAAATGAAAAACAGTTCTTGATTCCCTTCCTGAGACCCTCTCAAGTTGTCTCAGGAGGACAAGTGCTTCACTCCTGTATTTTTGCCCCTCTACGTTCATTATGAGGTGATATTCTATCTGTGGAGGAAATCTGGAGAGCCTAGAGTTCTCTGACCTACTCCACCATCTTCCCAGAATTCCCTGACCTCAAGGAGTTTACATTTTACTAGAAATTCAACATCTAAACTGGAAGACTGAAGAAATGTTCACAACTAAAGGAATCAGGTAAAAGCTGACTGGAAGAGGTTTCATTTCACTTGAGCTGTGAAGGAAAATAAGTGTTCTAAGAGGTGGAGGAACTATAAGAATATAGGACAGCTTGTGCAAAGGCAAGGAGATGGGAGATGGAATACAGAATGCTGAGTTCAGGTACCCACTAGAAGGCCGGTTGGTCTAGAAATCATAACTGACCTATTATGAGGCAGTTAGGAAGTGTAGTGGGTAGAGTATCAAGCCTAGAGTCACGAAGATATGAATTCAAAGCCAGCCTTGGACACTAGCTATGTGACTTTGGGCAAGTTACTTGACCTCTGTTTGTCTGTTTCCTCAACTATAAAATGGAGGCAATAACAGCGCCCACCTTGCAGGAATATTGTGAGAATCAGATGAGATAATATTTGTAAAGTTCTTACACAATACCTGGCACATAGTAATCTCTTAACAAATGCTTATTCCTTCACCCCAAGCCATGCCAATTTTACTTTGTGATAGTGAAAAGAGTGCTGAACTTGGCACCATGGAATTTGAAATTAAATCCAAATCTCTCTAGGGCTTAGTTTCCCCATTTGTAATCTGGCAGGTTTAGAATAGATGGTCTTTAAAATGATCATATATACATACATACATACATACATATATATATATATATATATTTATAGGGCTCCTTAATGTAAGTGCCTTCCCTTCGTTAATTATCTCCCATATTTTCCTTCTATATCCTATTTGCATGTCGTAATGTACATGTTGTCCCTCTCATTAGACTGTGAGGTCCTTCAGAGCAGGGATTATTTTTTTCCCTTTCTTTGTAACTGTAGTACTTAGCTTAAAAATCCTACTTGCCTGGTACCTGTGGAAGGTGAATATTAGATTATAACGATTCTCAAACTTGTAAAGGGTTTACATCAGTTTGTGGGGGAATAAAGAATGGATCTACTACTTGATTCTTTCTTTTTATTTACATCATTTCTTAAATACTTTTGCTATTAAATTTATGACTCATATGAAAAGAAAATATTGTATTGATCAATACTTGGAAAAAACGATTACTCCAAATAGCTCTTGATGCACCTGAGAAAAGTAGCAGGTGGCTTTGGAGCCTGAGCTCTTGGAATGGTAATTCTCAAGGTATGATCCAGGGATGTGTGGGGATCCTCAAAACTCCTTCAGGGGGTCTGATGGATCAAAACTAATTTTATAATAATGCTAATAAATACTTAATTTTGAATATGGTGAACAATGATAGATATAACCCACATAGACAAAAGTGCTTAGTAGGGTGATATCTTTAATATTTTTAAGAATATAAAGGAGTCCTAGGACCAAAAGTCTGTCTTAGAGGTTTCTTTCACAGGCTTAGTTGTCACAAAGAATCATAGTGTGTTTAGGGTTGAGAGGGACCATAGAGGCCATTGTGTTAGATCCCCTTATTGTATAAATGAGGAAACTGAGCCTCATGGAAGAGTGGCTTGCTCAGTGACAGTTTACTAGGTAGGATTTAAACACACATATTCCTGACTCCAAATTTAGGGCTCACAGAATTGAAATTGATGAGGTGCTACCCAGAGGGCAGGACTTCAGGGGCCATCGTGCTCTGCCCCTTCATTTTAGGATTAATTTATCATCTTTCTAACTGACCTGGTCTTCAGTTTAGTATCATTTGCTTGCCTCACAGATTTGCTGGGAAGGGACCTCATGGATCATCTAATCCATAGCTGATGGAGCAAACTCACTGATTTCCCCGTGAGTTGCACAGGTGTCATAAGAAGAACCAAGAGAACGGAGAGAGGCTTCAGGCAGACCGGTACAATCTGTGCAAGTGTTTGAAAGGGGCCGGTGAATTTTAATGGGTACAAGTTAATGTCTTTAGAGATTTAAAGAAATCCATATTCAATATGCAGAATAAAGAGTTTTGAGAGTCTTCTTTTTTTAATCATACCACAGCAAAGTGACCTACAATTCATTATTGACTGGAGGAACTAATCTAAATTTGAGGCCAAAAAGGCCAGCCAAATATAAGACCTCAAGAAGGGTTTCAGAAATAAAAGCCTTTTCCAAGAGCAAAGAAATACAAGTTATACTGTTCCCTCAACTCAGTAATCATCTCTTTCATGTCACTGCCCACATGTTAACCCCATGATTAAAATCTTCTTTCCTCTCACTTCCTACTTTTTCAAGGCTTAACTCAGGCCCTACCTCCTCCAGAACATTCTCTGGATCCTGATAAATATTAGTGCTCCCCACTTTACTCTGAGCTTTCTTTGATTTCCTTTGAAGTGTGCGTGTGTGTGTGTGTGTGTGTGTGTGTGTGTGTGTGTGTGTGTGTGTGTTCCCTGGTCAAGGTAACTTTCTATCAATGCTGCTCAGTAACTGTTCTGCTCTTCACAGAATGGCCTGGGACATTGAGACATTAGTAATTTGCCCACAATAATATAGTCAGCATGTGTTTTAGATGGTTCTTGAACCTTAGCTCCAAAGTCAGTTCTCTCTTTACTATGAATATTGCTTTTCTCTTTCTTTTATATCAGTTTCATACTTACTACTCCCTGTATGTTTTATGTCCCAGTAGGTTGTATGCTGCTTGAGAGCATGGACTATTTAGTTTTTGTCTCTGCTATACCCAGTGCCTGGCACCGTGTGGGTACTTTATAAATGTTTAATTATGCTGAATTTAAGAGAGGGTGGGGAGTTTCATTTTCAACAGGGCTAGTGAAATGGACCAAGTTAATAAGTCACAGGCAAAATTAATTGAGAATTTCGAGTGTCATTTATTAGCCAGGCTGGTGGCTGCTTCATGTAGAGACCCAGAGGAGACAGCCCCGAACTGCGTTGGGTGAGTGCATTTTAAGCATTTCGGCGCTACTTGGTGCAGCCTTGTGGTTTCCACAACAGAGTTTTGACAGAGCAAGAGAGGGGCTTGCTTTTAGGCAAGACCCCCCAAAACAGAAGGGGTTATCAGGGTACTGCTAGGTAAAGGACCCTAACAAAAAACAGGTGCCAGGAGAGGTAGCCAATCAGGAAAGTGGAGGGGGTGCTCAGCAGAAAGTGGTTACCTGGCAATGAGGGTCTAACATTAGGTGGGGCACAGGTGGATACCATGCAAATGGACCAAATCAAAAAATGACTGTTAACAATTCATCAGATATTTCACAACCCAAAGGGGAATAACATTTTGACAGGGGCCAACAAAAACCTGTTACTAGGCAGGTTATCCAACCTTGCCCAGTAACCTAACAGATATCTCTCAACCTAGGGCCCAGGGAGGAATAATGTCCATTTTACTAGCACATTGACGTTAAATAAATACTTGCTGGTATCATAGAATTGCAGAATTTTAGAACTATGAGTCTATAGCTCATAGAGCATTTATCATGTACTTATGTGCCCTAACCTTACTTCAAAGAGCCATTCCTCAGCTTTGTTTTCGTGCCACCCTCAGCATGGTCTTTGACTTCCAGGAGAGGTGAGATTGTGACTTAAGGAAGGAGCAGGTCTTAACAATTTTAAAGTGGTTTTTAATGTAGGTAGCAATTATCTCTCCTTCCATGCCAAGGGTGTATTTCTCAGACTTTTCTAAGAGTCATTGGGAGATTAATTTGAAGTGAGATGTTGTCTGATGCCTAATGGCAGCTAAGGGATTATGAAAAGTAGGTGCTTACTTAGTCTACTGCTCCTTTCTTTCTGTGTCCTCATCTGCACAGCAGGGGCCAGGAGGTAGGAGGATTAACATTTTTTTTTTAATTAAGTGTCCTTGGCACAGGGCAGTAAAGCTACAAGAAGGGTGAGACAAGGCAGGGTAAAATGAGAAATAATGAGTGAAATGTAGGGAGTCAAGCAGAAAAAAAATGCCTCTTTCCTTTAGAGAATTTTCGGATCAGGCTTTATTCTACTACAATTGATATCAAAAGCACATAGGTTCACTTCTTACTCCAACTGTTTTATTGGGTGGGTTTCTGAATTTAAAAATATCTAAGGCTTTTGAAGACTCATTGTATATTGGATCTTAATTTAGAAAATTTAAATTTGCTTTGGGTCTTAGTGCCATTGACATAGCTAGTTTTAGGATCACTTCAATTTCTTCTGCAAACAAATATAACCCATGTGTCAGATGAAGACAGATAAACTGGGTTTAGTACAGAGGGTCTGCTAACAGTAACATCATGCTGTATCACTCTCATTCATCAAAATAGAGTTCCTTAGGGACATATGGATTTGGCAGATTGTGAACTCAAATTTATTTCCCTTGCCAGCCACAAGACAAAAAAGTATGTGATGTAGAGAAAGTATATTCAATGCAAAAAAGAGTAAGTTTTGCTATAGGAGGGGGGCAGGGAATACTCCACTTGCCCTGGGACTGATAGAGTTGCTGCAGACTTATAGCACAACATTGAGGTTGAACACTTTCCTTCCATACTACCTCCAGGAAAAGAACTTGAGGCTGCTCCTTTTGACAACTATTAGCCTAACATGTCTTAGGACTACCCAAGAATCCTGTTGTTTATCAGTATTACAGACAGACTGCCTTGGCCAGCAAATAAAAGAAACCATCAAGTAGCTGTCAAGACCTCCAGATACGTTCTCCTCTACAGAGATTTCATAGCCCTTACTCAGCAAGGAGCCACGATAGAGAGTGACTGAATGATATTTTCTTTTTTCCCTACTTCTGGGTAAAGGCATTATGCTTGCCACTCAAACCCTGTCAGCTCCTTCTACTGGATCTTTTGGCATCTGAGGATGCCAAAAACATTCACATCTTCTCCATTCCTCATTATTGCTAAACCATTCAAACTCTGATGAAATCAAGATAAGCTTGAAGAAGGTACAAGAAACCCTGACAGGGGAAAGAAGAAGCTGGCATCTGCTGCCATTGTTCCTGCCACCACAGCAAAAGACCCTCACCTATTTAAAAAAATTAACAAGCATGTATATTCTTTGGCAAATTTTGAACTCACATTTAGTACCTTTGTCAGCCCCAAGATAAAAAAGCATAAGATATAGAAAAAGTATATTAAATGAAAATAAGAGTAAGTTTTGTCAGGAGAGTAGAGAGGGGACATTCCACTTCTTCCAGGAACTGATACAATTGTCTCCCCTTTCTGACTGGGAAAAAAAAGGAAAAGAAAAGTAAAAGCCTTGTACCAAACGTAAATAGTCATGTAAAACATTCTCATATTAGCTATGTCCCAAAACATCTCATTCTTGTTGGTGTAGCTGTAAACTGGTACACCCATTATGGAAAGAAATCTGGAACTATAACCAATACCCCCTATCATAAAGACTCATCCAGGCATTCTGACACATTGGCATTTCCATGACATCTTTGAAACTTGCGACAGTCACAGACTGATTTGTTTGAATGCAGCATACTGAAAATCCATTCCAGCTTTGGTGATCTTTCTATCTCCATAACATGCTTGGCCACCCTTTCCCCGAGGGAGTACATGTCTGTCATTTGGGAAGGCAACCCAAGTAGGTGGTAAAGTGAATAAAGCACTGGGTCTAGAATCGGGAAGACTGGAGTTCAGATCCAAACTCAAACACTTGCCGCCTGTGTGACTCTAAACAAGTTACCTAAGGTCTGTTTTGGTTTTCTTATCCATAAAATGGAGATAATAGTAGCATTGACCCTTCCTGGGTTGAAGTGAGAATCAAATGACAACATTATTTGTAAAGTATCTAGCAAAGTGCCTGACCCACAGCAGGTGCTTAATAAATGTTTATTTCCTTCTTGTTTCTTTCTCATTAAAATTTGTTCCCATTAGGTAACAGGAAAGGAAGACTCTAGAGAAGTAGGGCTCTCAATTAAAAAGACTCCTCAGCCTAGAAGAAGCTGTGTTCCAAAAGCATACATTGGACCTTAAAGGATTCCAAGTCAACTTGAAGAATCGAGGCAGCCATAGTTAAAAATCTTTCTAAGTATACTTTTTTCTATATACAGTTGGAACTGTACATAGATGTGCCCTCTGACTTGGCTCTTATAATCTGCTTTAGACTTTATTACTGTTTTTGAGATGTTTGTGTACTTTTTCTCCTTTTTAAACATGTTATCATGAAAAGCATGCCACCTTGGGCATGTTTGTATCAAATCTAAACCCCACAGGGCTATAGATTACATAAATTAATAGTTAAAAAACTGTTACTTCCAGGCTGATGGTTTAGATGTTTACACAGCAATATCTTCCAAATGATGAAATACTATTCACATCTAAACATTAATAAGACTCTCCACCTCCATATACTACATTTAAAAAAGTCTGATTCTAAATTATTAGTCACCCTTCATCCTCTAATTCATTCCCTAAAATAAAGCAAACAAAACCATAGATATAAAGAAATTGATTAATAGAAATAGAAAGGACCTTACAGATCATATATTCCTGACTTTTTAGATAAGAAAATTGAAGCCTCAAAAGATACCTGGCTAATAGCAGAACTAGGATATGAAGCTAGATTCTCTGGATCCCAGCCCAGTGATTTTCTCTTATGCCACATGAAGTAAAGAAACATGGTAGATAGATAGTCTTGAATCCTATAGCTTGAGGACTTTAGCCGAAGAGTTTTCAGCAGAGAAAAGTTTTTGGTCTTGATACTGGTTTCTTTCAGGGGTTCTTATTAGCTGCTGCATGATTTGGGCAAATCATTTGACCTCTCTCTAGCTCAGTTTTCTCACATGCAAAATGAAAATTGGACTAGATGGCTTCTGTCCAATTCTAACACTAAGATTTATTGATACTTTTTGTTTTCTCCTTGACTTTCAAATATCTTTGCCATTCAATATTTGTGTTGTGTTGAACAAATATCACAGGTAAAAATAATATTGATTGTGCTGCAAAGTCCAAAGGCATCAATAAAACTTATTTTTTAAAAAATGTTAGTGACTTGAATTTTTAAATAAGAAAATCTCATTGTCCCTTCTCATCCCTGCTTCTCTGCAATGAAACAACTGATGTAATCACAAAATACCTACTCATTCATCAATTCATTCAACAAACAGTTAATATGTGCCTATTTTGTGCTATTCACTTGCATTAATGGAACTTACAACTGTCCTCATATTTGGTCTAAGCAGTATGTTACCACTGTGATCTAGAGCAGTTCACTTGAAAGCAGAACAGAGACCAGCTGAAGGACATGATCCATTATTGAATGATTTGGAAGCTGAATCACCAGAGAGAGCTAAGTAGAACCATGGCTGCTTCTCACAAAAGTGGAAAGAAGAGCAAATTGTTCCATAGGTCCTTGACCAAGTAGCCAAAGGGGCCAAATGCTCTTTGGGGATTCTGTTTTCCCACTACCTTTTAAATGACCCAGTGTGGAAAGGCATGATCAGGCTTCTCCTGACCTCACTATGGAAGGTTCTCTTGGTCTGACTAAGGAGCTAGGAGTCAGGGAACTAGGAGCAGTGGTGAGTCTGCTCATGAGGCTCTGTAGTTTCTTTTTTACTTCATATGATTATATCTTCTTTATTATGTACTACCATTGTTGCTGATTATGTTTCCCTTAATCAGATTTTCTGAGGGCCATTTGGAATGCTTCCTTTCAGTTTAGAACATGAACTAAGGAGTCCTGGACCAACTCCAAAGCAATTTCTACTTAAATTACTACAGATCTCTTCCCTCCATCTTTCCCTCCCTCCTTTCTCTTTTCTCCCTCCACGTATCTTGCAATTAGTGAGAGAGTGTAGCCTCTTTCTTTGCTCATTTGCTTTCCGATATTATTGACTTAAGAATTCCTAAATTGCTTTCCAGGACAACTGAATTTCAGTAGTAGAGGCAGAGAATCTTTTCCTCACGTTATGTTTATGTGGTAAAGAGGATATCATATTTAAATAGTGTGTCATTGTGATTTAAATAGTGTCTAGTTTAAGTAGGTAAACTTTTTTTGCTTTCTGGTATGATTACCAATATTAATACTTTGAAAAACCAAGTGTTTCATCAGTACAGGGGTTGGTCAGAAATTGACTTCTGTGGGGTGGAAAATAACGATTTGGTTTTAGTTTTAGTTTTAGTTTCTGTGTTCCCTACACAAGGTTTGAATATTTCACACACACACACACACACACACACACACATCTTGCATTGGGAAATTAGGCCTCCTGTGTGTTATTAAGCCCTGGAGACCTTGAGCTTCTACCATAATGTAAATAAACATTGTGTGTGCTATTGAGAGTGGAATTGTTTAGCTTTAAGAAGAGCAAAATGAGCAGAACCAAGAGAACATTGTATACAGTAACAGCAATATTGTTTTAGCATGACTTTGAGCGAATAAGTTATTTTGTCTATTTTAAATATCCAAATTAACAATACAGGACATACAAAGAAAGATGCTGTCTAGAGAAAGAACTGGTAAATAGAAGCATAGATAGAATTATTTTACATACACATATGTATGCACACACTGTATACATGTGTATATATACATATACATGTATATATACATATACATACACATATCACACATACATATATATGTACACACATACATATTTGTGACTAATGGTAGCCATCCCTAGGGTGTGTGGAGGAAAAGCAGCAAAAAAAATGAAAAAAAATTACATGAAAATTTTGTCATACATTTGAAAGGAATAGGAAGCTGTGCATAGGAGATTTGTATGCTGTACTATGTAATGGAAATGCATGTTTTATTCCATAAATTAAACAAAAAGAATATATATATTTTAAAAGCACTTACCACAGTGCCTGGCACATAATAGGAGCTAAATAAATATTTATTGAATAAAAAGTATTTTTTAAAAGTGCCTTAATTGTGACTCCCATTGTGCTTTCTTTAGTATTGCACCCCTCCTTGACCACTGGTCTATCTAGCATCCATCTATTCAGAGATGGCTTAAGCATCCATTTCTCAGCATCATACTTACCCAGATAGAGGTACAGCTATGTACAGTTATAGGCAAATTAAATTTCACTCCAGTTTTCCTGGTTTATGCCTTAAGGAAAGGGACCACAAAGAAATCCCCATTTGAGTCTGGGAGAACAAGCCTGGTTCTTTGGATACTGTCTGGAAAAGATCACTCTGGAAGCAAATGGGGAGTAATGAATCAGTCATACCTTAACAAAGCTCAGAGAGTACAGAGACAGAGGGTGCAGAGATGGTGCTGGAAATGGGGTGGAAGAAGGAGACAAGCACAGAGAGAAGGACACATAGCATCACTTATGTAACTGTGGTTTGGAGTTGGGAGCACTTGGGCAGCATGTTCCATAGTAAGTGGAAGATTGCTCAAAGAGCAAGGTTTGGAGGTCCCACTCTTAAACAGTTCTAATAGAGGGATGGCCTAACTCTTATCTGAACCACCTTGGGGTTAGCTCAGCCGTGTATCAATATTCTCTGAAAGTTATTAGCACTAATTTAGGGTTCCCTAATTAGCATAATGTTTCTCTTGTTTTATTGCCAATGTTTGGAGCTTATCTTCAAATTACAAACTGAGGTGGAGTCACTAGGGCCCAGATGGCTTCTCCTAATTTTGCACATAATCTCTGGATTTGGCCTTTATTAATTTAGAAAGTAGTTATTCACAACGACTTCTACGTTCCCCTTTACACTCTTAATTTTTATTTCCTATTTTTGTTATATTACACTAGTTACCTATATCCCTATATTTAGTGGTGGGGTAGCTGATGGTGGGGGACCATAACAACATACAATTTCGACACAATGGGAAAGCTATGGACATATTTTTAGTCTGTAGGAGTCAGTCTTCTGGAGGTATGACAGGATGGGATGACCTGTGTATGTATAGGGGTTTGCTTTGTCAAAGAGAAAGGTATCTTTTTTTTATGTGAGATAGAGATGAAGGAGATAATGAGGGAAGTCATCTAAGTGATGTGAGATGAAGAGAAGAGGCAGTTCTCAGTAAGAGGCTTCAATTTTTTCAGTGAAATGTGAATCTAAATTCTCAACTGAGAGGATGGGCAGGATGAAAAAGGTTTCTAAAAGTCACAGTGGTGGGTGGGATAGTGACTTGATTTGGGAGGTATAAAGGATTGCCTTGCTTCAGGGAAGGCCCAGTTGAGATTATATAACAAGTTTATCATAGTTACGAGCTTTTATCCAGTTTCATTCAGCAGTAAGTGAAATAGAAGTGAATAATATACATGATAGGAATACTCCCTTGGCTGGAACTGAACAGGGCAAGATCAGTAAATAGGATATGGGGGCAAAGGACTCAAGAAAAGAGGATGCTGTGGATTTGAACTGGTTCACCAAAGGGTCAAGATGGAGAAGGGAGGAAAGTGTAGCCAGTCCATGGATGATAGCTTGGCAAAGAACTAAGGGGCAGGAGTGGGGGATTGGAAGTCATAATGGAGACGAAGGAGATTAGAGGTCATAAAGCAAAGAGATTATGATCAGATAAAGGACTTTCAGAGTTCATGATTGGAAGTCACAATGGAGACGAAGGAGATTAGAGGTCATAAAGCAAAGAGATTATGATCAGATAAAGGACTTTCAGAGTTCATGACTATGGAAGCTGGACACTGGTGACTGATGGCAAGATCAAAGGTTTGACCATTTCCGTGTGTAGAAGAAGTGGAGGTAGCATAGAACATTATGGGAAGCAGACTGAGGAACTAGGAAGCTAGTATGTTTGAGAGTGTATTGGTATATATGTTGAAGTCCCCTAGTATGAGAATAGAAGTTGAAGAAGAGAAAAAGACTCTCCGCTGAGCACTAAACACCTTGAAGAAGGAAGGAGAGTGACCTGAAGATAGATAAATGAAAGCTACCAGTTTCTTGACTGGATGATAAATATGGATCTAATAAATCTTACATAGAGAAGAGGATACTTAGTGGTAGTGGTAGAGGGATAGTCTGGAAGTGGTAATGTAGAGCAAGGAGAATTCTATTTTCTCCACAATAACTGGTATATTGGGATTATGAGTGAAATAATATAAGCACCGAATTTAGCATTGGAAGCTAACATTTAGTCCATTTTCCTAATTTTATAAATGAAGAATCAGAGGGTCTAAGACGGCAAAGTAATTGCTCCAGATTACACATGTATAAATGTCAGAGCTAGGAATGAAACCCGTCTTCTGACCCTATATCTGATGTTCTTGTTACTTCAGCAAACTCCAACAGTGGGGCAATGATGTTCATTGGGATGGTTATTACTCTAAGGTACCATGTGCTCTGGAAGTAAGCCTAGGTAAGAGCCATTAAGTTTTCCTCAGATGATTCCCAACTTTGAGAATATGCCTGATAATTGACTCAATGGTAAAGAAGACAAACTATGGGGTTGATGGAAATCTGGTTGATCTTGAGCTAAATTTCTACCATACATTATCTGTTTAGTCATAACTCCTAAAGGGAGTCATAAACTCACAAAGGGAATGCTAGACTTTTTGAGGACAAACACCCATTAGAAGTCATGATATCCTTGGGTTCTGAGATGGTCCCAGAGCCAGACAAGCCATTAGAAGTAGCTATGACCATTGAGTCATTTAGACACCACTAACTTCTATCTATTTATGTCTTTAAATGATGCCAACACAAGAAAACCAACTATAAGTATACTTCATTGTCAGACCATGGAATCCTTTGATCCAGTACCTAATACAAGTCACCATGCAAAGCCTAGATAACAATGCCTTCTTGCAAGAACTTAACTTCTTCCTTTGGTCTATTTAACTTAAAGGCAGAAATCACTAATATCAATCCTGGAATCACCAAGTATTCTCTTTACTTACTTGCTGTTCTCTTCTTATGGTCCCTGGAGAAGAAAATACTCTCACTTATTGAGGTGTGTGTGTGTGTGTGTGTGTGTGTCCGTACATCCCACTCAATAGCCATATTTAGTTGTACTGCTGTTCTCTAAGCTATCAAATCTGACTCTAATTAAGAAATGCCAGTTTTACTTGATTCCAATGAATCCATCATCTCTACCTCCTTCCCATCAGAAAATTGGTCAATACAAGTGAAACCACTCTGGGCTTTGATAGGCTAACTTTGGCCTTATCTTATTTAGTTCTAGATCTCTACAGCACTTGTGGGACACTTCCAACCATGATACCAGTCCTATACCCCTTCATTCTTTCTGACTCTTCTTTATATGTTGTCTTTCCTCATGAGAATGTAAGCCCCTTGAAGAGCAGGAACTATCTTACTTGTTTTTACTTGTATTCCTCAGTGTTTGGCATAGTGTCATGCGGATAGTAAGTTTCTCTCTTTCTATGTCTCTCTCCCTCCCTCCCCCTCTCTCTCTCTCTCTCTCTGTCTCTCTCTGTCTTTGTCTTTGTCTCTCTCTGTTTCTCTCTCCCTATCTCTCTGTCTCTTCTCCCTCTTTCCCCCCTCTAACTCTTCTCTCTTTCTTTCTCTCTCTCTTTCTTTCCCTCTCTCTTTCTCTGTCTCTCTGCTTCAAGTACTTCAATTCTTTTTTTTTTACTTTTATAATGTGGAGAAATGGTCAAGAAACATTGAGGTTTAGTAGAAGGAGAGACTCTCTTCATCAAGACCTGAGTTCATCTTGTTTCTCCTACTAACTGAATAATTTTGGGCATGATGTTGGGCATACAGTTTTCCATCTGTAAAATGAGGAGATTGGCTTTGATGATAGCTGACTCACAAATTTTATAATTTCTTAATTATCACCTACCTCTTAGATTGCCTTGTTTTCTCTCTTAAAATAAAAGATAGCATCATGTAGCTGAGCTAGAGCCAGATCCCAAGTAAGGAAGGACTGGGTTCAAATCCTACCTCTCATATACTGGTTGTGTGACCCTGGTATCAATTTGCAATGGTGGAGAGCCAGGTGGTAGGGAACCTACTGAGAGTTCCCTATAACCATGAAATCAGGTCTAGGTAAAAACAAACCAAACAAAAAAACAGATCATAAATTATATATACACAGTGGGATTTAAGGCAATGAGTCAGATTTTCTGATTTCATGCAGCATGTCTCTTAAAAGGTTGAACTTAATGTGACCTTAAGCCATCTGCTGGTCATTCCCACAGCAGACTGCTTTTCTAAACCTTTATCTTTTCTACCCTTAATGGTTGGCCTGCAATAAGAATACAGCTAGTAAAGAGGAATAAGCATTCTGTTGCTTCTGTTTTCTAAGGTATCTGCATATAGTGGGAAGACTAGATCATAGGAGCCATGGCAAAACAAAAGTGTCACTTTAATCCTTTCATCATCGGTTTCACCATCTGTATGATGGAAATAATACCTCTCACAGGGTTGTCATAGAGATCAAATGAGATAATATATGGGAACGATTTTATAAATCATGTAGTAGTGTACATAAGTGAGAGATTATTATAAAATAATTAGGCATGCACACACACACATATTTACATCCCCTACTTGTTGTGAAAAATGGCTGTCATTTCCTTGGTAAAATTGAGTCAGTGATGAGATACGCTGGTATGCTTTCACTGGAGTTTGTTAAATCCTTCCCACTGGCATCAATGCAATCTTTTAGGAAACCTCTATCATGCTGGTATGGAATTAAAGAACTCTGATTGAGGTGAGAGAACATTCCTGTTCACGTGCATACTCCTTGACACAAAAGGATAATTGTGCAGCCATTGATAGCAAACTGAGAACATAGCTATGGACCGAACAATAAAATACCAATGAATCCTCTACTTGCTTTACTAAAAGTTACAGTCAGTTCCAGTCTCCATAAGACTTTTTAGAACATGATATATTTTCACATGGGATATCACAGCATTTTTCCATCTGAGATTTGTAGTCAAGGTTTCTTATGGCAGGGTGCCCAACACATCAGCCCAGTGGCTTCATGCCAAAAGCCTAATAGCCATACATCCTTTATTAAGAATATAAAATATTAATGTGACTTTTCCCTGGTCTGTGGGAGATAGATTTAGAAACTTGGTATGAATAAGAAAAGCAGGAATTGGAACTTGATGACCTTAATTTCTGAAGATTTTTTAGGAATTGGCTAACTTGACAGGATATTTTTGATTCCTCTCCTTAGACACCTGAACAAGAGATTTAGTAACCTTTTCCTTAGAAGTTCTTATAGACCAGTGCTATGATAGTGATAAAATACAGAAATATTCAGTGATTCAAACAAGTCTAGCATGTAATTAATTGCTGAAAGACCTGCAGGAATAAGAAATCCTAAGGCTGCTCTACAGGGCATGAACTACCCAGAAATCCCTGAATGATTTCTTATTCCATGTTGTCAGTCTATCAAATGCTAAATTTAGAAAGGCCAGAGGAAAAGAGCAAGCTTGGAATTGAGTGCCATGAATTTGCCAATGCTGTGTAGAAAATAGCATACAGGTCTGTGCTTAAGAATATACCTAACCTGTTCCTCAATCTCTATTGCTGTAATATTATATAAGGAGATTTTCTGGCTGCCTCCTCACTATGGCCCTAATCTCTGATCATTTCCACCCCATCGAAAACGTGAAAAAAAAAATAATCTCCAAACCTAGAGACCCCCTACCTCTGATAGGTGAGCTTTTTCGCCATATATTACTGGAGTTCACTACACTATGGGTTTATTTTTAACTAGGCCTCTCTGCTCAGATATCCTTGTCCCTCACTTTCTCAATCAGCTTTTTGTCTTTCCCTTTAAAATATAAACACCTTGAGGATAGGGATAGCTTTGCTTTGCTTCTATTTTTATCCCCAGCATTTAACAGTGCTTGTAGTGTAATAAGCATTTAATAACTGTTCTACCTACCTACTATATATCTTTCAGTCTATCTATCATCTATCTATCTATCTATCTATCTATCTATCTATTTATCTACTTCTCAATCTCAAGCATTTAAAGCTGGAAGGTTCCTCAGAGCTGCCTAAAGAGTCAGTTGTAGACAGAAATGCACAGCAAATCCATTAACCTTGTTGTCTGTGTTGCTTTCCCTAAATCACCAAATATAAATATTGGAAGTGTTGGAGAGTACTATCTAGACTGCTGGATTTGATGTCAGGAAGAACTGAATTTATATCTCACCCCTGACTCTTTTTCATTAAAAAAACTTGAATTGATAACTCTTGTTTTATCATCACTTACATTTCTGCCTAGAACCCTTTCTTCCTTTCCCTTTCAGAGAGCCATCTCTTAAAATAAAAAGTTTAAAAAAAAAGAAAGAAGAGGAAAAACAGAAAACAAAAGTCAGCAAAATGGATCAATATGTTGAAAAACATCTGACAGAATATCCATATATGCAATACATGAAACTGTGGACCCTCCAGTTATGCAAAGGAGTGGTTGGGGGCAGAGGAAGGTGTCCTCTTATTTCTCTTCTTTGCAGCTGAACTTGTTTTATGTTATTTTGCAGCATTCATTTTTGTTTTATAGTTGTTCTTTCCATCTACGTTGTCATTTCATAATTTTTTTTGGCTCTGTTTATTTCTCTTTGCTTCTATTAATGTCTTTCTGTGCTTCTCTATGTTCATCCCATTTGTCATTTCTTAAAGCGCAGTGATTTCCCTCCTTTGACTCTTAATAGTTGTGGGACCGTGGACGTATCTGTTATTGAACCCCTTTGAACCTCATCTTTAAAATGGAACGCACGAAGATGGTGGAGTAGAAAGACTCCCCTATGCTAGCTCTGAACCCACAGCCCATGGATTTCCTCTAAAAAGAACTCCCAACAATTTCTGGAAGAGTGGAGCCGCACAGCAACACAGTGAAGGAGATTTCCGTTCCAGAGAGCCATGAAAAACCGATCCCAAAGGTCCATTGCACCCTGGACTGGAGCGGAGCCCTCCCCTGCCCTGACCACACAGCACTGAGAGGAGCGAGCAGATCCGAGCAGGCTTCAGGGACAGAATCTCCAGCAGCCACGAAGGTCCCTCCACCCACAGACGCACAGGTCAGTGAGAGAGACTTCTGGGCTGGCTGAGAGGGGAGTGGGGTGTCTCCATGACTCGGGCCCCCTCAGGAGGCAGCAGCAGAAGTAGCAGGTGGCCAGAGGCTCCCAGAGCAGGCAGGAGTTCAGCAGGAGCTCCATTACAGAAGGTCTCTGCATAAACCCCCTGAGGGAACTGAGCCCGGGAGGCGGCCTTGCCCCCACCTGAGAACCAGCAGATAAACTGCCATTGAAGAGCAGTCAGGCCTGCCACCAAAAGCACTGAGGCTGGGGAGCAGCATTTGAATCTCAGACCCCAACCACTTCCTGGGCAGACCTAGGCAGGGGTGGAGAGGACTCTCAGAAGTCAAGTAACTGGCTGGGAAAATGCACAGAAAAGGGAAAAAAAAAATAAGACCATAGAAGGTTATTTTCTTGGTGACCAGAGGATTGCATCATTCCTCTCTGACAAGGAAGAAAACTGCTTACCATCAGGTAAAGACATAGGAGTCAAGGCCTCTGTATCCCAAACATCTGAAATAGGTATCCCATGGGCTCAGGCCATGGAAGAGCTCAAAAAGGATTTTGAAAATCAAGTT
>CM053773.1:2733225-2763733 GCA_028658325.1 Potorous gilbertii
AAGTTATCTGGCCCTACAGGACAAAAGAGAAGATGGGGACAAGAGAAGGGAGGGAAGATAGAAGAGAGAGCAGATTGGTGAAAGGGGAAATTAGAATGCTCAGTGTACTGGGGTGGGGGTAGGGGACAAATGGGGAGAAAATTTTGGTACCTAAAATCTTGTGAAAATGCATGTAAAAAGTTAAATAAATAAATTTATATTAAAAAAAATAAATAAAATGGATCGCACCATTTAGCTGTCATGGCTATTGTGAGGCTTGAAATAGATAATGTATGTAAAACATTTTGCAATTACAGTATTCCTCTGCATCTCAACATTTTGTGATATGATAGTTTACATAGCACAACCATCTGCTTTCCCTCCCTCTCACTATGAAATGAGATAACATTGGTAAAGAGCTTAGCACAGTTCCTGGCACATAAGTACTCCATAAATGCTAGTTATGATTGCTGCCAGTGATGACTGACCTTTTTTCCTTCTGGTCATCTAACACCCTGATTACATCCTTTAAAGTCATCTTACTTTGAAATTCTTTATTAGTAATGCCTTGTAGGACTGCTCACACCCACCATGCTCCACTCCATCGTCCTTTGGGTAACACTCATCTGTAATTCTTCAGAAACTTTGAAATTTCATGACTCAAAAATCATAATTTATTTAGTCTCTTAAATCAGACTTTCTATGCGCAACACTACTGTTATCCATAAGTTTTGGATATTCAACAAAAGCAGAATTTTCTTCTCAGGGGACAATGTTATCTCTTTATTGGCTAGAAAAGTCAAAACCAATTATATTACCATATGGAAGTTACAACTTCGTAGCTGCAAAATGAAATCAACTATCCGAACAAAATGAGATAACGTCAAGTGGCACAATATAAAACTCTAGATTATTTCCAGAAAAAATGTCTAAAAATGTTCTTGCTCCAGTCCAGACTGTTTGTTTTCTCTTTCTCTCCACATGTTTTACATTCTCTAAATTGATAGCTGTTCTAAGCTGAGACTGTAGAGAAACCAAGTGTTAAGTATTCACATATAACAGCTGAAATATAATGGTGAGATGCTCTAATTTTACAGATAGGAAGCTGAGGCAGGAAGAGGTGGTCACCCAGTAGTTGAGTCAGGAACAGCACCTAGGGCTCTTTATTCCCAATCCCACATTTTCACCACAAGAGACTCAAGGATCTTCAAATGCCTGAGCACTTTAACCTTTGCAAAGTGAGCATTAGTGTCCTTTCTATTCTACAATTTTATATATATATATAGTTCAGTTATTTGAAAGTGGCAGAACATTTCATCTTAAGTAAAACTTTGATAAAAAGTCTTATAGTAAAATATTTTAAAAAATATTTTAATATCTACTATGAATGGTACCAAATAATGTAATGCTATGTTATAATAATACATTGTCACAGTCAATCAATAAACCAATCAATAAACATTATAAAATGCCTTTGCCAGGCAACATTCTAAGCTCTGGATCAATCAGTCTAGCATTCATTAAGCACTAAATATATGCTGAACACAGTGCTAAATGTTCTGGATGTAAATTCAAGTATTAAGGAAAGCAAGCTCTGACCTCAAGGTGCTTACATTCTAATTGGGAAAGACATTAAATAAATGGAAGGTGGCAATGGGGCAGGTAGAGAAGAGTACACAGTGGGGAGTAGAGTGAGACAGGGAGCATGGTAGAGGACGTCTTGAGTGCAGCTTCCATAGCAATGAGACATGGCTGGTCAGGGTATTTTCCTTAATTTTGGAATGAGAAAGAATATGATTATTTGCTATCAACAAGTGTTGTATAAGGACCCCAAAAAAGAGATCAGAAGAGGTTAGAATAATGAACAGATAGAGATAAACTCAAAGTTCTACACTTCAGTTCAAAAAATGAATTAAGTATAGAATGTAGAAGGCAAGACTAGATACCAGTCTGTACAAAAAAGAACTGGGGATTTTAGTGGATTGCAAGCTTATTAGGAGTTGACAGTGTGACATAGTAGTCCTTGAAACTAAAATCATCTCCTTTGGAGGAGGGAGCCATATAAAATGTCATTGTTGCAGAGAACTCTTATCTGGATACTCACTCTGTCCATGCAGATCCTCAAATTAATTGTAGTTTATAGACTGGCCAAGTTGCCTGGGAGAATGACAGGTTAAAGGATTTGTCACTGGTCACATGACTAGTTTGAGTGCAAAGCAAGACTTTTAACCCAGTTCCAATTCTAACTCAATGACTGCGCTTTACCCAAAGCCCTTAGTTTGCATTTATAAAGATAGAATGTTCAGAATGAAGGAGGTAATGATCCTCCTTTATCCTGTCATAGTTAGACCACATGTCCATTTCTGTGTGCCCGTTTTAACAAATCCTTTAACCTGTCATTCTCCCAGGCAACTTGGCCAGTCTATAAACTACAGTTAATTTGAGGATCTACATGGACAGAGTGAGTATCCAGATAAGAGTTCTCTGCAACAATGACATTTTGATATGGCTCCCTCCTCCAAAGGAGATGATTTTAGTTTCAAGGACTACTATGTCACACTGTCAACTCCTAATAAGCTTGCAATCCACTAAAATCCCCAGTTCTTTTTTGTACAGACTGGTATCTAGTCTTGCCTCGTACATTCTATACTTAATTCATTTTTTGAATGCACAAAGAGGATCACAATGAGGATGGTGGGATGAGTAGAGACTTGTGGAGGAATTGGGTATATTCCACCTGGAGAAGAGAAGACTTAGAGGGAACATGATAGTTTTCTTCAAGCATTTCAAAATCTCTGATGGGATAGTGAATTAGGCTTGTTTGGTTTAGCCACAGTGGGTAGACAAGACAAGCTCTGTAAGAGCAACAGAGTGGGGGAGAAGCAGATTTCATTTTAATACAAGGAAAAAAACCTGATAATTGCATTGTTGTTTAGTCATTTTATCAGTTGTACTCAACCCCCATTTGGGGTTTTCTTGGTGAAGATATTAGAGTAGTTTGCTACTTCCTTCTCCAACTCATTTTATAGATGAGGAAATGGAGGTCAAGAAGGTTAAAGGACTTACCCAGAGTCATACAGCTAGGAAGTGTCTGAGGTTAGATATGAATTTAGGAATGAGTGTTTCTGCCTCCAAACGCTGCACTCTGTCCACTGCTCCACTTCTCTGTCCCTCTGGTAATTAGAGCTGTACAAAAATGGAATGAAGTTGCCTCAGGAAATAATAAAATCCCCATAAATAACAGTCTTAAAGCAGAGGCTTTTGAGAGGAGATTTTTGTTCAGATATAGTTTGGAAGAGATGGTCTTTTAGGTCCCCTCCATTTCTAGATTCAATGATGATCCTATCCTCCTATGATTTCTGAGGTGCCTCCTAACGTTTCATGACTCGATGCAGCTGTGCTTTCTGTCTGTCTCTCTCTCTCTGTGTATTTGTCAATTTTCATTTCCCTTTTTACTTACATGATCCCATATTTCGGGAGATTGTTTTAGTTCATCGTATTTTTGCTTAATAAATGGAAAGGTTTTGTTTTTAATTCATTGAATTTTCTTCACATATATTTAATTAACCTTTCCAGAATAATGGTACAGTTTATAGAGATTTGTTGACATAATCCTCACTGGATTAAGGACCCTAGGGAAGATAGGTATCACCATATTTGAGTTTCTTCAGTTCTTTAGCCTTGACACTTTGGTAGGATCTGTGGACTTTTGTTTCTTTGTCAGAGCCCTGGCTTATTAACACTTTTATTTTTTTGTGTTTTTGTTTTGCTTTCTAGTTTAACCAAATTATCCATAATGTACATTGATACAAAATGTTTATGTTAAGAATATAATAAAACACCCTTTACCAAGGTATACCAACCATCACCTGGGTTATATATTTAATGATTCCTTCTAGAGTCTCATCAGAAATTAATTTTCCAGTCATGTGATCATTTAAAAATCTCAATATGAAAATATAAGCATACTCAATTAATAGTGATTGAATGGGTGATATGCACAGAAACAAGTGTAATACCACAGGATGTGTGTGAAAGAGACAAATGACTAGTCCAGGCATTTTTTTTTCCTGAAGGAAAATTTGATGAGGGAAAGAACAATTTTAGCTAGCAGGGATCAGAAAAATGCTTTAAGCAATTGATTTGTGTTTGTGTGCTGCATACCTGGAATGCTCTCCCTCCTCACTCTCTGCTTCTGCTTCCTTCCAGACTCAGCTCAAGTCTCACCTTCTCCCCTCCTCATTACTATAGCTTCTCCCCTCCCAATTGTACTTTATATATTTTCTAAATACATTGTTGTTTTCATGCTGCTTCGTTTCCTCCCTCCAATTCAATTTGAGCTGACTATTCTTGCCTTTCTTTGTATCTCCAATACAGCATGGAGCCTGCAATATAGTAAATAGATAATATATACTTATTGACTAAATGACTGGATATTTCTGTCAATTCACTTATGTTGTGCTATATAATGAGAATTGGTGGGTGATGGGATCAGGGCAGAGAATGAAAGGTTCAAAGTAGAGATGTCAAGTGATTATAGAAGTGTGAGGGATGAGCTAAACCAAGCAAAGCATGAAGGTAAGTAAGCTTCAAAGGGTCTGGTAAGCTTTGAAATTGTATTGACCTGAGAAATCTGTGAGAGAAAGGGAAATGTCAGTCCATCTGTCAATAAGCATCTATTAAGTATTTACTCTATGCCCCCAGGTGGAGGTTGGGAGGTGGAGAGCAGAGGAGTGGCTCTGTGGATAGTGTGCTGATCCTGGAGTCAGGAAGACTCATCTTCATGAGTTCAATTTGGCCTCAGAAACTGTACAGGTAATTTAAATGGAAAGATCTTTCCCATTCATTAATAGGTCCATGTGACCTGCTTAAGTTACATGGAAGCCTGAATCATATGAGTTTGAGTCACATGAAGTCTGTGGTGGGAGGAACTTGCTGAATGGGTGGAACAGGAAGAGGCAGAACAGAAAGAGGTAGAGCTGGAGCAGAGCTGAGAGGAAGTTGGTCAGACTAGTCAGAGCTGGAAAGGACATAGGAAGCGGACAGCTATGATTGTGAGCACTTGTTTGGAGGAAGGCCTGACAATGTGTATAGACTTCTTGGTTATTAGGATGGATTTTTTGTTGCTATGATGGATTTAGCTTTCTTGTGTTTGAATAAAATGTTTTGGTTCTTTCTTCTGTGTGGAGAGTCTGCTGTATTTTGTGATTCAGAATTGTGCATATTCATGGCTACTATAGGCACTGTGTGTCTAACCTGTTACTGTCTGGGATGTTAGAAAAACCTTTAAGAGGAGAAATATAAACTTTATTCAGGGTTCATTTAGATTTCTGAGGAAGGTAATGAGTAGGTAGTCTTAACCAGTTCCATATAGCATCACTAACACTATCTTTTAGGAATGAAACAACAGTAATAGCTACTTGGCAGGAGAAATAGGTTTGCATTTATTAGCCGCAGCAGAAATGGGAGAAAGGTATTGTGCTAGAACTACAACCTTATAGCCTCTTCCCTCCCTGTCTTCCTGCCTGAAGAGAACCATTATAGCATTACTTGGGTGAGGATTTTTAGGAAGGATGGAAGGAAAGAGAGAAAGAAGAAAAGAAAGGAGAAAGTAAGAAAGGAAGGAAAGAAAAAGGGATAAATGGAGGGGAAAAGAGTTACTTTTGAGTACTTCTATGTGCCAGTCATTGCTCTAAGCACAAATAAAACAAAAAAATATAGTTCCTTCCTTCAAGAAGTCTAGATTTAAATGGGGAAAGACATTGCGCAAAAGAAATCTGAAAATGGAGAGGGAGAAGAGGAAGGTACTTGGTTCATAATCATGGTTGTTGTCAGGAGGACAGATAAAGATTGGGTGGGGGTGGGGGAGGCAAATGAGAGAGACAATAATTATTGACACCTATGTTGTGATAGTGGAAAGACCTTTTAGCAAGACAGGGCTTCCTAGAGAATCTCCTAGAAGGGAGAAACAAAAGACCTCAAGTCCTAAAGGAAGGACTTGATTAGTGGCCGAAAGCCTCATGAGAATATCTACTCTACACTCACATACGGAGAAGAAATTAGGGATAATATACTCCGGACCTCCCTCAACCCAAGTCCAATACCACCTACAAGCTTTTGCCTGAAATTCGCCTTTGAAGATTCATTCTTTTAACCAATGTGGTCTTCATTTTCACTGATAGATACAATATTCTAAACTAGGGAAGCAATAGTCTCAGCAAACTGTTCCCTGGTTGGACCACATATGGAGAACTGTGTTTAGCTCTTGGCACTACATTTTAGGGAGGGCATTGAGAGGCTGAAGGGAGTCCAGAGGAAGAGGACCAATGAACTGGGGTGTGTGTGGGAGGGTTAGGGGGAGGAGGACAAGGTGTGGTGGGCCTTGTGACAATGCCAAGAATTTGAATGGTCAAAAAATTTATATATGGGGAAGACTTGGGAAGGGAGCTTTGGTGTGGGAGTCATAGGAATGGTAAGAGAACCCATAGAGCAGCTGATTTTCATCTTCTTTTTAGAATCAGTGAGAGTATTGACTTGAATACTGTTCAGAGAAAGAAGTAGAAAGCACAAGTAGGGAGGGGCCTCCTACACGTAGGCACAAGGCAGATGGCAAGATGTCAAGGATGGTTAGAGGAGAAATGTGTTCTGGGGCCAGCTAGCTACACAGAGGGCTAAATGAGTGTACACTCATCAATCAAGAAGGCTCAGTCTCAGGGTGGAGTTCCAAAGCTGGTGCTGTTCCAGGTGGGTTGAGGGACAAGATGGCAAGATGTTTGGAATGGATAAGTACTGTGAGTGGCCCACATTCTCTTCATCCTCGTCTATATTCATCCATAGGGGTGTGTGTGTGTGTGTGTGTGTGTGTGTGTGTGTGTGTGTGTGATGGACATGTATCACCATTAACACATGTAATTCTGTAAGTGAAATAGAATTCTTTTGGCTTTTTCTTGGGGAGAAGACGGGAAATAGGACCCAGAATTTCAATAGTGTAGGGAACTACCTGGAAAGAAAGTCCTTCTTTGTTGTTTGTTTTTCAGTCATGTCTGACTCTTCTTGGCAGAGACACTTGAATGGTTTTTCGTTTCCTTGTCCAAGTTATGTTACAGGCGAGAAAACTGAGGAAAACAGCGTTAAATGATTTGCATAGAGTTACACAGATAAAGTTGTAGGCTGCTTTTGAACTCAGGTCCTCCCAACTCCAGGCCTGGAACTCTATCCACTTGCCACCTAGCAGATAAGTAACTGTTCTATAGTCCTAGAAGGTTATTTGGGTTTTAGCAATATTAAATGACTTGCCCAGAGTCAGAACTTCAGAAAGTGTCAGAGGTGGGCCTTGAACTAAGATCTTCTTGCCTCAAGGTTTTCTTTTTGTACATGACTGCCTCCTAGTTGTGTTCTTGTCATGGCCTATTTGTGATGATCTATAGCATGCTGAACTATCCAGACTATTTGATGACTTCTATCACCTTGGACCTCAGGGACCCTCCACATGAAAAGGTGTTTCTCTTATGTTTTGTATTATAGTTATTCATGTAAATAACTCCTACTATGCTATAAGCTCCATGAGAGCAAGGATGAGCCTTATCTAAATGTTTATCTCCTCCTAGTGCCTACTGCAGTGTTCCATACATAGGAGTTATTTAGTAATTATTTGTTGATTTTGAGATTAATTTTATTACGTATTTTCAATGTACCTATTTTATTCTAATTAATATATTTTTCTTAGCTTGTTTTAGAAGCCTACTAGGTATTCTCTGTATATGAAATTCCGTCTCTTACCTCTATACCTTTGTACAGACTGTGCCTCATGCATGGATGCTCCCCATCACCGCCTCTTAGGATCTTCATCTTCCTTCAAGCCTAAGCTTGCTTATTACCTCTTATTAGAAGGTTTTTCCTGATTTCCCTTCTAAATCCCAGTTTTTCTCCTGCAATTATAATGTACCCTGCAGATACTTTGGATTTACTTACCTGTTTTCATGCTGTAATCCTCCAGGAAAATGGAAGACCCTTGAGGGCAGGGACTATTTTCTTTTCATTTTTGAATCCTCAGCACAATGCTGCTTCTTTTTTTTTCCTATAGTGGACATTTAATATCTGTTTGTTAATTTGAAAACTTAGGGGTCAGAAAGGAATGGAGACTATTTGGGAAATAGCAAGTAGTTCAGTTTGGTTAAAGGGTAGAGGAATCATGGGGGACAAGGTCAGAAATATGAGATTGTGAGGGCGTAGTCTTTAGAGTCAGAAAAGACCCTATTGACAATCTGATCCAGTCCCCTGATTTCACAAATGAGTCAACTGAAGGTCAGAATGGTTAAAAGACTCTCCTAAGATCACACAGACAGGCAATGAAGATTTTGGCGTAATTATCAAGGTACTGGATGGTAAGATAAAAAACATTTTGCCTTTACTTGTTAAAGTAGGGAAAACCATTGAAGGTTTTTGGATCCTCTTAGCTCTGATTGCAGAGCGGTGTGATACAAAGAACTTTTAACTAGAGCCTGTTTCTTAGCCTGTCATGTACAAGTGCTAAACCATGGGATTTAATGAGAAATTGGGGACTTGCCTGCAGAAGTTCCTCAGTGTTGGTGTATTGACTTTGGCTATACAAATGTAGGACTTCTTCTTTTCCTTAGTTTACATTATTTCATGTATGTTTCTTCAGGAAAAGTGCCTTTGCTATGACCTGAAGATATTCATAACTTTAATAGATATTTACTGAGTCCTTGGTAGGTTCACAATATTGTCAAAGATATAGTAGGAAGACACAAAATAAATATAGATGCCGGTAATTGTCCACAAGGAACTTAAATTTTAGTTGGGGAGACAACATCCACACACAGAGGGTACATTTAAGTAGCAATGGAAGACACTGTGTGACTAAGAGTCCAAATGATGGAAGGGCAGAGGCACAAAATGCTTTAGAATCTCAAGGACAGAGAAAATCAACAAGGGCTCAAACGTATGTTAAAGGAGGAAACATTTTCTAACTTTAATTTTCAGGTAAAACTTAGAAACTCTTCAGAAGAGAGATGTGTAAATGATCAAGGAGGTCTTTTTTTCTCCTCTTTGAAATCAGAGCCATAACAGTGTTGAAGACTAAACAGTAAATACAGCAATTTAAATATTTCTGTTGGAAAGATTTGCTTTGCTTTGCTTTGATGTTAGTAATATGTGCTTTATTCTGCTTCTGCATATTTCCCAAAGTCTCTTGGTTATTTTCTTGTGAGTCAAACTCCTCCAGACTTACTTCTGATCCACCTTTATCCATCTTTTCAGCAAACTCTTACCACTTCTTTCTTTTAGCTTCAATCTCCTCAGGTGACTCCTTCCCTATTGCCTGTGTAATGGTGTCTTACTTTGCACATACCCAGACTGCCTACCATGGAGACAGTCATCATGTAGAGGAGCTTCTTTTGACTGACTATTTGGAACAGGCATCATCTTTTAAAATGACAGATTGGAACAGTTTGGTTCTCTTTCATGAGTATTCTTTCTTATTGTGTTCAGAGGACGAAGATCACAGTTCGGCCACAACTCAGGTGCCATGAACTTCCTCCCTCTCTTCTTTTTATTTCATCGCTTCAAGAAGCAGGCCTGAAATGTTTTTCTTATTCTGTTCAATTTTTTTGTTCCCAGCTTCTAGGTATTGGCAGTAATCCTCATCAGGCCCAGGAAGTTTGAGTCATAGTGACCTTGGAGCCAGGATTCCAGGTGATGTGTTTTAATCAGCCCCCCTAGCAGAAAAACCCTGAAAAACCAGGGTGTCTGAGACTTAAGCCCAAGGTGAGTTTTAGATGTGGAATTTGAAACTGTGCTATATAGGAACTGAACTAAGCTGTCGGTACATTTGTTATTATACCTTCAAAGCAAATGTTTCTTTATAAAAGTTAATTTGTCTGTTAAAAAGTTAAATGGAATGGAGGTGAATTGTAGGAACTCCCCTGCAATTGAAGTAACATTGGGGGCTGGAGTCATTGGCAGAGAGCCTAGACACTCTAAACCTCCCTTTAAGGGTACCAAGATAATCCCTGCGGGAGGGGTGAAATGTAATATACCTGGCCTCCAAGCAGTGGAGTCATCAATCTTATACCTACAAGTATGCCCATGTCTCCCCATCCTTAAGGATTCCTCATTCGATTTGATCATCAACTCTAGCTATTGCTTTGTATCTTATTCCTCTTTGAGTAAATCATTTACAGCCAGTGACTTCACTTCCTATCCACTTACTAGATTCTAAACTTTCTGCGATTTGGCTTCTGATCTCATCATTAAACTGAAACAGTCCTCTACAAAAGTGACCAATGAACTTTTTTTTTTTAACTGTTAGACCAAGAAATCTGACTTACTCTTAATCCTGACTCTCCCTGACTTTTGTTCAACATTTAACATTGTTGCTCACTGTCTCCTCTTTCTCCTAGGTTTTTAAGACACAACTCTTTCTTGGGTTTCTTCCTAGATTCCTGACCACTTTTTTTTTTTTTTGCTAGGTCTTCATTTGGCTCATACCCATTAGCTGTGAATGTCTCCTAAGATTCTATTCTGGTCCTTTTCTCTTCTCCCTCTATACAGGGATCTTAGCCAGGGGTCTACAGATTCCCCAAAAGGCCTATGGATAGATTTGGGGGGTTTTGTAAAACTAGATAGAAGAAAAATTGTATCTTCATTATTAGTTACCTTCTAACTGAAATTTGGTCTTTCCTTCAATTATGAATGTAGGCAAAAAAAACCAAACATGATTCTGAGAAGGGCTTCAAAAGACAGCCAAAGGGACTCATGAAATGAAAAAAGTTGAGAATCTCTACTTTATCCTGTTTTGTTTAGGGATTCCATAAGCTCCCAGTGCTTCATTATCTCTTTGAAACTGATGACCAGGTCTATAAATCCAGCCCTAGTCTCTCTACTGATTGCTACTCATACCCCACCATCACCAACTTCTTGGACAACTTGAACTGGATATCCCAAAGGTACCTCAGTCTCAACATTTTCAAAATGAAACTCAATGTCTTCCCCCTGTCCCTCCCCAAACCTTACCCTCTTTAAAATTCTTCCATTATTCTTTGAGGGCCCCACCATTCTTCCAGTCATATCTTGTCTACTTAAATGGCCACAACTCAGCCTTCACCACCTCTTATCTAAACTACTGTGATTGCTTTGTAACTTTTCTCTTTACTTCAAGTCTCTCCCCATTCCATTCCATTCTCCATCCAGATCCCAAAGTGTCCTTTCTGAACATGTCACTTCTCTGTGCAATGAGGTTCACTGGCTCCCTTTTACCTCTAGGATCAAATATAAAATTTTCTGCTTCATTTAAAATTTTATAACCTGAACCCTTCCTACCTTTCCAGTTTTCTCAGGCTTTACTCCCTGCTTCATCCACTCTAGGATACAACACTGGCTTATCTGCTTCTTCTCAAATAAAATATTCCATTTCCCATCTTTGCCTCTTTTCACTTACTATCCCCATTTCTGGACTGCTATGTCATCTCACCTTCACCTCTTAGTTTCCCTGTAAGATCCAGCTCAAAGTCCCCCTATTACAGGAGGCCATTCCTAGCCTCTTGTTTCTCAAGTTTCCAGTGTCTTCCTCTTTCTGATTATTTTCATCTACTGTACATACCTTGTAATTTTCATATTGTGTCCCCCATTAGACTCTACGCACTTTGAGGTCAGGGACTGTTTTTATTTGACTTTCTTTATATCCCCAGGGCTCAGTTCACTGCCTGGTACATAATAAACATTTGATAAATCCTTATTAGCTGACTTGTTCTATTGCATTTTAAGATTATTCTTGAGTTCCTTGCTCACCTTTCTGTAGATTTTGAATGTTATGAAGTATTAAGAAGCTAACTTATTTGACGAGACAATGATAAACATTTTGTAGCATAATACCCCAATACCCTCTAGTAACTGAAACTCCATAGGAATAAAAAAAAAAAACAAAAATCTGTTGGCAAAGAAATGTAATTCTAAGTAATACTTAAAAAAAGATTACATTTTTTGAAAAGAAAGGTTATTTCCTCACTGGATAAACATGATTTTAAGGAAGAGAGGAAGAGCTATATTTTGCTTGATTAGGTAAGCACATATTCCTTCTGCCATGTCTTTTGCCACAAATTTCTAATGCATCTAGGAGGTGGAAAGGGAAGAAAAATCTTCTATCCTATCTTTTTTAAAAGTTTAAGGGAGAGAAAGTGTTGGAAAAGAATCAAAAGAGAGAAGGCACCCAAAGTAGAAGTGTATAGCTTCTTCTTAGCTCTTATAGATTACAGATGAGGCAATTCTCTTCCCTCAACAAAGACCTTGTCACTAATGAACAATGAGGAGTTTCCTGTGTTATTTCTACAAGGTTTATATACCTCAGCAAGGAACCAGAGCTTATGGTCAACTTTATATGATGGACTCCAGTTAAGCAAAACATAAATTCCCCAATTCCCCTTGCTATATGCAGAAGAAGTATTTTGTTTCTCTGAGAAAGTATTATACATATACATATATATATATAGTATATATACATTAGAAAGTTCTGGATTTGGAATCAGGGAACCTGAGTTTGAATTCCCATCTGACATTTTACTAACTTTATGATTCTGGGAAAGTACCTTAACCACTCAGGGCATCACTTACCTCATTTGTAAAATGAAGGTGTCAGAGTAGATTATTTCCAAGATCCCTCATAATGTTAGATACACATTCCTATCTGTCCCACTTTGTGCTAACACTGCTTTCCAAATGGGTGCTGACTCTGCAGCAAAGAAAAGCTAATTGAGAGAGACTCAAGCCATTATTCTGACATAATAGAAAATGCAGTTGCTTTGTAGTCATCTTTTATTTATGTAATTTAAATTTTTTTTGGAATCAAGATGTAAGATTATAGTGCTTACGACTGGCTAAATGACTGTCTTCTGTTGGCAAAAGATTTTCCTTGATTGAAAGTCTTGATTTGCTGGTTTCTACATAACTTTAGGGAAATGATGATGCTCCCTCCTCAGTTCACAGCTCTGGGTTCACATGGACAATATTCAATCTTGGGACTGATCCCAAGATGTTCAGTTTCTTTCTTTGGCTTTTTGCCTTCATCTGCAATTAAAGCAGGAAAATCTCCTAATTAGAGTTTAGGTTTGTACCAAGTGTGTGACAGTGTCTATAACATGCATAGATACTCAGTAATCAATATGGATACTGAGTATGGGAAAGTCTTTATTTTACCCATCATAAAAAGCATATAACATGCAATCAATAATTAGTAATTTTATATGATTCTACTACCATGAACCATGTACTCCACCAGGCACTAGGGCTCCAAAGTCAAAAATGGAAGAGTGCTTGTCTTCAAGGGGCTCACATTCTAATAAATGAACTTTACAGGAATTAATGAGTAAACATGGAAATACAAAATATTCAAGTATATAGCATTTTTTTGCACAAATATAAAATATTCAAGTAGTCCATTAAACTCCCTAGACTCTATCAAAGGTAAAGACAGTTTTGTGGGACTGTTCAACAAACATTTCCTGCTAACTTCCTACTTGCACTATCCATGTGACTCACAAGAATATTATGGAGGTTTGGCAAAATCCAGATATCCCAGACCCTCATGGCATGGCTTTACCACTACTGTTGCAGGTCACTGTTCTGTAAAGGATCTTCTCTCCCTTTTCTGAGAAACATTCTGTCAAAAAAATCTTATGAGATGTCAGTTCTTGAATTATGAACCTGAGATTAATCATAAATTTGTCCCAGAAGGTAGAAACCTCCATTCTCTGAATCATTGATTCATAAAAAGAAACAAAAAAGCAGAAGAAGGCAAATAGGAAGTGGAGGTCCTGAAACTCCATTTTCAGACTTGCCTGAGTATGCACAGATCACTTGCCATCAGTTTCCCATACAGCCCACTGTTTTCTTTTCCTAGGTGAGGAAAAGGGAGAAAGTTTTTTCCACTTCTTGCCCTTTCTACTGCTAATCTGCTTATATAGGGTAGAGAAAGTACAAGAAAAAATAGAGGAAAGGGGTGAGCAATTTCACAGCTCATTGTTATATTCCACTGAGTGGACAGCTCCTCTAAAAAAGACCATCCTCCTGAACCTCAGTGAACCAATCAAAGACAAACAACTCCAGTTTCTGAAACCCAACCAGTAAGTAGCTAAGGTGTATGTATTCAGCCATGGCCAAACTCACCACATTGATCAAGAACTCCCTTCATCACTCTTATTAAAAAAAGTTCCTTCTATATCTTCCCTCAATCCTTTGCTGAAATGGGAGGTCCATGGAACATTGGAACATGGAACGTTGTATGTATTTTCATACTTTTTCCATGTATTGATTGATTTTGCTGATTTTTGTCTCTTTTCTTTTTTGTTTAAAACTATTCTTTATTATATAGCATGGTTCTCTAGGGGATGAATAATAGGAGAAATTTAGGTGTTTTAAAATCAAAATATAGCAATAAGAACTTATTTTTAAAAAATTTAAAAGCTACCTTTTCTTTCACTATACCTTCTTGGGTTAACAGTGAATGTATAGTGGTATCATCCCAAAATGGAAAATTTTTCTGGGGGTTTGCCAGGTCTGAGAATGCAAAAAGGGAGGAAATGAGTTGTTTCTTAAACTACAGTAAGTGCAAATAATTTCCAGCATTTGTACTTAGATGATCATTATGTACCTAAATGTCAGAATAAATTCTTTATCAGAGGCACCACTTCAGAATTAAAAATAGGAAGACTTCCTATATTTGCCCATTTATACTATTAATATCTCTCTTTCCTGTCTTGCTCTTCATTTGTCTGTTTCTCACTCAATAAGACTTTATATTGCACCCTTTGCAGGATTACAGATTTAGAGCTAGATGGGACCTTAAAGATCATTGTATTTAACTCCTTCACTTTACATATGAGGAAATTGAAGCTTAGAGAGGTTAAATGACGTGTCTAGGGTCACACGGTTGAGTGGATTTCAACCCCAAGTCTTCCTGTCTCCAAGGCCACAGATGCATCCACAATATATAATTCTTTCACATATATCATGAAAAGTGTGCTGCAGATTCAGAAGATCCAAGAACAATAAACATTGAGTTGGAAGGGACCGCAGAGTCCATCTAGTTCAATCCCCTCATATTACAGATAAGGAAACTGAAGGTTATGAAGTCAAATGACTTGCCAGAGATCGTGTCTGTGTCAGAGGCAGTATCTGAGGGAAGGGCTGGTAGGAAGGAAACTCTCTGGGCTTTGAGATTCTGCCACTCACTAGCTCTTGAACCAGGGGCAAATCATTTGCTATCTGTGCCTCAATTTCCTCATCTACAAAAGGCAGTTGTACTAGAATGGTGATCTTAAGAAAATTATTAGTCTAAATCTATGACCTTAGCCAAAGTAGAAGAAACTATCTAAGAAGTATCTTATCACTTCCATTTGAATTGTCTTAGGAAGATTCTGAAGATCATCTGGCAGGATAAGATACCGGAAACTGAGATTGAACTAAATTGAACTTGAACTAAACTGCCAAGCATTCAAACTCTACTTCATAGCATGCAACTCCAATGGGTTGGCCACTTTGTTCAAATGCAAAGTGTATGCTTGCCAAAAAGACTATTTTACGGAGAACTCACACAGGGCAGACCATCACATGGTGGTCAGAAGATGCGATACAAGGACACTCTCAAGGTCTCTCTCAAGACCTTTGGAATTGATTGTGTGACATGAGAGATACTGGCACAGGACCACTTAACATGGTGTGCCCACATCAGAGAAGGTGCTGTGCTCTATGAGCAAAGCAGAACTGAAACATCTCAAAGGAAACACAGGATGAGCAAATTTAAAGTATCCACCCCAAATGTTCACATGGACTGTCTGTGCCCAATCTGTGGTAGAGCATTCCAAGCTCATATTCATCTGATCAGCTACAGGCAGACACATTGAAACTTGACTTTATCATGGTGATGTCATTTGGGTCCTCTTTGAGAACGAAGGACAACAACCAACCAACGTGAGTGTGTGTTGGGGTGGGGGGATGGGGAGTTTCATATACATAACTTCGACTGGCTGAAGCAGATTTTTATTTCTTGTTTTCCCCATGACTTTTTTCTTTTTTTAGTCCTCAATCAAAGACCTTACAGGTCATTTAAAAGTGCTTTTACTAAACTTCTCTCATAATTCATTTTCTCCTGTACTGCTGGATGTATTCCAATATCTTAACTTCTTTCTAGAAACTGGGGGCCTAAAAATAGCATCCCAGATGCTTACCTCCATTCTTACCCCCTTCCAAATGAAGAATATTCTTCAGAGGCATCTTCAAATAGCACAGCCAGAACTTTTACATTATCCTACTGGTATTTTGCTGACCTAGAATCACAAATTGTCAGCACTGCAGAGGCCTTAGAGGTTATCCAGGTTATGGGACTTGGCTTAATACAATTTTATTTTCTGAACAAGGATTTTAGATATGGAGATATAGAAAATGTTAGAGACAAACCTCCCATTTACTAATGGCCAGAGAAGCCCAGAGAAAATCAAGCCCTAACATGTTAAATCCTTTAACTAAGGTCACACAGGTAGTGAGTAGAAGTGGGAGAATTTGAACTCAAATTTTCTGACTTTAAATCCGGAGCTCTTCCTACTTACTAGTCACAAGTACAGAAATAAATAAGACACTTGGAGGTACTTTGCTAAGACATGCTTTATTTTTTTCCCCCAGAAAAAAAGTCTTAAAGATGTGTGTGTGTGTGTGTGTGTGTGTGTGTGTGTGTGTTTATTCAATTTTTTCATGACCTCAGTTGGGGTTTTCTTGTTTGAGTGGTTTGCTATTTCCTTCTCCATCTCATTTTACAGAAGAGAAATGGAGACAAACAGTGTTAAGTGATTTGCTTGAGGTCACACAGTATATGTATCTGTGGCCAGATCTGAACTCAGGAAGAGGAGTCTTCCTGACTCCATGACTGACATTCTGTCAACTGTGCCACTTAAGCTGCTTTATTTTGAAGATAGAAAGCAAATATTAATTAATGACATTATCATTACAAAACCATCTTAAAGATTATATATTCACTGGGAACCTAGAAATATGAAAATAATAACGGTTCTACTGTTATTCATATAGACCTTCAAGGCTTACAAAGACTCAATGATTAGAAGTAAAAAAAAAAAATTACTAGGGTTAGAAAATAAAGACGATCATTTTAACTCCCCTTGCCCCTGCCACTTCAGGCTACACCAGACTCCAATGGAGAGGATTCCACCTTCCCTTTTCCTTTTCATTCTCTTGACCACCCCTTGACATTGAACACCCATTCCCCACCCCTTCTGGAGAGAACTTAGAATCCACTCTCCACTCAGCCCCTGGAACGTACTCCCCCCTTCTCAATGATGGTGGGCTACTCTTGTGGGGCAGACATAGTGATGCATCTTGAGGTCTTGACATCTGCTCTCTAACTGTAGCCTTAAGACTTGACTGCTACTCTGCAGATGACCTCTACCCCACGTCTTCCTCAAATATATCTAGTTTTTCTTAAATATACCTAAATTTTTTGAGAACAGTCTTCTTTCTTTATTTATATCTCTAGTGTAAGGCATATAGTAAACAGTCAATACTCTTTCATTCATTCACAAATAATTTAGAGGTGGAATAGCAAGTGGCATTAAATAATATTTATAGATATAAAATCATGAAAACAGTAAAGTACCTCTAAGAAAAGCATATATGTAACAAACTATTAATTACCCATATATAGATTTCTTCATTTGTGTATAATTTCCTGCATGTTTTTGACTGATAACAGATTTCTCTGACACTCACCTGGGTCTCTCCTTTCCTCTACCCAGCTAGTATGCACTGTGAGAATGCAAACTAATGTTAGTATTTTTTTAGTGTTCATGACTTAAATAGAAAAGGGGCAAGAGATGATAGCCTGACGGTGGCATAAGATTGATCTGGAGAACAAAGGCAGGGCAGCAAATGGAGGAGGGATTAACTAAGAGGCTATTCTGATTAAGCATAGACAGCATGTAGGGGAGTAGTAGAAAATGACAGGAATGGTATATACAGTCCCTATTGTAGGGCCTTCAATGAGAAATCTAGGCTTCATGTCTTCATGTAGACAGTGGGAAATTCTTTATGGTTTTTGAGCAGGCAGCTATTATGATTAGGATAGTTTTAGGACAATAAATCAGTCAGTGGTGGAAAGAAAGAGGCAGTGAATCTAGCTAGGACCCTGGCAGTGTCTATTACCAAATCATGACATTTCTATCCTCATGACATTTCTCCTGTGTGTCCCTGTTTTGGTACTTACACAGCTGCAACTCTAGTCAAAGACCTTATCACCTCTTGCCTGGTCACTCTGCCACAAATCTCCCTTCTTCAATCCATCCTCCACTCAGTTGCCCAGTGATTTTTCTAAAGCAGTAGCTTGATCACGGTGTCATATTGTTAAGTTCCAGTTTTTCTCTGTTACCTATAGGATCCAAGGCCTCTACTGACTAAATCTCTTTCCAACCTGGTTCCTTCCTTTCTAGTCTTTTTAACTCCCTTTTATACACACAATCTGACTACATTGGTTTACTTACTATGTCTTTTTTCATCTCTCCTTCCTGGGCCTTGGCTTTAGCTACTCCCTATGACTGGAGTCTCTCCCTCCTCACCTGTGACTCTTAATTACTCCACCTTCCTTGAAGATTCAACTCAAATCCTACCTTCAACAGGTCTTTCTGGATCCTCCCAGTTTCCACAACCCTCCTTCTGAAAAGTGCTTCCATTTGTTCTGAAGATATCTTTGACGTACCTAATTATATACATGTTGTCTCCCCTGTTAAAATATAAGCTCCTTGAAGGCAAATAGTATTTTTGTCTTTCTTCCTATCCCCCATGCTTATCACAGAGCTCGGCACATAGTAAACAATAAATGCTTGGTGATGTCGTTTGATTTGACCTATAGGTAGCAAGGAGCAAGGGAAGATTGTTGGTAAGAATAACAAGAAAGAGGCATGTTGTTGAACATTATTCTAGGGTAGGTAGTTTAAGAGCTATCACAAAGACAGAACCTTGACAAGGACTTGACAAGGTAAGAAAGAATATTAGATTGCCGAGTCCTATTATGTCATGCCAAATCTGTACCTAGTATTAAATAGAATTCTTATTATTCAGAAAGAATTTATTAAATCACCTACTATGTACAAGACTGTGTGTCCTAGGCTCCAAAGATACAAAGACAAAAGTTAAACATCCCCTCTTTTTATGGAGCTTACATTCTAACAGGGAGAGAACTACCAGAAAGTTCTTATGACCTTTGCCCTAATAGCTAAAAGCCACATAAATATGTCAGTTCTATCTGGCATATCTCTTGGGGGCCCAAACCCTAGATTCATTCCTTGTCCATGATTTCATGTTCTATGTTCATTGAATTTAAATCCATTCCACACTCCCTTATTTTCCAAGGTTGTACTGTAGACCATAGATGACATACCTTTTTTGGGCTTGAGATGAGTATAAAGAGAGAGCTATTCAGTTAGCTTCTTTAAAGATCACGAAGCCTGAGGACAGGACAAAAGAAGCAATCCTTGCCCTTGTTGTTACCAGCTCACTTACACAGACTATGACCTTCAGAGTTTCCTGCTTATCTGTCCCTGGCTGGGTAAAGAATGTTATATAAATATGACTCTGGTCTAGGTTTTTGGTATGACTCATTCATTGGACTGAAGCATTTCCACCCTCAGGGATGGATAATGCATTCTGCACAATAGAGATCTGGGGTACCCAAAGACCTTAAAAAGAAAAAAAGGATTTACAAGTTTTTATATAGTTAGTTAATCTACCTGGTAAATAGCTAAAATCAGACAGAATTCCGTAGTGTCATATTCCTCCCTACGCCTATTGTATGACAAGAACAGAATCAGCTGAACACTAGAGATTTCACAGTGAAAGGAAATGGTTCTAAGAAATGCCAAAGATAATTTACTGTGTTTATGATTCCTTTGTCCTTTCAGTATAGTAGGAAAACTAACAAAGTGTAAACTTTCAAATGGCAATGGAGGTTTTAGGAATCACATGGTTTGGCTCCTAAGGGCCAGACTCAACGTTCTGCCAGGTTTATGATCCATGACCTAAGCATATTTTTGACCAAAGGGAAGGAGTGCTTTTAAATCAGATTGCTATAATAGAAATGAATGACTGGAGAGACTGGTGGGAAGGGTAAGACATGAGACAAAGTATGGATGAACAAATGCTGTCCCCTCCTCACCTCTGCCTCTTGGAATCACTTGGTCCTTTTAAAGCTCAGCTCGCAAGCGGCCTCCTTCACAAAGCCCTTCTCCATCCTCTCTGACATTAGGGTTTGACTCTTCCTCTTTCTCCTGAAACTTTGTGTTTATTTTGTGTTTGCTAAATGATGCTCACGTTGTTTCCAGCAATTATTCTTAACCATTTTTTGTTTTGTTTTGTTTCTCATCATGGACTCCTCTGGCAATCTGATAAATCCCCTGAACTCCTCAGAATCATGTTTTCAAATGAATAAAATAAAATAGGAGAGATTACATATGAAACCAATTATATTGAAACGCAGTCATAAAATATTAGTTTTAAGTTCTTTATCTGCAAAATTCAAGACTTCACCTAGATGGCCTTCAAGATCTTTTCCAATTCTAGGTCTATAATTCTCTAATCCAGAGATTGTGGGACCTCTAACATTCTAGCTAATTTAAATAAAAGTATTTGTCAAACTAACAAGAATTTAAGTCAAAATGCAAAGAATTGGTGGAAAACCAGAGACACAGAGGAGCACAATCTACTCATCGCAGGGAGCAGAGATCATAAATGTCCCAAATAGATTTTTTTTCTCCTCTCATACATAGGGTTGAAAAAATCTAAACTGATTGGTTCATCTAAACATGAAAAGCCTGTTTAGTTTTTTTAAACACAGGTAAATGTGAATATAAGGTGGGGGAAGAAAACAGACATTGTAACAGTTTATGGGATGTGGCTTAAGGAGAGCAGATCCGGGTGGAATATTACAGTAGGGCTTCTGAGTAGCCAGAGGATCGCATGAAAATGAACTTAGAAAGGAAAGGAGTGCAAAGAGGGGAGACATAAAGTGGGATGTATATGTATGTATGTATTTTTTATTTTGTGAAGTAGCTGGGGTTTGTCATCATTTATATATATATATATATATATATATATATATACTTTTAATGTACATGCATGTGTGCATATGTGTCTATCATATATACATATGCTTATATATAGTATATATACAAAAATACATGCATGAATATGTGTGTATATATATTCCCACATAGCCCTCAAAGTGGATATGATTGGAGAATGTCCTCGTGGCATAGAAGGATCAATTTATGGTAATGCTTGCCCTGTTGATCAGGGAAAAACTTCACCATAAGCAAACTGGTTACATGGAAACTTCTATTTATCTCTTGTCAATTCTCCCCTTTGAGAAAACGTACTCCTACTTTGAAAGGAAAATTGTTGAGGGGAGGTAACTGAGAATTAGTTTCCTAATCTTGGACCTGCATCCAAGAAATAGGAAAAGCCAAGGAAAACTTGTAAAGTAGCTGAGATTTGCCATCATCCTATCTTTGTCTCCTTATTTGGACTCTTTTCCTATCTGTGTTGATTTTCATATAGTGCTCTGGCTACCCAGATATCCCACTGTGATATTCTACAAAGAATTGATCCTTTATGTGCCATGTCCTGTGCACAAAGTTACTCCAGTCTAGTTTTCTTCCCTCTAGTTCATTGTAATGAACAAGTATTTTATTTATGCCAGAAATTGATACCAGCTTGTTTCTAGAAAGAAAAGTTCTAATTTATACTGATGGACAGCTCACTTAATCTGGCAATATTCTTGGGTAGATTTACATTTAAACATGGCACCTTGTTAACTTAAAGAAATACATTTCTTATGGTAAAATGTAAGGCAATATGACAGGGAACATGTGCTACAGTGAGGGCTTTCTGATCTTCTTCAAACTCAGTGACTCTCTCCATATGGGCAAGGCCAGCTCTGCACCGATACTTTCCTGACACGTCAGACTCATGCCTATGATCAGAAACTATATAGTTCTGTGAAATTTGGGAGCTAGAAAGCTAATGTAACAAGACCATTAATAATAGCCAATCAATGAAACAAATCTACAAGTGCCAAGCAAGACACACAGGGCATAAAGATGTCAAAGAGTAATCTGTGGCTAGATATGTTAAGAATCATACTGGCATCCTGAAATCAAAGCTGAATGGCAAGAACATTTTTAAAGCACACATTTAAAACACCTAACTTCTACCTATCTGTTTTGATGTGTTTTCTAATTACTAGAGAATGAACTACAAGAGATCTGGAAAGCATCCTTTTATATATAATATTAATAAAACGCAGGACTCAATGTAAATCAACTATAGAAATATTAGTGACAAAAAGAGGACGTAGGGTTGACAGACATTCTTAAATGGCATAATAAAGAGATAAAAACCTGACAGAAATATTTTTGGAACATTTATTGCTTTGCCAAGGGAAAGTAAAGGCTGACCAATACACGTCTTTCACTGAATTTGCCTAGTATTACTGAAAGTGTTTTACCTCTAAATGAAGCCTTTGAATTATCAAAGATCTGCAAATGGAATCAGAAGGACCACCACAGGCTATATCCACATTAATTCAATCAACAATATGCCAGCAAAACAAGCATCAAATAAATGGTTTGATGTTTCAAATGGAGGCTAACTTACAGAAGGGTGTTTCCTTCTTAGTGATCAATGTAGATTATGCAAGGAAATAGGTAGGAGAAGATCTACCTCATCATTGTAGGCTATAAAAAATTAGCCATCTATTGACTATTTATCAAGACGTGACCCAGGGCTAGAAGCATTCATCAGAAATTTGTTACCTTTCAAGGGGCATAGATAACTCTCTATACTACAAATACAGACCTTGAAATAGCCTGGAGAATTCAGTCAATAAACTATTGAAATAGGACCATTATTATATTCTAAACAATTGTCCACAATCTTCTGGACATAACACTGATGTACAAAAAATTAAGAAGATTGTTTGTTTGAAATGCTACTATTTCAAACACTTATATACAAATTACTGTGGAATGAAAAAAAATAAAAATTGTGGCAAAAATGAAGTATATATTGTATCTGTCATGTGATCTACTTGCTACTGGATATGTGCCCAGGGTGTATTCAGTGAGCCAATAGAAGCTAATACTTTTATTCAACTAGAAAAAGCAATTATTTTATCTTTCTGTGCAACAGATCATCAAATATTAAAGAACAAGAACAGGATCATATTCCTCATAATTACCCTTTAAAATAGGTGCTATTATTTTAATTTTACAGATGATGAAAAAGAGTCCCAACGGTTAAGTGATTTGTCCATTAAACATCTGAAGGGACCCAGGTCTTCAGTTTTATATGTCATCTCCCCATTAGCTTGTATGCTCCTTGAAGGCAGGGACTTATATTTTTGTTTTTGCTCTTTTTAAAAAATATTCCAGCACTTAATAAAGTGCCTAGAATGTAATAAGCACTTAATAAATGCCTGTTGATTAATTGTTTGATTCATTTCACTCTGCCTTCTCCTCAGGTATCACCCTGTAATTCTTCTTCCCTTCATAACAAATATAGACCAATCTATCTAAAATTCTTTCCTCTGTTTCCTCACATCCCATTCACTTCTTTGCAATCTGCTTCTTAAACTAGTATTCAACTGAAATTGGTGTCTTCAAGATTGACAAACAGTTCAATCCAGTGATGTTTTATCATCCCTTTTCCTTTTTTACTTCTTTTGACACGTAAGCACTCATTTAGATACTCCTTCCTCTGCTGAATCATTATTCAAATCCCACTCTCTGCACAAATTTACATCAGGGTTCTATCCTAGACCATCTCAGTTTCCATGTCTTCAATTTTAATTTCTATATAGATGACTCTGAAATTCACATATGCAGACAATGTCTCCTGATCAACAGTTCCGAATCACCAACTGCTTGCTAGATACCTCTACCCGTACGGCTCAAATGCAATACATCCTAAACAGGACTCATTCTCTAATTCACAAAACCATTCTGCTAGGATATTTCCTAGCTAGGAATACTAGCTCCCCTGCTTCAGTTGAGGGTACAACCATTATTGCAGTAATACAGATTTGTAACTCTTAGTTCTTATTCTTTTTGCCTCCGTATCCAACCCACCAACAAATCTTGCCAATTTCACTTCTTCAGTCTTCTCTCTATGCACAAAACAATCACCCTGGTGAAAACTCTTCTCAACTGCTGAGGATATTCCAATAGACTTCTAACTGGTGCCCCTGTCTCAAATATCTCTTCTCTCTAATCTGTCTTCACCATGGTTGAAAAGTGATGTTCCCAAAACACAAGTCTAGCCACAAGACTTCTCCAAGTACAGTCCTTGACACATACTAAAAACTTATTAAATGCTTCCACCATTCCTTCCTTCCTTCCTTCCTTTCTTCCTTCTTTTCTTCCTTTCTTCTTTCCCTCCTTCCTTCCTTCATTTCTCCAAACTTCAGTAACTCTTTTTGCTTCTAGGATAAAACAAACTATTTATCCTGAGACTATCCCACATTACTCTTTCTCATACACGTTAGCATTCAACATTCTAGCTAAGCTATCCTACTCTATATTGCATGTTCTCCATCTCACATAACCCCTAATTTCCTTTAAAGCATAGCTCAGATGCTCCATCCTAGAAATGACTATTCCTGGACTCCCCAGTTACTATCATCCTCCTCATTTCCCTAAATTACTTTATATTTACTCTATATATAATTTGTGTGTTTATTTCTGGATATATGTATGTATATGTGTATGTACATACAAGTAGATATACATACATATGAATTGAAATATGTGTGTGTATGAGACAGACACAGAGAAAGAAAGAGAGACAGAGAGACAAAAAGAGAGAGATACTGAGGAAAGAAACCTTTTTAATACTGCCTTTTTATCCCCAGTGCCTAGGGCTCAATAAATGCTCATGGAATTGAATTACTGGTCTTTTGTCTAGCTCTCTATATCTATCTATGTCTTTCAAGGCATGTTTCCCAAATTTTTAGACTACACAAAAGGGGATGAGGAATAGCAAATGCATTATATGATATTGATTCTATAATACAACGCATTTATACTCACCAATCCATTGCTCTTTAATTTTATAATTTTGATTCTTCAGACGTTGTGGGTTTTTTGTATCTAGTAGATATATAGACTTACAGGAAGAATTATTATGCAATTTCACAAATGAAATCTAGTCTTTTCCTTTACTCTCAATTATTTCCAGGTCCAGTTCATTAGGCCTAGACATTCTCTATCCTAAATAAATGTACTGATGAGCTGGCTCAATGAGTTGTCCATCCAACTGTGTGTTATAGACTAGACAGTCAGCATCTCTCATTTTCTTAGCTTTTTGTATATAGATTCTTAGATGAAACTCATTTGAATGGTTGTAGATATCATTTAAAAGTGTGTTCAAAGTTCTAGATCTGAATGTAATCCACACAATGGTATCTGCAAACAGAAGCAATGGGAGGATCCTCCATCTATAGGGGTTTCATCTTCTATTTGGATTCTAAGTTAGGTATATTCCAGTGGAAAACAAACACAAGTCCCTGATTTATGCCTTGTCTGATGTTAAAAATCAGCAGATTGTTGATCAATGTTATCTCCATTGTTATATCTATGAAGGAATCTTTAATGGTAACACATTCATGGTAGATAACCTTTAAGGCTGAACTTTTTTCTGTTGGATCAAATTTATTTTTCATTTTGATTTTGGAAGATAAAACTTGATAGGATGAATATAAAGTTTCATACTTGAGTTCAGATAAACACAATTACAGGATGGGGTGTGTATAAGTAGACAACATTTTACTTAAAAAAGATCTGGGGCTTTAGTTGACTGTAAGCTCAATTTGAATTAATATCAGGATATAGCTACCAAAAACACCTAATATAATATCAAGATTTTTACTGTCCAGAGATGTAGGATATAAAGTGAGGGAGGAGACCTTTTGGTTGTTCTCTGGGGTTGGGCAGATGAGAGCTAAAGTGCCTTCCCAATCACCAATGGAGTGAAACAGGGCTGTGTGCTTGCTTCCATGCTTTTCAGCATGATGCTTTCAGCCATGTTGACAAATGCTTTCAATGAGAATGAACATGGCATCAACTTACCATACTGATGGTAAGTTCTTCAATTTGAACATGGCCAAGACTAAAGTGGAGGGAGTGTTGGTGCATGATTTTCTGTTTGCAGATGGTTGTGCACTCCATGTAGCCTCTGAAACTGAGATGTAACAAAGTATGGATCAATTCTCTGCTGCCTGTGCTAATTTTGGCCTAATAATTAACACCAAAAAAACACAGGTGCTCCATCAGCCACCACCACACCATCCATATGTGGAACCATCAGTTACAACAAATGGAGAAGTTTTGAATGCTGTGGATAAGTTCACTTACCTTGGTGGTGTATTTTCTAAGGATGTACACATTGACAATGAGGTGGATGCATGCATTGCCAAAGCTAACTCAGTGTTTTGGAGGCTCCCAAGAAAGGTTTGGGAGAGAAGAGGTATTAGACTGACTACTAAACTGAAGGTCTACAGAGCTGTTGTGCTGACCTCATTGTTATACGTTTATGAAACATGGACAGTCTACTAGCACCATGCCAGGAAACTGGATCGCTTTCATTGAAACTCTTAGGAAGATTCTGAGGATCAACTGGAAGGATAAGGCAGTAGACACTGAAGTCCTTGCTTGAGCTGAACTGCCAAGTATTCAAACTATGCCTCAGAGGGTGCAACTCTGATGGGCGGGCCACGTTGTTGAATGCAAAATGTACACTTGCCAAAAAGACTATTTTATGGAGAACTTGCATGGGGCAGGCAATCACATGGTGGCCAGAAGAAACAGTAAAAGGACACCCTCAACATCTCTCTCAAGAACTTTGGATTTGACTGTGCAACATGGGAGACACTAGCACAGGACTGCTCAGCATGGCATGCCCACGTAAGAAAAGGTGCTGTGCTCTTTGAGCAAAGCAGAATTGAGACAGCACAAAGTAAACACAGTATGTGCAAATTTGGGATATCCACCCCAATGATTCAAATGGGCTATCTGTGTCCAACCTGTAGTAGATCATTCCAAGCTTGTATTGGTCTGATCAGCCCCAGTCTGACATACTGAAATATCACTTTACAATGGTGATGTCATTTTGGTCCTCTTCGAAAATGAAGGATAACAACCATTATGTTCTCATCCAATAGCCATACCCATGGCCAATGGAACGTGTGCTGATAAAAGTAACCAGGGTATTGAGAAGATTCAAGATCATAGGAAAGGACTGACAGTTGAATGAACAGAAATGTTTAGCCTGGAAAAGAGAAGACTGGGGAGAGGGTGAGGAGAGATAGTGGTCTTTAAGACCATCTTATGGAAAAGGTGCTGTCTAATCATCTCCAGAAAGTCTACTGTTAAATTTTCAGAGGGAACATTTATACACCTTGGAAATAAGCAACTGCTACAAATAAAAACTTGATTTATTATTTTATTGATTATCTACACTTAAGAAAGTGATTGGGAAAATATTTAAAATGCAGATTAAACTTAAAAATGTACCATGGGTTCATTCTACCCCCTCCCCTGGGAGTTGTTAAACATTTAACAGTACATCCCTGCATTGGACCAATTCTGTGTTGCCCTAGAGGGCAAAATAAAACTAAAAACTAAAACTAAAAACTAGGAGCAATAGCTAGAAATTGCAAAGAGGAAGATTTTTGACTTGATATGAGGAAAATCTTCCAGAAATTAGAGTTATCCCAAAATACAGTGGAATACTGTTGGGAGATAATAGATTCTTCCACATTAGAAGCCATCAAATTAACAGCTTGTCAAGCTTTTGTAAAGAGAATTCCTGTTCAAGTACAAGTTGACCTTGAACTTCTGAAGATCTCTCATATTCTGAGATTCTATTCCCCTGAGCTTTGGCAAGTACTATCTAAATGACCTTGGTAAGTGACACTTTTTTTTCATTTTCTTATTCCTTAACATGACAGGATAGGATAACATGCTCTACAAAGTCCCTTTACAATCCTGTGGTTTTGTGAATAGATGATGGTTTAAGTCTCAGCTCTACGCTTTATGAAAACACTTTATATGCAAAATCCAAATTAATTAATGGTTAAGCCAAGAGTTCCTAGGTTCCTAACTGATTAAAAAATCAGTTAGTACCACTTGAGAGAATGGGGAAGAATCTAAAAAGGGCAACAGAGAAAGAAGTTTTGTATTCACATTGGGTGGTATATGATTTCAGGTACTCCACTCTAGAGCAGGCATTTCTGAGCCATATTTTCTTTCCAGTGCTTGTAATGAGGGTCTCCTGAATTAGAATTCCCAGGTGCATTTGACTGAGATGAAAGGCACATAAAGAATGCATAAATCGATGGAAATGTAAGTGCTCTTGCTCTGGGTTTGCCAAGGATGCTGCATCTCATCGTGTATCATTTTCCAATATCCTGGAGCTAGTTTGGCTGACTGGCTATAGCAGATGGCACTAATTAGTCTCTCAAATTTCTTTGAAAGAATTGATCAACAATTGATTTTCTTTCCAAAATTGGCAAAGAGACAAGATCAGGAAAAAAATCAATGAGGAAATGAGTGCAGAGAACTGAGAAGTGTAACAGCTTACCATTTTTGATAATATTTAGCTTGAAATCTTTCGGTTTGCTTTAGCTACTTCAGGCAAAACCATCAATGAGTAGTTTTTTATTTAGAAAGACATCAAAGCACATTTTCCCCTAACATGGCAGAAAATTGGATAGTAGAGCATACATCTGAAATGTACTTGTCAGTTAATGTTACACCAACACTTGTTTACTATAGCATTTTATTCCAGAAGGTCATAAATAATTTTTATGGTCCCTTAAAGTATTAGCTTTTATCAACTTCTCAGTTTATATAGATATATTTCTGACCTATATGAAATTCTTTAAGAAACAGCTGATTGATGTGGCTAGTTTTGAAAGAAAAAACATGTTTAATTAAGTCAATAATCAAGTAATTAAAATACTTTTGCTAACCATGAAGAAAAGTTATAGCATCTGAAAACTAGGAATAATAATGTAATTACTTCTAAAAGACTGTTTTAGGTATCATATATGAAGGTGGAAGTAAAGCATTTGTCAAAATTGAAAATACTATCAAATGTCAAATGAGCAAAGATTTACTAAGGGTCTTCTATGGGTCAAATATCATATAAGTGCGGGGGAAAGGTAAAAGAAAGGTAAAAACCATCCTTCCATCAGGGAGTTTAATCTAATGGAGGAGATAACATGTAAACAGCTATGTACACATAAGACATATAGAAGATAAATGGGGAATGTTCTCTAAGGAGAGACATTAAGGAGGCTTGGGAAAGGTTTTTTGGTAGAATGTGGGACTTTAGCTGTCCCTTAAAGCAAACCAGAGAAGTTCAGAGGTAGAGATGAGGAGGAAGAGATTTTTGGGCATGGGGTACAGTCAGTGAAAATGCTCAAGCAAGATGTAGAGTGTCTTGTTCAATAAATAGCCGACAGGCTACTGTCACTGGACCTCAAGGTATGTGCTAGTGAGTAAAATGTAAGAAGAATGCAAGAGTAGGAAGGGGCTGGGTTATGAATTGCCTTAAAAGCTAAGAGAATTTTATATCTTGGCTATTATTATTTTATATGATTCATTGATTTGTTCAATTTTTTATTCAACAAACATTTTAAAAATGGTTATTATTTTATATTTTTATTTAACTAAACATAGTTAATAAGTCAAGAGCAGCTAAGTTGCACGATAGTTAGAATGCTGGGTTTGGAGTCAGGAAGACTCATCTTCCTGAGTTCAGATCCTGCCTCAGATTATTTACTAGTTGTATGACTCTGGGCAAGTCACTTAACCCTGTTTGCCTCAGTTTCCCAGCTGCAAAATGATCTGGAGAAGAAAATGGCAAACCACTCCAGTATCTTTGCCAAGAACATCCCAAATAGGGTCACAGAGAGTCAGCCACAACTGAAATGACTGAACAAAAAAAACAACATGTATAACTCACAATGCTGGGTATTGTGAAAGATCCAAAATCTGATCCCTACCTCCAAGAGCTTATAATTAAGTAGGAATGATACTAACAATAGCTAACATTTATATAGTACCTTAAGGTTTACAGTAGAGGTTTATTTGATAAAAATAACTGCAATGTAAAGTAGAATTCATAAGTGTTCGTTGTCATGGTACAAACTGCTGGGGAAGAAGAAAGGAAGGGAACAAGTATGAATATTGTCATACTTGAGGAAAATTATAGTGCCAATGTACTTTGTCCTGCACAGGCCACGCTGTTATCGGTGCCACTAACAGACTGCCGCGTGTCCAGAAAAGAGTCATTGGATGACGAGGGGACTCCTGACCTGTCAAATAAGGATTAGTTGAAGGGAACTGTGGGTATTTAGGCTAAAGAGTGGAAGACTAGGAGTGGGGGAGGGGCTATGCCA
>CM053773.1:2764233-2788504 GCA_028658325.1 Potorous gilbertii
CTTTTCCATTTGGCTAATTCTGTTTTTGAAAGCATTCTTTTCCTCATTGGCTTTTTGAATCTCTTTTGCCAATTGCGTTAGCCTATTTCTCCAGGAGTTATTTTCTTCAGCATTTTTTTGGGTCTCCTTTATTAAGGTATTGACCTGTTTTTCATGCTTTTCTTGCATCTCTCTCATTTCTCTTCCCAGTTTTTCCTCCACCTCTCTAACCTGATTTTCAAAATCCTTTTTGAGCTTTTCCATGGCTTGAGCCCATTGAATATTTATTTTGGATGTTTGGGATACAGAAGCCTTGACTTTTATGTCTTTCTCTGATGGTAAGCATTGTTCTTCCTCATCTGAAAGGAGGGGAGGAGATACCTTGTCACCAAGAAAGTAACCTTCTATGGTCTTATTTTTTTTCCCCTTTTCTGGACATTTTCCCAGCCAGTTACTTGACTTCTGAGTTTCCTCTCCACCCCCACTTCACCTCCAGATCCGCCCAACTAGTGCTTAGGGGCTGAGATTCAAATGCTGATTCCCAGCCTCAGGGCTTTCAACAGGGACAGGGCTGCTATTCAGTGTGAGATTAAGTTCAGGTGCTCAAGTGGGGGCAGGGCTGCCATGTGGGGCTTAGTTCCCTCAGCGGTTTTATGTGGAGACCTTCAACAATTGGTCCAAGCTCCTGCCTGATTTGGGAGCCCCTGTCTGCTGCTGCCTCTGCTGCTGTCTCCCTTGGGGTCCTGAGTCATGGGGACACTCCACTCCCCTCTTGGCAAGCTGAAAAGACCCTCTCACTGACCTTTGGCACCTGTGGGTGGAGGGACCTGCCACGGCCACTGGAGATTCTGTCCCTGAAGCATGCTCAGATCTGCTCCTCTCTGTGCCACGTGGCCAAGGCAGGGCTGGGCTCTGCTCTGGATCCGGGGCACGAGGGACCTTTCATGTCAGTTTTTCAGGTCTCTCTGAACAGAAATCTCCTCCACTCCATTGTTCTGTGGCTTCTGCTGCTCCAGAATTTGTTGGGAGTTCTTCTTTACAGGTATTTTATGGGCTGTGGGTTAGGAACTAGCATATGTGTGTCTTTCTACTCCACCACCTTGGCTCCTCCCCCTAAACATCTTTTTAAAGTAATCTAATTTTGCTGGTATGGACTGCAAAAGGTGATCTCATGGGAAGGGTGGGAGAGCTGCTGTTCAGTCTGGGCTGAAGTAGGATCCCCCTGACTCAATTTCCCCACTGACACCTGGCAGACCTTAAGCCTGACTGAATGCAAGTGGATAATAATCTAATCCTGCCTGGAAGTGACATGAAGTTGGGGAGATATTGTATCCCTGCAATGTCCCTACTCTTGGTGGCAATTTCCTATGGTCAAAATATTTGCAAGCTTAATACCAGATCTACTCAATTATAGATTATTGGTAGGGGAACATCTGAGGTTAAGTCTAAAATTAAACTATTAGGCATAGGACTTTAGACCAACAACAATAAGTTAGGGTCCTTTAATTCTTAGCAATACTGTGGAGACAATTAGGTCAAGAGCTTGTGAAGTTGGCAACTTAAATATTGTTTGTGTCTCAGTTGGTTAATGTTTAAAAAAAATTCTTTTGTGGCCCATATTGTAAATGCTCTAAAAAGAAGTATTACCTGACCAAAAATTTGAATTGTTTTATTTATTATAAACTGCATTTAAAAATGGAAAATTAAAATTAAAAAAATAGAAATTAAAAAATTATCTAATTTGATACTCATAATAACCCTTAGAGATAAGTACTATTATTATGTCCCCATTTTACACTTGAGGAAACTGAGGCAGAAAGGCTAAGTGACCTACTCAAGATCATACAATTTGTGTCTGAGGCTGGATATAAACTCAGCTCTTTCTGATTTCAGGCCCACTGCTCTATCCACTGCACCACTTAACCATTCAGAAACAGATGAAATATCAGTTGTAGAAAGTGGAGTGAATGAGTTCCAGACATGAAAAGTAGCCTGAATGGATACACAGGTTTGCAAAGTGGCAAATAAAACTATTTGTCTGGTCTAACTCTAATCTAGCTTTCCAGTATCCTTTAATTTTGCCCCTTTTTCCTCATGGCATTTTAGCCAGACTTTGGAAAGTCTTAAATTCTAGCGTAAAACAATTGTATTTTCTCTTCTAGTAATTTGGGAGCCATAGGTGTTTTGAGCAAGAAAATAGACAGGCAGACTTATGCATTAGGAAGGTATTTTGTGACAGAGAGAGAAAAAAATGGGAAATAGGGAGAACATTTATGAGTTTAATAATAAAATCTAGGAAAGAGATAATAAAGACCTGAAGTAGGGTGGTATGACAGTAAGGCATGGACTGATAGGAAAGATATGGTGGTGGTAAAACTGGACTGTGTCAACTGATTACTTGTAGGCAGTGAAAGAGCAGAAACAGTCAAAGCTAACTGAAGTCTTGTGCCTGAATGACAAAGAAGATAAAGGCTGACATCAACAAAAATAAGGAAATGGTGAAGACAATGGAAGACAAGATCAGTTAAGGACATGCTGAGTTTGTGATCCAGAGACACTATCCTCCCTGGTATTCCTTAAAGAAGATGAAAAACCATTTATGAAGCACTTACTACGGGCAGAGCATTATGCTAAGAACTATGGATGAGAATCTCTGTTCTATGCTTTTCATTGACTCTTCCCCATGCTTAGAATTCTCTCCATCCTCATCCTCATATCCTGTCTTTCTTGGCTTCCTTTATACCTCAGCTAAAATACCACCTTTTACAAGAAGCCTTCCCCCACTATACCCCAGTGCTAGTGCCTTCCTTCTGTGATTTTCTCCAGCTTATACTGTATAAATCTTGTTTGCACATAGTGCAAACATGCGTCATCCTCATTAGACTGTGAGCCCTTTGAAATTAGGTACTAATTTTTATTATTTATTTGTTTATTTCTTTGCATTTCCTTGTATCCCTAGTATTTAGCACAGTGCCTGGCAAAGAGTAAGCACTTAATAAATGCTTGTTGATTTGACTTGACTGAGAATACATGCAGGGATGGAACTCAGGGGAAAGATTTCAACTAGAAAAAACCTTTCTGTATTTAAGATTTTATGATTCTAAATTGAAATTATTACAAACTTTACAATTCAAAAAAAGTTTGTAATCTCTTCCTTTGTTTTATCTGTGTATGTAATAAAGTTAAAAAGACAACTGCCTACATAAAACAGGCTTAGATAAGTCAGCAACATCACTTGTAGGTCATACATTAGTCTGCTCCTTGGCACATTCCCATATTAAATTTCACTATTCAGAATTTTAGGGAAATTCAAGCTATGTGTAGATAGTTCCTCACTCATTACTAAAATTTCATCATCTGTCATTTATTCATCAAATTTTATTTATTGAATAAGCCAGAAAGCCTCCTTTTTCACATATATTAAAATATCTAATTCAGTAAGTAAATATTAAATTTACTGGATATACAATTTATTACAATGAAAATAATAACAGGCATTCATACTTATTTACATTATTTTATTTGTAAGATCACAGTCAGAATCTCCTGCAACCCTTATTAGAACTAGAACATGACTTCACTTCCGAAAACACAGTCCCTTCTGATTTAGTTCACTTAGGAAATGAAGACTCTTCATAAGAATCTTCTCCATCTTTACATGAAAAAGATTACAACCGCATCATGAAGAAAAAAGACTCCTCTAGCTTCTTTCTTTCTATCCTTTCCACTTATCTCCAGTCATGAAAGGAAAACAATCTGTTTTGTTTTACTCAAATCTTCCTTTTTAATAGACTCTGGACTCATTCCTCATAATTCATGAATGAATGAAAAACCATTTATGAAGCATTTACTACGGGCAGAGCATTATGCTAAGAACTATGGATGAGAATAGAAAAACCAGACAATTTCTATTTTCCAGGAGCTCACATTCTAAACCAAAAATGTCGTGGTGGAAACCTTCCTTTCATGCTCTTCAGTAGCTCTGGCTGCAGAGAAAGGATAGTAGCTAGACCACATCTCCACGAGGTCTGTTTCCCCGGGCAACGGCTGCAGCAGAGCACAGAAAGTCTGGCTGGTGGCCTGGAAAATGCTGCTCTTCCAAGGGTCCTAGGGCACATGGTCTTGAGCTGTTTCCACTGCTATCTGAGAGCAGGCCATGGTTAAGGTGGTGATGGTGGTGGTTTGCCACTCTTGGAAACTGCCACCTCTTGTTTATCTCTCAAGACACCTTACTGCTCAAGCTTGTATCTTTGCTTATTTTCTTCTCTCTAAAAAAACCTCTCAGTTCATCAAATTATCTTTAGAATGTTTCATCATGAAATAAGTTTCATGCTCGTCATATAAGATCTCTAACTCTAACTCCTAGCTTCTTTGCTCTTAAAAAAAGCAGTAAATTTCTATAACCTCTGTATGAGAGGCTTTTGGAATGGGGGTTATCTAAACATGTCTTATATTCCCCTGTTAAAATTGTAAGCCTGTTGAGGTCAAGGATTGGGTCTTATTTCATCTTTATCTTCCTAAGGACTGACACTGCTACATAATAAATACTTAATAAGTATTCATATAATTGAATAACTCAGGAAGCTCAAGGGTGTTGTGACATTATCTCAAATGAGATAATGTATGTATATCATTTTACAAACTTTAAAGCATTATGTAAATGCCAATTATCATGCTCATCACCAGGCCTCCAGTCTGATAATAACTTCATTTCCTGAACCTTCTTCTATACTCTGGCTATGATCACACAAGGTTTTCAGAGCAATATGGAGTGTGCTAGTAAATGTTTAATAACCAGGTTCGGGCGGGGGGGGCAGATATATGTATGTATGTATGTATTATGTGTAGGTATGTAGACATGTACATGGCTGCACAAACATTTTAAAGTTTAATTTGCATTATTAACACTTTCCAAAGTCTAAGTGATCAATAAAAATAAACCAAGCCAGTGATTTTTGAGATACAAAAGCTTACACAGAAAATTTACCAATGGACATCCTTTATAGAAACCACATTTAGGCTATAAACAAAAACGTTATTGTCATATGTTCTAAAATTCTTATCATAGGTATGCTTCCAGGTTATATATCATGTCTTCTGAAAAGTTTTGTGTAACCAAATTGGAATTTAAATCTCCATGGGAATGCTCATTATTTAAAGTAAACCTTTTGTAAAGTGAAACACTATTTTGCATTATAAATAATGTTCCCTTATATATAAAATGAACTGGACTATATGTTTTCTGTGATACTCTCTGACTTTGAAATTCAATGTGCTTTTATGCCTGATCAACCTCAATTATGGGTATTACATGTTTTTCTTTTTTAAAATAATGTGGGGTAATTTGCCCTTTAATATTAGACATATCCGATTGCATTTTATACTTTTGCTTTCAAGAAATATATTTTAAGTTTGTCTTATCCCAGAATGTGTTCTGTTGTGGTGATCTTCCAGTGTTACCAAAGAAAATGAATAATCTCAGAAGGCCTCGTGCTAAGGTCAAGACATTTAACTGCTCATTCTGTGTCAAAGAGTAAAACTTGTAATAATAAATGGTATCACTTTCTAAGGATTTTCTAACTTAAATACACTTTGGAAATGACAATTATACCCTTCAATTTTTTTCTTTCTATTTTTAGATAACTTCAAGGACATCCTGACATAGTGGGTAAGCCTCAGAGTCAAGAAGTCTTAGGTTCAAGAATCATGCCTAACCAGCTGATTTTCTAAGGAGAGGTGCACGACTCCAGGTAGCTAAGGAAGCATATAAGGCTCCTGAGGCCATCAGAGTGGGACCAGGCTGGGTCAAGGAGTGTTCACCCCCTGCACATCCAGCTTAATTGAGATAGGGAGGCCCTTAACTTCTCAGTGTTCAGGCAACTGTCTGACCAAACTGGTGAGAAGTTTCTTCACCAGAAATTCCATAAAACTTTTAAGTCACAAGCCTGATGAAACAGCAATGATGATTTTTTTTCTTAACTATGGTCCAGAAACAACAGAGAGAGAGACACAGAGAGAGAGAGAGAGAGACAGAGAGAGACAGAGACAGAGAGAGAGAGACAGAGACAGAGAAAGAGAGAGTTCATGATAGGAAATATAGCCTTACTCTTTTCTTTTATACTTCTCTCCCTCATATGTACTCAGATATAGCATTTTCATTTATCTTTGAAGTATTTACAAATATTTCAAAATTAGCTATTGATGAAAAAACTGTCTTTCATAATTATTGGCTCATGAGAAAAATATACAAAAGATAGTCAATACAGAATCATTTTTGTATGTAGGGTTGTTTCTGGCCCATACTCAGTCTTAATTCCCTGTAGAATAATGCTAACAATACTTTTGCTGCTCACCTCAAAGACTTGTAGTCAGGAAAGTATTTTGCAAACCTCAAAAGGCTATATAAAGGTGAGATTTTATTTATAATTTTGACATTTTCTTTGGCTCCACTTCTGCATTTTCATCATCTTCATCTACCCAAAGATGTCCCACTAAATATTTCAAACTCAAGATATTCAAAATTCAACCTATCCTATTCCCCTCCCCCCAAATTTCTCTTCTTCCCAACTACCCTTGGACCCTCAACCAATGATTTCATAGAGATCCTTTTAATATCTTTAATCCTTAAAATGCTTCAGATAGCCTTGAATAGTCAAATAGAATGAAAGCACTTGCATCTGAATGACTCAGGGATCATATGAATGAAAAGCAGTTATTTCTGTAAAAGCTGTTGCACTCACTGACTTACTTATGATTTAATTGCTCATTTGTACCTTTCCCTGGAAACAGTCTCTGAGGTTGTTACCAAGGAACATAAATATACCTGGCAGATGAGCATCATGCAAGCAAGCTTCTTGAGCACCTAAATTAAATAAAGAAAACATTTAAAATGTCTAAAATAATTTAATAATTTAAAAGATGATGTGATTTCATTAGCCTAAACACTTCTTCCATGAACATAGAGCAAAATCCCTTCTTGACTAAGTGACCCTTAGTTTCCTGAATTGTTATGGCCAAAAAAATTCACCCTGTTAGCCCCATCATGACAGTTCTGGACCTGAACCCAAAACCTTTTCTTATTGGGAGGATATGCCAGATGGGCTCTGCTGGCATGGACTTTGGGAATGAAGGTTCACCTCCAGGCTGCCTGAGACAGTGGAGAAGAACAGCTTTCTTTGAGGTCTATTATAGTTGTAAAATAGGTAAATATAGGAATCTGGGAATAAAGAAAATGGGTGTAATTGCTGTCATTAGGAAAACAATCAATTAATTGCTGCTTATGTAGTGTAGTCTCCAAAATATAAAGGAAGGCAGATGCCCTCTAGGCTAAATGTTATTAGGAAAATAGCCTGTGATTACTAGATGAACAATGAATCACACTCATAAGGATTAGAGACTAGACCTTGGGTTTCTTTGGAATGGTGAACTCCCGGTGAGAAAACTCCTTCTACCAACGCAGACTGCCGTCTACACTACAACAAAGTTTTAGAGAATTTCCCAGGGCGGTGAACAATTAATTGGCTTGCCCAGGGTGACAGAGCCAGTGATGTATCAGAGGTAGAACTTGAACCCAGATCATCTCAGCTCTGAGGCCAGTTTTCCATCTACCTGGCAACACTGCTTCTCACTGAAGTTCTAGGAGCCTCTAGAATAAAGTGACTGGCCCCAGTTTGTTCTGTGTTATGAAACAAGAACAGAAAATCCTGAAGCTTACTGCTTGTGAGAACGACCTCCTTGGGCCTCAGTTTCCTTACCTTTATAATAAGGGGGATAAATTAGATGACCTTTATGCCCCTTCTAACTCTAGCCCTGTAATCCCCTTTATATTTCTGTTTTCTTTCTGCCTTTTTTTTAATCTAGTACAGGTATAACAACTGTCTTTGCCTAACATTTCTACTCTGTTCCTATCTTGACATTTAAAGTTCTTTTCAGTTTATCATTCCTACCTGACTGTAGTGCTTCATGGGGTGGAGGTGAAGAGAGGCCACTGCTGTTCTCAGTCTCAGACCAGCTACTTGTCCAGTTCCATAACTAGAATCTTAGGACTTGTCTCACTAGATATGGGAGAAATCCCACCACCAACCACCCTCTGCTTTGTTCTGCGTCCTCCTCCCTTGGCTCTGCCTGGAAATAGGGATACAAGCTTCCAATATTCTCCATATCATGTTTTCTTGATACATTCATGCCTTCTCCATAGATTCTAAGGGTTTTAAGGGTTATTAACTCCAGGGAAGCATACTATGGTTAAAATAACACCCAAAGGGGAATAAGAGAATTGGTTACTGGCTCTGAAAATTGCCACAAAGAGATGTGACTCAGGTCATGTCTATGCAATCAGATTTTTTTTTTAAGTTCAAGTCAGTTCAATAAATATTCATTAAGCCTAGGCAAGACACTGTATCTGGTGCTAGAAAGATAAATAAAACCTGATCTCTTTCCTCCAGGAGTTGATAGCTCTAATGTAGCACATACACAAATAACTAAAATAGACTACAAATACATAGTTTGGCAATTTTTATTCCATTCTCTGAGTTACTAAATGACTACAAACCAATTGATTAAGTAGCCTAATTGGATAGCTTAATCCAAAAAAGGAATGTTAGAGCTAAAAGGAATTCATGAGGGCATTTAACCCAATTCTCTGAGGCCCAAAGAGGAGCTTAATCAAGACACCAGTGAAAGTTAGATGCAAACCCTTGTTTCTTGACTCCCGGTCCACTATCTGTCCTGCTTCTCCTGCTTCTTTTTCTGTTTACATTAGCTCAGATTAAAAGCTATTTATCCCTCTTAAGTCACATACCTAAAACCTATAATAGGTTTGCCTCTGCTATCCCATCATGAAGATTGTGGAGTTTTTTGTTCCGTTCAATCACTGGGGTATAGTTGAACAAGTTGAGTATTGAAGTTCACAGAAATTCACAGACACATGGATTCACAAAACATACAAGAACTATAAAAGAACCCTCTGTAACAATACCATAGAAACTTCATTCTCTTGTCCTAAAAAAAACACATTTTAAGTTTCTAAGTAATCCTGATCTGTAGATTATAATCTCGAGTGCTCAATGAAAATAGAGAGGACAGAACCAGACTGATACTCCACTGGAAAGATGTAAAAAATAGGGTAAACTCTAGTGTGCTCAATATCAAACATTCACAGCCTCTGGGCCATGCAGACAGATTTTCTCCTCAAACAATTTTCAATCCTCTCCTTATCCTAGTGAATCTTCTCTATCTGGTCAATTAGTTATGCAGTTTCAGTCATTTCTCTGAGTCTGTTTTGCTATAACTCTTCTCCAAGAGCATTAATGTTAGGCATTAAGGTGTCACATCAAAAATGCGTCATTCTCCCCATTTGTTCACACATCACCTCTGTTGGTTCAGAGCTCACCATCCACAAGTCTGTCATTAGTTTATAGACTAAATTCTGTGTGCAATATATAGAGAGTGTTAAGCCACCCTAGGGACTGAAAAACATCTTCAGATCCCACCTCAGACACTTTTAAGCAGTCTGGCCCTGGGCAAGTCACTTAAACTCTCTGAAAACTGTTACTTCATCTTTAAAATGATGAAGTTAAACCCAATAATCTTTAAGGTCCCTTTCAACTTGAAATCTCCAATCCTGTGATTCTTTTTGATGCATAAAGACTCATTCCTTTCTTTTTGAAGGAAGTGACACCAGACCAGAAACATTAGCCAACTTAGTCAAAGGGCAAAACTGATTACCCCTGAGTGCAGTGAGTATGATTTAAAACAAATATGCCTAGCCCAAGCACTGAGTGAAAGACCACATACATCTGGGTGTGGTAGAATAAAAACCTTTAAAGGGGAAGTAGCATATTATCAACCTGGAATGACAGTTTGTCACAGTCAGATATTGGGTCTCAGGAAACAACAGAAGTGAGATTCTTCAAGACAAAAGTAGAAAAGTAGAAAATGTCTATTCTGTACCTGCACTGTATCCCACCAGTCCAACCACCGTCCTCTTTAGGCCTGAGAAGAGATAGGTGTCTGATCATTTTTGTTTTAGCTGTCTATAGCTCTCAGGATGCCCAGAAGGGCTGGGTGGGAAATAGCACAGAAAAAACATGGCAAATGAATGGACAGTTAAGATGGGTCATGATATCATTTAAGTCAGGGCTTGTACTGTAGCGTTTCTGCATTTTCTTTCATCCATGCCAACAACTTTGCAATAATTTCCACTTGCTTTTTTCCTATGGTTATGACTTTTTCTCTCAGAGCTCCATTTTACTGATAAATTATTGGGAGGCTAATTAACACATTCTACTTCAATCTGTAAATCAGTTCAGAGGTCAAGATTAGGAGACAGTCTTAGTCTGTGCAGGCTAGAACACAGACTTACTCAAAATCCCTTTGAAAGTAAGGGACTTGAAAACATATTTAGATTTTGCTGACCTTAAAATTCCCCATGAAGATTTTATTATACAATTCCTCACATGCAATGCTCCGTTTTCCAGCTCCATTACCCTTGTCATACCTTGGAGGTGTCTTCTGACCCAAGAACCTCTTCCTCTGATTGAGAAATGGAAAATCTCCATTTCAGGAAAGCACCCAGGCTAGACATATCTTCATTTCCCACTCAACTGACCTCCTCTTAATATCTCTATCATGATTCCTGGGTGCTTCTAGGCTAGTTAAGAGGTCCAGTATATAAAGCACTGGGCCTGGAGTCAGTAACTCAGAAGACTGGAGCTCAAATCCAGTCCTAGATACTTATAGCAAAACAGACAGACTCAAAGAAATCACTGAAACTGCATGAGGATCAAATGAGAATATTTGTAAAGTGCTTAGTGAAATGTCTAACACTATATAAACGTGTCCCCTTTTCAGTTTCCTTTTATGTGTTGTCTTCCCCTATTGGAATAAAGGCTCCTTGAGGGCAAGTACATCTTGTGCTTGTATTTCCATTGCTTAACACCTGGCATGGAGCAAGACCTTCCTAAGTTGCTTTTTGACTGACTGAGTCATTGTAATCTCTGGCTTCCTTCAAGCTCATTCATGGACCACCTTCTACATGAAGATTTTCCTGTCCCAGCCTTCTACAGGTAGGTGTTAATATCATGTTATCTTGTAGTAGTTTTGTAGATAATCTGTATGCACTTAGACTGCTTCATGTTGTCTACCTCATCAGGAAGTAAACTCCCTGAAAAAGGGAATGCTGCACTCTTGCCTCGGTATGCTCAGCACCTAGTGTTTGGCACAGAAGAGTTGACTAATGAATATTGGATTGAGTAATTGATATCTCAGTATTCTGTTTCCTAATGCATGTATAGGCTCAAAATGCAACCCTGTTGTGATTTCCATTTCCCCACCTTCTATTCGTTATACACATATAGGCATCATGTATGTCTATAAATGTACATAATGTCATTCCTCTCACCTATAGAGAATAAACCATCTGAAATCAGGGAATGTTTTGCTTTTGTCTTTGTATTCCCAATGTCTAGCACATAGTAGGCACTTATTAAATGCTTTCCTCTTGGTTGATTGAAGTCTTAATAGCGGATGCAAAAAACTTTAACATATATTACAGAATAAGCTCTAATTTTTTCCAGGATGAAGATTCTTACTCTTAGTCAATGACCTTTCAGTAATTGCTCTGTGAGCATTTGAACACCTTTATTATAGTTAGCCCAGAAGACATTACTCAAGAGCTCCCTTACCACACCATTATTGGGTCATGTGCTTCCTTGATGCTATTGTGATTCTTCAGTAAGACTGAATATTTTTTCTCTGAAAAAGCAATCAGTATTACTTAGTGGAGCTGAAACCACCCTGAGATATCTGGTAGCATTGCTCCTACTTGTCTATACATGAACCATATCTAGAAGGTACACTTCCATCCTCTAATGCTATTGAGATTAAAGATCTTCCCCCCTCATTAATGAGCCTACCCATTAAGGGGAGTTTGATTGGGGAAATTTGTAGGAAGGCCCACACCTTTTGTTAATGAGGCACTGGTTCTCAAGGGTTGTATTGCCCTCTGACTATGAAAAATGTATAAATACTCTGAGGTGAGATTTTACTTTGGGACTTACTCACCGGAAGTATTTGTTTAGCCAGACAAGACTCTTGGAAGCCACTAAGGAAACCCCTGGCTTTAAAAACCCAGATGTTGGTGCTTTTCTCCCTCTAGCAACTTTGTATTTATGGTCAGACAGTTGCATCTGTCTGTTGATCTGTGATATATGCATTGCTTATGGTCAAGTAGTTGGAAGTCCTGTCTATTAATATTTCTTTGTATTTTCTCTGAAGTTCAGGGTGCTGACTTTTCCCCCTGAACTAAGTGAATGATACATGTGCTTGATTAAAGTGATTTTTAACCCTCAAAAGTTGATTTCCTTTTAGAAAAGCAGATCTAAGAACCTGTGATAGCAGGCTATCTTGGATGTGTCAGGGTGCTTGCTTTTACATATCTGTAATTTCCCATGAAGTAACAGGAGAGACTCTAAATAGAAGCCAGTGACTTCAATAGTAGCCACTATAGTTGTGAAATTTTCAGAAAAGTAATGCTGTCAGGGACTTTCTACTTGTGTCATCAGTACAAGATGGGGAAAAGAAAGAGTTGTATCCAATATCCTTTGATAGTGGGCTATGACCACTTAGCATTAGGATAACTGAAATGATAACACAACAATCAATTAAAACCTTTTCTCTGTGTGGCCTGACGGACAACTGACTCAGTCATTGACAGAGTTAAAAAAAGAAGGATTTCCTCAAAAGTAAGAGACTAAAAGTCACATTCCACAGACTTGAAATTGAGGTTTCATTAGGACCCAATGTTCTGTTCCCTAACTCAGTTATAAGCTGACACTGAATGTCTTTTCAGGTTGTCACCTTCTCAATGCTCTGAAGTTGGAATCTAAAACCTTTCTTGAAATATAGTCTGGAAATATCATAATACTAAAATGCTGAGTTTTAAGTATCTCCATAATGAATGCCCATCAGTAAATGACCTCTCCGTAACTGTTTTGTGAGCATTTTAAACACTATGAATATACTATAATCTATTAGATCTGTGATCTTATTTCCACCTCTCTGGTCATGAGTTTCTTCATCTGTCAAAGGAGATGATGTTGAACCAGATGACCTCTAAGGTCCTTCTAAGATTAAAATTCCAATTTCAAATTTTAAAATATCGAATTGGCTATTTTATTCAGGCTAAAAGCAGGAATAGGTACCCTCAAATTAAAATACTTTCTTGGGATCCTTTGTCTTTAGTTCAAAACTTTGCATTTTGCTCTGAAAAGGTTTTTAGGTACATATAAAATATATACGTGTGTATACATATACGTGTGTGTGTGTATCAAAGACCCTCAAATTCTCCATCATGGCGATTACAAAATAATTTATGAGAGTCTCCTGAGTTAGGCGTGGCATGGCAGAGTGGGTAGTGTTGGAGTCAGGAAATTCATGGTTCTTATCCTACCTCTAACACCAGCTATGTGACCATGGAACTCCCATTTAACCTCTCTGTGACTTAGGCAACTCTCTAAGATAATAACTTAAACAAGGTTTTCAAGGGAATTGCTATATGGGAGTTCACAATGAGCTAGCAATCCGATGATATCAAAAGACCTAACAAGATGCAGGGCAATATATTAATTGATCCAACTCCTTTTTTCCTGTATACTATAAATTAATTTTTATGAGTCTTATCTTGCCAATCAGTAAGTTAGCAATTATTTATTGTGTTTATTATATTCCAGGAACTGTGCTAAACCCAGGGGAAAATACAGTCTAGACTCTGATGTGGTGTTTCAATGGCCAAATTCTACTATCATTCAGGGGTAAGGCAAATGAACCAAAAGACTCTTTCAAAATCTCCAAGTTGGTTATCAGAGGAAATGATAAGTAGATATTCCCTCTATAAGTTACTGTATACATGTACAGAGGTATGGGCAAATTCACACTTGTTCTTACTCTAGGAATCAAGAAAACAAATCAAGCCCAGTCTTGATGGTATCACATGGGGATCTGATGTTGTCACAACTGTCTCTAGCCTCTCTTGAAATCAGTAGGCATTCTTGTACCATGTCTCTTCAAACCTGTTGAGAAAGGCCTCTGGAGTTCTAGAGCCCTTCTATGGATCAATAGATGTTAGAACAGATTTAGGAGTAAAGTTTTCTTGAAGTCTTTTCACTCATAGATTTCCAGCTAAAGGTTGAAATGACTTAGGGATGAGGCTACGTGCTTGCATCCCTTCCCAACAGAGATAACCAAATGGAGTATGGGATCACCTGGGTTAGAGAAAACAATTGGAGCCAATGAAAGCGAATAGGGAGCATCCTCAGGAGCTAAAAGTAAAGGGAACCTGAGGAGACATTTCTAGAAGGACACAGTCGGACATTTCTGGCTGATGATTTATGCCTTCATTTCTACACATAAACATCTACTCAATCATCTGAGGGAAAGAAGCTGGAAGACTATTTTAATATGCATTTTGCAGGAGGAACTGACAAGAATCCTGTTTGATATCAGCATTATTTGTGTACATGTATGTGTATGTGTGTGTGTATTGCCACCTACTTTGGTTATGAATTGGGTATTTCAAAAATTTCTAAGGTATTGAGATTTCTATGCTACTTATTAATTTGAAAGAAAATATTTGACTCCTACTCTATGACTGACTTGAAGAAAAGATAGAGTGAAAGAAAGCCCTGGAATGTACAGTCAAATGCATGAATACACAGGCCAATATCTCCTCATATCTTTCCAATAAAAAACACACCAGGGAAAGAAAAATTTGTTTTCCCTTAAGAAAGAAATTGAGGCCAATCCAATTTGAGTTGTATAGAAGGGTAGGTTTACTTTGGATTGCCAGCTCGGTGCCACCTGGCTTAGATAATATGTCATGCAATCTAATGTATAGCCCAAAGCTATCGTCAAATGAGCACTTTCTCTTTTTTTTCCCCTTGTCACTTTTGTTGAGCTTTGGTCTACTTATTTTTAATCTGATCAATCATATAATTTCCTATGTTTGACTACAAAGAGTGCAGGTCATTGTATGTCAATGTCAAACAATAAACAAGGAAGGATAAAAGTCTACCTGAGAGACAGTGTGGAAGCACTAATAGGATATTGGAGCATTTTTTTTTTTGCTTTTATAATAAGGATGACAATATAAACTATTAGGTCTGTTCATTGACCATCATTTATTCACAAGGACAGGTCAATAGTATTTCCAGTTGGTAATTTCTTCCATATCTATAGATAAGCATCCACTTAAAAACAGGGAAGATTTTGTCTGAAACACATATGTATGTGTGTGTGTATACAAATACATATATATATATATATATATAAATAATGTGTGTATTATCTATATCTAATATATAATTTTTTACAGGAGGGATGGATATGAATTCCTCTTTATTTTGGCATTATCTTAAATAAAAAAATATTATGTTTTATTTTCTAGTTACTTTGTGAAATAAAGCATCTTACAAATATTTAGGCCCTGGGAGTTCTTAATTAAAAGTCTGTGGACTTGTATTTTTAAAAAAAATACATTTTGATAATTGTATTTCAATATAATGGTTTTCTTTATAATCTCATATGTTTTATTTTATGCTTTTAAAAACATTTTTCTGAGAAGAGATCTCACAGACTTCACCAGACTGCCAAAAGGGTCCAGGAGGCAAGGTGAGGTATCAAGCATTTATTAGACACTTACTGTTGTACCAGGAAGTGTGCTAAGCACTGAAGATAGATATCAAAAAAAAAAAAACCCCGAAAGTCCCTGTCTTCAAGGAGCTTATGTTTTAATGAAGAAAGACAGTATGCAAAAGCGGGGTAAAGAGCTGAGGGATGCACATGTGCCTGCCTTTGTGATATGGATCTTTTTGGTAGTCTGATGAAGTCTGTAAGTCACTTTCTCAGAATTACGTTTTTAAAATAATTGAAGAGAATGCTAAATTTCAAAAGCTAGTAAAAATAGAGGTGCATTTCCCACCTCCACCCCTGTGTAAATTCACAGACTCTTTGTAATATATCAATAGTCTCCTTGGGGAGGGGAGGACTAAGCATTTACATAACACCTACAATGTGCTGAGAATACTAATTATATCCTTGGGATCTATGGAGCCTAAGATAAGAACACTAGGATACAATGAATTTCTCCTGGCCTTTGTACAGACTGATAGCCAGTTCTGGAACATATTCCCTCTTCACCTCCAACTCTAAGAATTTCTAGATTCATTCAAATCTCAGCTAAAATGCCACTTTCCTTCTGAAACCTCTCATGAGTTATTAAATTATCTCTAGTTGTTATCTCTCCTTTCCCCAATTATCTCATGTGTGTGAACGTTGTATTCACCCAAGAGAATATTAGCTTGAGTAAGGGGCTAAACAACATGAACTCTGTGGTCCCCTTGATATCTAAGATCCTGTGATTGAAAGACGAAGGATGACAAGACACTTTCTTCACCAAGACTCTATGAAGTAGATTGTGGGAATGCTATTATTCCCATTTCACAGATGAGGAAACTGAGGATCTGAGAGAGAGCTAAGTATATCTTGTATCATAGCTAGTCTCACAGTCTGAGTCTCCTATTTCCAAGTCTATTATTTTTTCTACTGAACCAGGCTACCTATAATTGGTGAGGAATGAATCTCCAGAGAATTCTTAAACACAAGAAGTCTCTTGGAGCAAGTTGGGCCAGACCTGAATCCTTTAATATGCAACATCAGACTCCTACTCAGCTTTGCTGAGGCCCGAGTTCCTTCTAACTTACAGAATGATGTAATCAGTGTTCAAGCCTCCTTGGTGCTTTTTGCTATCTAAAGCACTCAAGAACTTTTAATAAGGCACAGAACCAATGTCTGGAGGCCAGTAGCAAAGATGGGAAACATTCACTTGCCATCAATGCACTTTCTCTGAATTACCTGTGTATGGGATTAGGTTACTTTCAGCTTAATCCTTACTGGGTTTAAATTATGTCTGTCTTAGTTCCACACACAGGCCAAGGCTAGTGAAATCCCAGATAATTATGATTTAAAGAAATCATGCTTGTCTTTAGTATTTAGGAAACAAGGTATGTTCACAGAAAGGGAGTGAAACTCAACTCCTGGATATACCTGTCTAGTACTGGAGAGAGTTAATCCTAATTATTCACTGGCGTTAGCCTGATTCTCCTTGGAAATGTCCACTACTGGGTCTAACCCTTTGTCCAGTCATGCTTCTGTTCTTTCACCTTCTTGATAACAACATATTCTGATTCATGATGTCAGCTTTGAATCTGATAATTCATTTCTTGAATCCCTCATATTTCATGACTTGTCTTGCCAGAATTATTTTACTTGGCACTTGTATTTGTGCTGGCCTCTCTCAGCCTCTCCAATCTTCCTGTTTGCTTTCTTGATATGAAGTTCATTCAATCCGTCTAAACATTTAGCCTGCCCGCCTCCATTTTTCTAGCTTTCTTGTTGTCCAGTTGTTTCAGTTGTGTCCAACTCTCTGTGACCTAATTTGGGGTTTTCTTGGCAAGGATACTGGAGAGGTTTGCCATTTCTTTCTCCAGTTCATTTTACACATGAGGTACTGAGGAAAACAAGGTAAAGTGACTTGCCCAGGGTATCACAGCTATGGTAAGTGTCTGAGGCCAGGTTTGAACCTAGGAAGAGGAGTCTCCCTGACTCCTGGCCTGACACTCTATCCATTGCATCACCTAGCAACCCATATTTCTCTAGTGTACATGGTACCTGATGGGCCTTGTCATTCTCTTATCTGGGCTCTGCCATCTCAATCTTTTTCTTTTTTTCCTATTCATAGGATCATCCCGTTTGGGAGGGAACCATGGAAATAATCTCATCCGACATTCTCATTTTAAAGTGAAGGAAACTGAGGCTCACAAAAGTTGAATGATTTGTCCAAGGTCACACAGGTAGGAACTGAACCTCATTTGTCCTGATTTTACAAACCTTAAACTCCTTCCCCTACTCCATAGTTATCCCTCTTGTAAGTCCGCTGCAGGATTTAGCTGCCTCTCAAGTACCTACTATGTTCCAAGAACGGTAGTAGGAACTTGAGATACAAACACAAAAAAAAGGGTAATCCCTGCCCTCAAGCAGCTGTGCGTTGTACATGTAACCAATAAGTTAATACAAAATAGGCACAAATATGATCCATGAAGAAACCCCACCAGAGAATATGATGACAGTAGAACATAACAGAGTTGCTTCCTGGAAAGTATGAATATCTGACTCCTTTTTTAGACAGGGAACAAATAGCTTGCAAAGATGGGCACCTGATTATTAAAGTCATGGAGGAGCTTTGGAGAAAAGCATCACATTTGAGAAAGCAATCAGAAGTGGCAGTGTGGTTGAGGACTGTCATGAGATGCCCCTGGAGTCCTGGTGTATAAAGTGCAATTCTGTAGGGTAGAATGCTGACCAGACTGGCAGACATGAAGGAAAAGGTAAAAGAGGGCAAAGTTAACGTTGAATCTCAAATATACTGTGGCTGATAAAAATCACAGGCAAATGAAATATCTGTGTGCGAAGAAAGTTTAGATGAGAAGCTCTTGTGAGAAAAGTTTTTCTCTGGCCCCAGACACTTTTGTGGTCTTCTCAGACATTATCTTTTTCATCTTTTGCCAAGTTTGCAATTGTATCCAATGTAAAAATGCACTTCATCAAAACCTCTTTAAAAAGAAAGAACTTTTCCCACTTCATGTTGAAGGGGCCATTTGAGTACAGGAATTAAAGTTCTTATTAAACACTCACACTCCAATCCTTTTCTCAATTACTCTTTCTCCAAATTATATTCTGTGCTTATCCCATTCTCTATGATGAAATATACATACATATATATATATATATATATATATGGAGAGAGAGAGAGAGAGAGAGAGAGAGAGAGAGAGAGAGAGAGAGAGCATCAGTGAATCTCAAACATACATTGTCACTCAAGGAGTCTTCCAGGGTAGATATAATTCTCATACAATGCTTAGTTCCATTGCTTACACAATTTAATCTCAATATTGCTTCTTTTCTTTCTCCAATATAGCAATATATAGTTATTAATAAACAATTATACCTCTAGAGTGAATAATATCTCAACTTTTTGCATAATATTCTTGAAATTAGATAGTGCTAGACCAAGAGTCAGGAAGACCCAAGTTCAAATCTATCTTACCAGCTTTGCAACCCTGGGCAAGTCATTTAACCTCTGTCTACCTCAGTTTCCTCAACAGTAATGAGAATCTTAATAGCACCTACCACACAGGATTGTTGTGAAGACAAATTTAAATAATATCTGCACAGTGCTTGGCACAGTGCAGATAGGAGATGCTTAATCAATACTTATTCCCTTTACCTTTCCTATTTGTTTTTAACATATCATTAGGGATTGGCATAGGAAAGTTAACAGCCATGTTGGTTAAAATATAAATCAACTTTTGCTCAAAATCTCCACTGAGAGTCTATTGTATTCTGGTACTCTAGTCATCAATGGAGATTTTGAGCAAAAATTGGCATATTTTAACTGACATGGTTAGTCATTTTGGCATACGGTAGGACTTAACCCAGGAGGTTCTTAGAGGTAGATTTCTTCCTTGTTTAGATACTGACAGGCACACTTCTCACTCACTTCAAGGAGAATGATGCAGTTAATTTCAAGGCAAGATATACTTTTTATCAGTACAGTGAATCATTTTACAATATTAAGAGCATGGGAAAAATATGAACCCATCAATTAAAAACAAAACCTGTCATAACTATTTTGACCTTCCTATAGGGCATATAAAAATCGTCACCCAGAATTCGCTGGTATAAAGAACAAGAAGTCAATGAATGAATGGTGGCCTGAGGCTCTCTTTCTACACACTTGAAAGCTGTGCCAAGTTAGGTCAAGTCAGTAAGCATTTATTAAGCAACTACTATGTGCCAGGCACTGTGCTAATTGCTAAGGATACAAAGCAAGGCAAAAACAGCCCCTGTCCTCAAGGTACTCATATTCTAACAAGAGAGACAACATGGAAACAACCATAGACATACAAGATATATGAAGGACAAATTAGAAGTTATCTCAGAGGCAAGAGACCAGCATTGAGGGGGATGGGAAAGACCTTGTGAAAAAGGAAAAATTTTAGCTAAGACTCAAAGGAAGCTATGGGAGCCAGGAATCACAGGTAATAAGAGATAGTATTCCAGCAATAGGAACAACAGTGAAAAATCATGGATTTTGGAGACAGAATATCTTGTGCAAAGAACAATGACTTCACCATTTTCCATGCTCTAAATTCTCTTTAGACATACAAACATACTATTTAGGGATCAATGTTTATCTGAAGTATAATGCAGATTATAGCCCATCTACATTTTTGTTACCCACATAGCAATTATGTTTTCCCGGTGGAAAAATAACCACGAAGAGATAGAAGAAATCCTTCTTAATTATGTTGAATTTTGCTGAAGTTTTCAGTTTTTGCCACATTTCAAAAGATCAGTACAAGCTTATTTATGTCTGGTCATGTGATACCCATGAACTATTCTTTCCTTTGGATGGTGAGGGATTCATAGTTACATTCTTAGAGGCCAGTCCTAGATTTGTTTTTGGATAAAGCCAGGCTGAAAACTTAAAAGTTAGTCAGTTTACATGGATATTTTGAGGACCTAGTTTGTACTCAGGCTACAAAGCGTATGTGTAACCTACTGAGCCAGATTCTAGGACCAGAAAGTTGTAAATCAGGCTTGGGTATGAAGTCATGTACCTGTTGTATATTGCCCATCTACCCAAGGTTAGGCTTTCTGCTACAATAAAGCGGGAGAGATACTACTTGCTTTACTTGTGCGGGTAGCAAATCATACACCTTCCAAAGTGCTTTACTTGGCCTTATAGGTTTGCTGGGGGTTTTTTTATAGTTGTGATATCATTGGTATAGGAAGTTCTCAATGAGAAAACTCCTAGTATTGCCAATTGGCATCTACCCTGCAACTTCTAACCTTAGATAGTTGAGTATGCCAATGAGAGGTTTAGTAACTTACCCAGAGGCACACGGCCAGAGGCAGGATTTGAACCCATGATGTCTTGACTCCAAAGTCAGGTGCTATGTCAAGCTTCTTCTCACATAAGTTTTACATGTAGAATGCCCTTAATAAAGTCAGTTTAATTGAGTAACAACATTTGAAACATTATTATTATTTTATTTTGCCTCTTTTCCATATTTGATCTTTCTCCACCTTACACCTTCTCCAGTTTAGAGGGAGAAATATACAATTTGATTTGTCCACATAATCATTTCCCTTAAAGTGTTGCCTTCATTAAAAACTCTAGCTAGGAACATTTTCAAGACAATATGTGTGTTCATCCTTCTTTGTCAAAGAAGACCATGCCATCAGAGAAATGATGACATGACTTGCACTTGACTTTGTTTTGAGGGAGGGAGGGCTGTGCAGGTCATCAGCCTCACTTTCCCTCCAGAACCATCTGAATCCAGTGACCAGATATTCATCAGGATGACTGGAGATGACCCAGGATGAGGCAGTTGGGGTTAAGTGACTTGCCCAAGGTCACACAGTGAGTGTCAAGTTTCTGAGGTGAGATTTGAATTCAGGTCCTCCTGACTCTTGCACTGGTGCTCTACCCACTACACCACCGAGCTACCCTTCAAGACAATAACATGAAGTAAGAAATGTGTACAGGTGTCTGGAAGGGTGGAGTTTCTTGACTCTCTAAAGACTTGAATGTGAATCTTGTCTGTATCCACTAAGTTGTAAATGAAACTATTATGCTATGGGGAAAGACAAGAGTATTTATAAATCTCTGAAAGCTTACAGCATCATGGAGTAAGAACTATTAGACACCTCAGAGATCAACTAATCCAAACCTCTCATTCTGCAAATGAGAAACTGATGCCAAGAGAAGGTAAGTGACCTACCCAAGGTCATACAGAACGTAAATGGTAAAGATAGGATTTGAACTCATGAATCTTGACTTCTAATCCAGCATGTTCCCCGATACCACAGAGTCCTTCACTAAAGCAGTAAGACTAGCAGCTGAAATCCCATGGTGGATATCCCTAGGCCTTTAAATCACAAATTCTGTCAAATTTACTCATGGACATTATGAATAGGGGGTTATCATTTATGATTCCTGATAATTTTGGAAAAGAAAAATTTGTTTCATAAAGCTTTCTTATACAACAGGATTATTTTTTACATTTTCATAAAATGAAGGGTATCATTTAGTCAGTTTACACAGCAAAGGCACATTTGCAGTAATCTTTTTATGACTGTGTTTTTGTGATCTTCTTACTCCTCAACCCTTTGCAATAGCATTGTGAGGTCATCATTCAGCTAAAGCTGTTTCCTCCAAACGGGCTAGCAAGCTTTTATTTTTCAGATCTAATGTTCTTTTCTCAGTCCTAACCCTTCTTTATCTCTCTCCTTCATTCGACACTGGATTACCTTCTCCTCCTGAATACTCATCCCTCTCTATGTTATGGTGATCCTTCCACCTGTCTGATCACCCTTTCTTTGCCTTTGCTAACCCAGTATCACTGTCATGCCTAACTAACAGTGGTTAAACCATAAGGGTTTATTCCGAGTCCTCTTCTCCTCTCTGTCTCTGTGCTCTCTTGACGATCTCATCAGTTTCCATGTGATCATCATCTTTATGAAAATGGCTCATATATATATATATATATATATATATATATGTATATATATGTGTGTGTGTGTGTGTGTATTCAGCCCTAGACTTTTCCTGGGGTCTAATTCTGAGTCACCAACTAGATATACTGAAGACATCTCAAATTTAACATTTCTAAAACAGAACTCATTGTCTTTACCTTCAGGTCTCCCTTCTATCAAACTCCATCTCTTTGCCAAGGTCACTGCTGATTTTCTAGTTTTTCAGTTTCATCACCATGATGCTATCATCACTTCCTCATTCTCCCTCATCTCATTACATCCAAATAGCTAACAAATCTTGCTGCTTCTACCTCTTCAATATTGCTTACATTTGACCCCTTCTCTCTGTTCACAAAGCCACTACTTTAAATCAAGTTTATAGCATTTCTCTCCTAGATTATTTCAATGGCCTTGTAATTGGTCTTCCCTGACCCAAGTCTTTTCCCACTCCAGTTTGTTCTCCACATAGTTGCCAAAGTGGTTTTTCTTAAGCACAGACTTGATCATGTCACACACACATACACATACACGCACACGCACACGCGCACGCACACACACACATACACACACTGAGCTCGGTCACTTCCCATCCTACTTTTCTAGCCCTGTAAACCTTGCCCCACTTCCCATGCTCTACGGTCCAACTTTTCTTATTTACACACAGCACTTCTTCCCCTCTCTTTCTTTCTTTCCATTGATCATCTCTCGCACCTGGAATGCCCTCTCTCTTTGTTTCTGCCTCATATAATTCCTCATTTTCTTGAAGATTCAGCTTAAGCACCATCTTCTCAATGAAGCCCTTCCTGATTCCTCCAATTGCTAGTGCTCTCCCTCCATAAATTCCTCATATATATTTTGAATCTGTTCTATATATTCTTATACTGTATGTATTTAGAGATGGACATGTTTTCTCCCTGGTAGAATGTAAGTACTTTGAGAAAAAGGGTTGTTTTCGTTTTTGTCTTGGTAGCCCTACTACTTTGCACTGGGCCCTCTGAAAATCTGATTAGTGTTGCTCATTAACATTCATATAAAACTCTACATTTCACGAGGCATCATGGCATAGTTGACTGCACCCTTTGGGACTGGAAGACCTGGTTCAAATCATAACTCTGACTTCTGCCAACTCTATGCCCATGAGAAAGTCACTTAATCTCTTAGTATCCTCAAGCAGCTCGTTAAGACTGTGTGCTACAAAATGGGGCCTATTTCAGTTGATGGTGGGGAGCTGCCCAACCTCCAAATGTCCTACACTTTGATCCACAAATTCATCTTTGTAAGGGTAAGACGGAGGACTTGTGACTGGATGAAAACTCATGTGGGAAAAGATCCAAGAACCTTAATGAACTAGAAACTCAATGTGTCAAAAGCATAACATGATGGCTGGAAAAGTTAAAGCAATCTTAAGTTACATTCAAAAAAACGTGGGTATAATGAGGAAAATTATAGTGCCAATGTACTTTGCCCTGCACAGGCCACGCTGTTATCGGTGCCACTAACAGACTGCCGCGTGTCCAGAAAAGAGTCATTGGATGACGAGGGGACTCCTGACCTGTCAAATAAGGATTAGTTGAAGGGAACTGTGGGTATTTAGGCTAAAGAGTGGAAGACTAGGAGTGGGGGAGGGGCTATGCCA
>CM053773.1:2789004-2824854 GCA_028658325.1 Potorous gilbertii
AAAAAAAAAAAAGGAAAAAAAAGAAAAAAAACAGAAAAAACTTTTCAAGGGAATGGATGAGAATAGAAAGCAGGGGGAAGATGTGTAAAGAAATATAAATTAAATCTGTAAAGCTCTCTGTCAAGACTCTCATTGATTGAGCAAAGGGGTTAGTATTAAAAGGCATGATGCTATAATTACTCCATGATGTCATGGTCCTCTTCAAGAATAAAGGACAAATAGTAACAGAAACAACTATAATTACTTCTGACTACATGAAAGCAGCTTCAGAAACAGCTGAAGAAGGAGAGAATGGACCTAACTATGGGACGGAGAGTATTCCTGAGGAGATGGGGATGACAAATTAAGTCCATAAAGTAGGCATTGCCATACCACTTAGTATTGGGAATATACATTTGTACCAGAGAATTTACAACCTAGCTGCAGAGTTAAGAGATAACAACATGAAATAATCCTAGCTTCTTTTTTAAGGGGGGGCGCCAAGTGAGAAGAGTTCTGCACTCCTAGTTGTGAGACCTGAGTGGTGGTCTCTCCTCCAACACTGACCTTGGGCCAATCACTTGGTCTTCCCAGACCTCATTTTCCTCACCTCTAAAATGAAAATAGGTCAATAGATCAAGTTATCTTGAAAGTTTCTTGTGTCTCTGATATACTGTGATGCCATGTGACTATCTCTGATGAAAACATTTTCTGGAGAACATGCTATCTTCTTCTTCCTGGCATCTTTAATGCTTTATCAGTAAGAAACATTAACACAAGGCTTATACTAAGCTTACTAAGAGAAGATTGTGATAAGGTGGGTATGTTATTCTCTATGAAGAAAATGCAATAGCTTTCATGATACTGGTGCACTGAATCCAGAAGGTAATGTATTTCCTATCTATCTGATCTCTGCTTATGGGGTTTGGCTCTGTGCTCAGTGAAGGAGTAGAATCCCTGTCTTAACAGTCAAGCTTATTGTCCACATAGTTACAGTTTAATATTGTTAAAGTAATTCTTGTCTTCTCAATGCATGAGGAATAGGTGAGGGAAAGACAAAATTTAGAAGTGAAAATAAATACAAAAATTGAACACAGTCTCATATGCTGGGAGTTTGGTCCTACAGCGGCTTTAAACTGGTCGTAGCACTAAATACAGATAGATAGATAGATAGATAGATAGATAGATAGATAGATAAAGATAGATATCGATAGAAAATCAAAAGAAACAAAGGAATGTCTTTATAAAAAGACCAAGTGGGTCAAAGTAAATATATGAGTTTAGAATTGAGGACCATCAATCATTCTGAAAGTCTTAGCCACTTTAATCTCAATTCAACAAGAGAATCGTGTCCTTGAACCAGACCTTACCTTCTCACTGAAGTTGGATCTGAGTATCCTCTTAGAAGATGAGAGCTCTGCTGCTGGTATATTTAAAACAAAATTGAGGCCCAAGTTTGTTGTCTATATAAAAACTCTTTCCAATTTCCTATGAGTAAAGTGTTGTACTGACGACATTTCAGCATCCTCATTGATTCTTCTTGCTGCAATATTGTTTTCTACTGCACAGTTTTAGCCCTTGCCATGTGTACACCTAAGTCTGTTAAATCTGATCCTTATCTTACTGGCTTAGAAGAGTTCTTTCCCTTATAGCCTATTAACTCTCCCCTACTCTTCTAAATGGCTGATAAATAAATAGATAAATCTGAAAAATTTATGTTGGCCAGGAATCGTTAAATTGACCTCTTACCAGTTCAATCCTGTTAGCTTTACTCTTCTGTCAGTTGTTAATCTAGTGTTTATTATCTAGGATTATAAAATCTTTGTTCCTGCCCTCTTTGGAAACCTAAACCTCTTGAAATGATTGGCTTTAGGAATAATAGTCCAGACTTTAGGACCAAGTGACTGGTTATTGCTAGTTTTACAGAATTCTGGATTGGATAAGGACAGTGCATGATATCTTGTCAATTCTCCTGACCTTCCTCTGGCTTAATGGATCTCTGCTGCTCTTGTCTTGAATTTCTCTAAGTCATTGAAAGCATGGGGGAGTGTCTCATAGCAGTCAAAAGAGGTTCAAGTAACATATGGAGAAGAGAGTCAACATTAGGAAGTTGTGGACTATGGTGCCATAAAATACAAAAGTATGAAAGAAATTGCAAAGCCTCTAAGAGCACATTAAACATGTTACTGCAAAATGCACAGTAGCAAGAAGATGCTACCTTTGTGGTTAAAACTCCTAACCATGCTAGATGTAGAAAATGCTCATAGAGATGAAAATAAAATAACAGGGCATCACAGAGATCAGTATTGCCAAGTCTGCTGGTTTCCACATATTCTTTCTGTTTTTGTGTGTATCCATGTAAGACATTTGATGTGCACAGTTCTGAAAACTGGGACAATATCAAATCCCCTCTCATGTTGCATGGAGGACATGGGATATGGTAAAATGAGGGTAAGTGGATAGGTGGGAAATAAACCTTTTAAATAATTCTAAATTATAAGGAAATATTTATACACATTTATTTTGAATATATTTCATTTCCTCCCATTGCATGTTGAAACAATTTTTAGCATTTTTAAAAAAAGTTTTGAGTTCCAAATTTTATCATTTTCTTCCCTCCCCCTCTCTGAGATAGTAAGCAATCTGATATAATATTTATTCACATTTCAATAAACCTTTATTGACCTTCTACATTGTAAAAGACACTGTGCTATTTTGGCAATAATTTTATAAGAGACATTAAAAAATTATGGATGCCCACTCCTTTTATATACCGCAACTATTTCTTTATAAACCTCTCTCCCACATCAAACTTATCCTTGTAAGAAGGAAAATCATTTAAATAAAACCACTCACAAAACAACTCTGACAGCCCTTGAAACATCCATAATCCCCTACCTTTCTACCAAGACAGGAGAAGTATGAGTCATTGATCTATCCTCTAAGACCTTTAGATTAGTCAGTCTTGCTGTCTTTTAATCAGGTATTTGTTTATTTCATTGTAGTCATTGTGAGTAGTATTATAAACCACTTTTTTGCGAAGTTGTTTGCCTTGGGTCTAGGGATCCAAGCGTTTGAGATCCCAAGTTTGGGCAAAAAGAAGTAAAAGGTGAAATTAGGGCTCAAAGTGGATTTTGCTAAGACCCTGAAAGAAATTCATTACATTGAAGGGTTGATAGAAATGGGAACATTTTTTTGATAATACTATTTTATCTATGTAGATTTTTTATTAAAAGAAAGATCTCTATATGGGCCATTTTCTGTTTGCTCTCTTTCATCAGAAGAGATGCTGCACCCCAGGGGAGTGGAAATCAGCCAGAAGACAACTGAAAAGAGCTAGAAATGTGTCAGGGACTTAGAGATGAGTCTAAGTGGTTCAGACATAAAGCCCTGGGACATTTTGTTCCCCCTCATCTAGCCAGAGTTGGCACATCAGGAACAAATACAGTGAGAAGCTCTATCTTCTGAAGTTCTTGGAGTGAGGAAGAAAGGGCCTTGCTATAGGCTATATTCACATCTAATTGAACTATGCTTCCATGGTTAATTCTCTGTCTACTATGTTGTTCATAACCCTTTGGAACATCCAGATACAATTTAAAATGATTCTGTTCAGACCTATTCAGTGCCTACTATGTACAAGGCAAATAGTTTGGGTTTTCATTGGGTCATGCTTCCTACAACTCAAAGGTCAGTAATTCTATGGTCCTTTTACAATAATCCATAATACCATGGCACCTCAGGGTCATGATTTTTGTCATCAAATATTAATCAGTCATTTATTGATTTATTAGGTGTCTGATTTGGGGATAAAAACTATAGGTCTGCATCTGGGGCCATCTCCAGTTATCCTAATCTATGTCTTGTCATTGGACACAGATTGTTACAGAAGAGAGAATGAGGCTGGTGACTTTGCACGGTCCTATATCACTTAAATTCACTTGCAGGTCATGACATCACCTTATTGATATCATGGTTTTCTTTGAGAATGAAGGAAAAACAACTATCTGTTGTAGGAGCTTCCCCACTGGGCATCCAAGTGGAGAGTTCCAGTTGGGCAACAAAGTTCCTTCCTTCCTTCCTTCCTTCCTTCTCCCCTTCCTTCTTTCCCTGTTTCCTTCTTTCCTTCTCTCTTTTCATTCTTGTCTCCTTCCCTCATCTCGCTCTTCTACATAGGGAATCATACTCTTACCTGTGGGTGCTCTGCCCAAAGGAATATAAATTTTGATAACGAACCCTTGCAAGATATATCGAGATTTATGGGCTAGATCTTTTTTTTAATGACCATTACTCTGGCTCTCTTTGATTGGTCAATAATAGGTCCTAGCTCAAGCCTCACTTGGTCATTGTTTGAACTCTGATGGCTCAGAGTGAGTGTAAATAGCAATTAGTTTTGTTTTGACCAGAAACCCTGAGGGTCTTCCCCTCCCAAGGAGATTTCTATTTCTTATGGCATGGGCATTACCTCAGGCAAACTGAGACCTAGGAAAGACCTTAGCTTAAAAAGGCCAAGGTCTCCCACTGCATACATGCCCATCTTTAGTTGTCTGGATCTATATCTTGTCACTGGACCAAGATGGTTCCAGAGAAGTCAGTGAGGTTGGTGACTTTGCATGGCCCTCCTTCACTTAAATCCAATTTACTTGCAAGTTATGACATCACCTTCCTGATGTCATGGTCCTCTTCAGGAACAAAGGATAAGCAAAAAATAGGAGCTGTGGGTATGATTACCATCTTCCAATCAAAAAAAAAATTGGGTTTTGCCCTAAATATAGTCTGACAAAAGGCATTTCTTTTCATAACCATTCAAAGTAAAACCTTGAAAAGCTATAGGTACTCAAAAAATCTAGGATGTGTATTTGCCATATCTAAAAAGAGGAAGGAGAAGAGAAACAGAAATGAGGGAGGGAAGCAAGGAGAAAGAGAGAGACAGAGACACAGAGAAGCAAACAGAGATGGAGACACACACACACACATTAAGAAATTTTATCTGAATTCTCCTTTGACTATCAGTGTTCTCCAGAAAGAGAAAGGAGAAAGAAGAAACAGAGAAAAATAGATTCTCAGTTCTTTAGTAAGCTGTGGAGAAAGGAGGGAAGAGAGAGGACAGGTAGATTCATAGACACATAATCAATAAATCGGTCAATCTACAAGTATTTATAAAAAAACTGCTATGTGCCAAGGACTAAGCTAGGCACAGGGGGTACAGCTACAAAGATTGAAATAATATCCACTTGCAATGAGTTTATGTTCCAATTACTAATATATGTTGTTGTTGCTGAGTCATTTTTAAGTTGTGTCCAGCTTTTCATGATCCTATTTGGATCATGGGGTTGGGGCTTTCCTGGCAAAGATACTGGAGTGGTGAGCCATTTTCTTTTCTAGCTGAGAAACTGAGGCAAAAAGGGTTAAATGACTTGTCTAGGATCACACAGCTGATGTCTGAGACCAGATCTGAACTCATGAAGAAGAGTCTTGTTGACTCTATACCAAGTAGCCCAATACAAGGTAGTTTGGGAGGAAGAGTATTCATAAATGTGGCATTAGGAAAAGTTTCAGATAGAAAATGATGCCTAAGCTGTATCTTAAGGAAGACAGATATTCTATGATGTAGAGGTAAGGAGGGAGTATGTTCCTGATATGGGGGACAACTAGTGTGAAGTTGTGGATGTAGAAGATGGAGTGTCACGGAGAAAAGGTCAATTTGACTCAAAGAGCTGGTTTGTAGAGTACGGGAAAGGAAGTAATGTCTAATGATGCTGGGGTCAGGTTGAGTTTTAAAATCTAAACAGAGAAATTTACATTTTATCCCAAGAGCAATAGGAAGCTACTGGAGTTGGTTAAATAAGGTGGTCATGTGGTCAGAAATTTACTTAAGGAAAATTACTTTGGCAGCAGTGTGTAGAATGGAATGGAATGAGGAGAGTTGAAGCAAGGATGATATCATTTACACCAATCTGGGCAAGACGTACACACACACACAGAGAGAGAGAGAGAGAGAGAGAGAGAGAGAGAGAGAGAGAGAGAGAGAGAGAGAAACAGAGCAATAGTGAGACAGGGAGACATGGATTTAGACAGAGAAAGAGACAGAGACACACAGAGATAGAGAGATTGTATTTGAATTCTCTTATGGTAGGCAGATGAGCACAGATGAGCAGTAGATTGATTGCCTGGGATGGGTTTCAAAGAGACAAAATAATGAAGAGGGAAAGATTTCAGCACATCTCTGTGTATTGAAGCCTAGATGGTTGACTCTAGATAGTCACTTAAACTCTTTGTATCTCAATGTCCTCATCAATAAAATGGGGATAAGGATCAAATTTATTTTTATTAATTCTTCAGATCTAAGATCAAATATCAAGAGTCTTCCTTTCCTTATTAGAGTCTAAAACTGCTTATCAACAACCCTTGTCAGAGGTAGTATTCTACCTACCTCTCAAGCTCTATGCCCGATCTGACATTCTGTGAACTTCTTTCCCAGTTCATATATATTTTTCCAGTTTTCAGCTCTGAAAAAAAAGGTTCATGCCCATTAACAGAAAGTTGATGCCCCAATTCAGGCCCACGTTTCGTTGGGAGCCATCTTTGTAGGATTTTGTTGTTCTGATAGGATCCAGGTTGGGGAGACAGAAATTCTCATGACACTCATTTCAAAGGGGTGTCAGCTATGAATATATTTCTACTATGGGTGATTAAAAAGGTGGATTCATAGAAATAATGTTGATTGGCACTGCAAATGGCTGATGAATTGGATTGAGAACAGCAGGAGGTGGATTGGAATGAATTGCGTTAGAGAAATTCTGAGCTACTTGCAGTGATCCCAAACCCATTAATGAACATTATATTCTCCTTGTGATGCCACGTGGTTAAAAAAAATCATAAAATCCAGTGAACTCAGGAATATCCCAAGTGTAGGTAGCACAAAGGGCAAGAAAGAGAAAAAAAAGATTCTTGGCAAGCAGACATAGGTATGGGGGTGGGGTGGGAACAGAAACTATAATCATTTTGCAGAATTTTGATTAACAACCATCTGATGGCCTAATAAAAGAAAGTCCCTACTGAAGAAGAAATGTAATATAATAAAACTTTGGAAGGGCACAGTAAAAATGGATATCTGATCAAGTGCTGTAGCACCTACTTGTTCTTGGATAAAAGATGTGTAATACGGTCTAAATGGTTACCTCAACTCTGCAATTGTTTCTAAAGAATTCTTTCAAAATTGTAAAGAGTTTGTCACTTCTACTAGTTTCTTCCCCTCGAACAAAGAATGTCTCATTCTGGTAACAAACCATGCCAAATACATGACAAATAACCCCCTAAAATCTCTTCTTTCTCTCTTAAATGATTTCCCCTTTCTTTACTCCTCCCTCTCTGGTGAAAAGTGTTACTTATCTATCCTAAGGCATCACAGAATGCTACTGATTGACTCAAAAAGGGCCTGAAAAGTTGAAAAAAATGAAATCCACACCCTAGGAAGTTGAAGCTATCTGCAGTTTCAGTTTGGTTTTTTTTTTCAATATATTCTTGGCTTTCAGTTTGGCCTCTTATCTTTGACCTAAGTCATCAGACCCCCACTTGCAGTTACTCTTTTCCCAGAGGTTCCAGTCATCTTGGTAGAGGACTCTGACATAGGTTACAACATATTACCAGTCACAACTTGTACATGAGAAGTTAACAGGCACACAAACTAGGTATCATACAAGGCTCTTCAGTCTCTCATTCCCCACATACAAATCACGTGCCAAATTGTTTCAATTTGGCCTTTGCTAATCTCTTCCATATGCAGTCTCCAATCTCCTCTGACACAACCACTACCTTAGTGCAGGTGTGCACCTTCCAAGTGTCAATTATGAAAACCCATCACCCAAGAGTCACAGAGATTATACAACCGTTGCTAATTGTGCAAAGCAAAATACCAGATAACTCACAGCAGTAATGCCCCAACTCCTAGCTTTGACAAGCAAAATAAAGAAGCAAAGAGCTGTGGTAGCTCTACAGCCAATGTTAACTCTGAGAAGTACTCATACAGGTTTTCACAGCCATGGTTAACTCTGAAAATAAAGGTGAAAGGTAAAAATAATAGAACCAAAGAGTTAACACTGGTCAGAAGCAAAAAAGTTTTCTTTATTCCATTAGAGGAAGGATCCTAGACACATGTGCAGGGGCTTCCTCTAGGAGGCCAAACTTTGACGCAAATAGAAGGGGCTGCACCGTGAGCTGTAGCCCTGATAATGAGGGGTAACAGCAATGATGAGACAAGTTTTGCTCATAGCAGGCTTCATGGCTGGAACATGGTCCAAGCTCAGGGACCGCCTGGGACTGGTATGAAACAATCCTGGGATTTTGCTGAGGCTAAGATCATCCAGAGGGTAGGCACAAAGCTATGCCAAGCTCAGGGCACAGATTTCTCGTTGGGCCTTAGCTCTGGTAAACAGGGTGTCTCCTAATAGCAAAAGGAGAGAGGTAGTTCTGACACGGGGATCTTGACACAAGTCAATCAACTCTGGGGCTCCCTGTTACCTCCAGGATCAAAGAGCAAATATTTTGTTTGGTTTTCCAACCCTTCCTCACCTGACTCAGATGATCTGGTGACACTGGCTTTCTTACTGTTCTGGCATTACCTCACTCTGGGCTACCACAGTTCCTTCAAGTCTCAGCTAAAATCCCATCTTCTGTGACAAGTCTTTCTTGGTTCCCCTTTCATGCTAGTGACTTTTTTGAGATTATCTCCAATTTTTCATGCATCCATCTTGTTCATATATAGTTGTTGGCATATAATTTCTCCCATTAGACTGTGAACTCCCTGAGAGTAAACACCTACCAAGTGTTTGTTGATTTGATGTATCCTCAAGTAACTTATATTCTAAGGCTGAGACAGCACATACATAACTGGGTATAAATACCAATATATGTGAGTATAAATAAATACCAATTTGTATTGCTATAAATACCAATACAAAATGCATACAAAGGAGTGTTGTTATTATTCAGTTGTTTAGGTCATGTCTGACCCTTCATGACCCCATTTAGGGTTTCATGGTAGATACTGGAGCAGTTTGTCATTTTCTTCTCCAGCTCATTTTACACCTGAGGAAAATTGGGGCAACAAGATTAAGTGACTTGCCAAAAGTCATCCAGCTAGTATCCGAGGCTGGATTTGAACTCAGGTTTTTGGGACTACAGACCCAGCACTGCATCCACTATGTCACCTAGCAGACAAAAAAATTAGAGACGAAAACACTAAATAGCATAAGCCGTTGCACTAAAATCCATTCCCTTTTCACGTTTTCTTTTTTGTGCTGCCATTCAAATAGATTAATTCTATTTCATTAGGGCTATTAATCCAGATTTTCCAAGTATTGATAAGGCAAAGTTTCCTCAAAGGAAAATTTGATAAATATGACATGAGCTGAGCTTTGGTGGATTCCAAGGATTCTATAAAATAGAAGTGAAAAGGGAGAGAATTGTAGATATGGGGGAGGGGGACCTCTTGTGCAAACATACAGAGATAGGTGATGGAATTTATATATGTATATGTACATTTATATGTATCTACACAATACGTACATATACCTACATGGTTTATTTCTATATTTTATATGCATACCATGTGTATGTATACATATGTATGATATGCATATATGACAGATTTTATATGTGCATGCATGTGAACATATATGTTCATATGTATATACACATGCACACACATAAAAATTTCATATGTCTTTGTGCCACATGTATACATACACAAATATATATATATATGTTCATCCATCCATCTATCTACTAGTATATGCATTTTTTTCCAAGAGGCAAAAAAGCATCCTGGGAGCTTCTGATTTCTTGTAATTTCATGGTTAAGTCTTCATTTCAGTAGGAAGATAGAATCCATTTCTATTAAACTTCAGGCCAAGCAGTGAATAGGAGACATAAATCTGTGAGAATTTTAATAACAAAAAAGGATTTCCATTTCCAGCTTTTGGCACTATAGAAAGAAGGCAGGATATGAAATTAGAGAATTTGGACTCAAACTCCAGCTCTGATTCTTCTTACCTCTTGATCCAGGGCAAATTATGTTAACTCCTTAGGCCTCGACTGCCACATTTATACAATGAGTTTATTGGATTAGATGATCTCTATAAAGTTTTTGACTTCTAGCTTTATGATCCTATGAATAATAAAAAACCTATACTCATACATTTGCATTTTTGACTTCACCTCAGTAAGATTAGTCATCATAGACTTCATAGGTGGTAAGATACTCAGTTTCATGCTAGCATTCCACTCTTGCTTATTTCAATTTCAATTCTCTATGATGATTAGTGGATTTCATTATCTCCTGACATTTCATGATGTTAGCTTTGGAGTACTCCATCAGTCACCACTCTCAGACTTTTGAGTTTCAGTGTTCTTGCGGATTTTCCCCTCTTTATCCTTGTGTCTACAGAATGTTCCCTTTTTCTGTACAGAATAATTTTAAAAATTAACAATTCAGGTTCTTTTCTCTTTTCCCTAACCACAGTAGCTGTTGAGGCAACAGCAGCTTCATTTTGTATACAAAGATGGAAGAAGTTCAGGTCATGGACTTTAGTTCAAAGGGAAAAACGAAAATAAATGACCTTCTTTCAGATAACCCTTGAGCACATAGAGAGCTCAAGACTTTGGTTGATAAATTAGCTAGCACACCCCAGAGGAACAGAAAGCCACAAAATAGTTTTAATGGCTTGTCTTCTGAGGCTCACATTAGGAGTGGGGTGGGTGTTAAAACCCCACAGCACCTTAAATTTGCAGAAAAGGTCAACATTCTGACTCCTAGAATCTCTTCCCCCCTCTTTTTGATAATATCTCTACTTGTCCAATCTGGTTACAAACAGGTTGGAATCTGTCACCATGCTCAACAGTGTAATTTGAATGCACGACTGAGAAAATTACAAAGGCAGTTATTAAGATGCCCACTTCATAAAACAAGACTTATGGGGGCTGTAAAAAAGGTTTGGGGTTTAGATTTTTTCCCATCATATTTTGAGGTCAGGTACAAGATTTTCTTATGCAGCTTTTCACTCTTAATCCTCTCCTAATTTAATGTTCTGAACTGCTAAATCTTTCAATTAGATTTTGCAGCTGAGACTTTTCTTTTGGAAAAGTGGAGTTTTTTTGGTTTTCTTGGAAACAAAAGTTCTGTGAAGAGGGGTGTTGCAATTTTAGGTAATACAAATTCTTTTTCCTCTCTCAGATATAGCCAAGCAACTAATATTCTATTATTCATAAACTTCTTACATTCATTCTGCCCCCTTCCCTGGACTGTGCTTAAAGTTTTGCATCCCTACTGAACTCCTCAGAATGAAACACATGCTTAAGTCTTAAGATTTTAGGGGTGGAAGAAAATTCTAATAAGCATCTAGAGTTAGGTCATGCTACTTTAAGATGATACCACCATTATCTTAATTACCTCTTTGTTTTTTGTTAAGTAAAAAGTAGAGTAAAAAAAAAAAATATATATATATATATATAATCACACACACATACACATTCATATATATGCCTATATAGATATATACATTCTTAAGCTACACAACTTGAATATGTTTATAAACACACATATTTTTACATACACATTCATATATACATATTCATTTTTATATGTATCCATATTTATATATTTTTTATAACTGGAGTTTCATTATAACACTCATAGAAGGCCATGAAGATCACCTTAGAGATGAGCTTGCTTCTAAATGAGCTATTTTTGATGGCAACTGAATACCCTTGTGAAAAGATTGTCCTCCCAAAGATCTTCATTATATTGAGTTCTGCTCTATTGCTGTTCAGCAATGAACAAAAATTACATTACTCTCTCTATCTCTTTGTGTGTGTCTTTGACTCTGTATGTCTATCCTTCGTCCTTCCTTATTTCCCCTATCCCCTCCATTGACCAGAGAACTGATATCTATATTTATAGATGTGTGTGTGTGTCCGTGCACATATCTATTCCTCTCTCCTTGCTCTGTCTCTATCTCTTTTTCTGTCTCTTTCTGCTTCTGTCTTTCTTCTTATCAGTCTTCTCTAACATACCCGCTGTTGCCCAAAATATCACTCAGATCTCCACCCCACATCTCCCTTCTCTTTCTCTCATTTCTTTTCATTTTCTTCTTTTTTGGTATGTAGCCAGGGAACCTGTGTTGCCTGGTGTCAAGGTAGTCTCTGTTGGCCACAAGAAAAGTAACATAATCCCATTCTGTTTATAGGAATTCTTGTGTGGTTATACCTTTGGAGTCTCTGTTGAGAATTGTGTTCTCAATTTATAAAAGATATTTTTATAACTGAGCCAGAACATTTCCCCAAAGTCCATTTGCTTGCTAGTATATATCTGAAAGGGCTTTTTGTTTATGGACTTGCTGTAATCTGGACAAACTATTTTTTCTTGCTTCTTTTCCCATGTGGATGATAATTTTGACCTTTTTTGCATGACTGTAAGTGAGGAGACCCTTTTCTGACTGTTACAATTAGTATATTACTATCCACGAACAAGTCAGCTAGGTGATAAAGTGTAGGGTCCAAAGTCAGAAAGTCTCATTTTCCTGAGTTCAAATTGAGCCTCAGGAACTTACTGTCTATATGACCCTGGACAAATCACTTAGCCCTATTTACTTCAGTTCCTCATCTGTAAAATGAGCTGGAGGAGGACATGGCCAACCACTCTAGGATTTTTGTCAAGAAAACCCCAAATGGGGTCATGAGGAGTCAGATGCAACTGAACAACAAAATCCACAAAAAGTAACATCTGGAATACTATATTGTTAATAAGGACTCCTTCTTCTCTCTAGATCCTATAAAAAAACATCCTCTATGCCATAAATATGGAAAATATTTGTTAATTCTATGAATACAACTCATTTATTTCATAGAATCTTACAATAAAGTACAAATATAATTGATTCATATGATAGAGTAATATAGATTAAAGCTGGAAGTATAGGTTGAATCCACATTATAGAGGCACTTAAATATAAAAACAAAGAGTTTTTATCTTATTCTTTAGGCTACAGAGAACAAGTAAAGGTATTTGAGATTGGGAGCAACATAAGCTTCCCTAATAATTGAAAGTCTGGGATGTTTGACATTAGCATGAGTATCTATTATATGTAGGAAACTGTGCCAGATGCTGATGTCTACTGTCCTCAAAGAGTTGACAGTTTAATGGGGGAGCAATGATATGGATACAGATGAATATGTACGAGGTAGAATATGACAAGGGGAAAGATAAGAGTCAGACCAAATGTCTGTCAAGAAACGATATACATGACAGATGTGACCTGTGAGCAGGGACTTGAAGGAAGAGGAGGAGGCTTTCAAGTTGTAGATAGAAAAATTAGATAGATAGATAGATAGATACATACATACATACATAATATATTAGTGTCAGGTACTGTATGATGCCCTGGAGATACAAATACAAACAATCCCGATAATTTTTGCCTTCAAGGAGCCAATATTCTGGAAAGTGGTGGAAGGCCATGGGAACAATGCTAATAAGGAGGTGAAAAAGGAAGACTGGCTTAGAAACTCAGCAATCAAGAGAAGCAGCCCTTAGACTTTGGGGAAGAGCCATCTCCAGGGTGGATGAACTGAACAAGAAGAGAAGGTATCCTTCCAAGCTTGGAGCATGAACACACAGAGCAAAAGCATCCAGTCTGGTCAGACAGAGTATGAAAGGAAGATTGAGAAAGAGTGAAGGAAAGTCAAAGTTTTGCAGTACCTGAATGTAATAGTAACATATTATTGTTATCTGTTGGTTGAGAAATTGAGTAATGACCAAAAGCTACTATGAATTCAGTAATAGTTTTTAAGTATTTTTGTGTTTTGTTAATCATAGTATCGGCATGCATTTGAGAAATACTAATGCATTCGTATGAGATGTATTATTTATTGAGTCTGTAGAAGACATGTTTGCTGATTGATTATCCTGTCATGCTGTATATTTTGGTGGAGCTAAAGAAAGATCAAAATGGCAATGTGAAGTTTGCATGTTGTTTAGAGGACTCTATTGCCCCTTAGGGGTTCTCAACCCATAGTTTGAGATCTTCTGATATACTTTATAGTAGTGAGTGAATAATTCTCTGGGCGCAACCAGAGGCTGAATGAAATATTTCTTAAGGAATGATTTCTCAAACCTATTGTAATGTTAAGGGTATTTGAAGATCTTCCCTGTCCCTTAATAGGCCCATGTGACTTGCTTTGAGCATTGTGGGAGGAGCTTGCTGAATGGGTGGAGCAGGCAGGGTGCAGTAGAAGGGAAAGTGAGATGGAGCTGAGAGAGAGAACAAGCAGAGCAGAGCAGAGCAACTCGTGTTAGTGAGACAGGGAGTGATTTTTGTCTAAGAGAGCTTCTTAGTAGGGAGGCCTGATGGAGGAAAGTCCTGGGGATGGCCACACTCCCTGCACTGATAATGTGTATAGATTTCTTTGTTATACTGATGGATTTGGCTTTATGGTACTTGAGTAAATATTTTGATTTCATCTTTGAGGAAGAGAGTTTATATTTTGCAAATTTACCCTGGAAATATTCCTGCATATCCATAGTGGCTGCTGTGGGTATTGCATTGGTGCTACACGTGTCCAATTGCTTGTGTTCTTATTTCATGTTCACCAATCATTCCTTTGATGACTATCTCTTTTCAAAGTTCTTTAACACCATGAAGAGAGTCACCTGAAGAGTGGACGTGAGTACCCAGTTACACCATTGTAAATTAATAAATTAACATTGTGATTGATAAGTCTGTCTCTTATGGTTTTGATTTGAGCAGCTTAGATAATGAAATGCTAGGGTGCTAGATTTGGGATCTGAAGGCCTGAGTTTAATCATAGTTTATCAGAGACTTATCAGCTGTGTGACCCTGTATAAGTCCCTTAACCTCTCTCAGCCTTAGTTTCCTTCTCTGTAAAATTAAAATAATAATAACACTTACCTCACAGGGTACTTGTAAGGATCAAATTAGATAACTGATGTAAAGTGCTTTGTGAACCTTAAATTGAAACATAAATGTGAGCCATTTAAATTTAAATTATATCCACTATACTGTCCAAGTTAATACCAAAGGAAAATAACAGTGCTTATCCTAAAGAGAGCAAAGAAAATACAAAAATATATTTGGGTGGCAAAGAACCAGAAACTAAGGTGGGTATTCATTAGCTGGGGGAATGGCTGAACTAATTATGGCATATTAATATAAGGGAATACTATTGTATCATTAGGAATACCAAAAGGCACTGTTTCAAAGAAATCTGAGACTTACATGAACTGATACAGAGTGAAGTAAACAGAACAAGGAGAGCAATTTATACACTAATAACATTGCATAAACAACTTTGAAAGGCTTTAGAACTCTGATCACCACAATGACCAGATAGGATTCCAACCCATCCACCTAATAATGTTTGTTGACTGATTTCCTGACCTAGATATAATAGACTACATATACAGAATGAAACCCACACATTTTTGGACACAGTCGATGTGAAGAAAAATGTTTTCCTTGACTATGAAATTTGCTACAGGTTTTCTTTTTCTTTTCCAGAGGAAGAGAGGTTGAGGTTCAGAACTTGAGGGAACACCACTAGGATGCTGTCAGGGTAAGATCAAAAGCCAGGCAGAGAAATCAGATAGCCACCTCTACTGACCACATATATTCTGATACTATCATCGACTATATCCGTATAGCACTGCTGAGTTATAAAATTCTGGTGTATTTATTTGCCCAAATAAATTAAAAACTTCATGCAAGGAGCAAGAAATACTTCATTTGCTTTCCATGGGCATAATTTCATAGGTTTTCTGGGAAAATCTTGATTTTTTAAAAAGTATATTTTGAATGGTTTTGGAAAGAAATGGCTTTTGTCAAACCATGTGCCCTGCAGTTTCTTTGATATGGTTAATATATGCATAAATTCCGCACAAAATCAGAGACATAGCTCAGTAAATGACTCCTTGGTAGTTGATGAACTTGATGATCACTGAAATGCTGGAGATTATGGTTCATTGAAAATAAGGTTATAAAATCATTTCTACTCCGAGCCAGGAGGGACCTCAGAGGTCATCTAAGTCCAACTTAGACCCAAATAAAGATTACCATTTATAGTACCCTTAATAAGAACTTAAGCAGCCTCTGCTTGAAGACTTCCAGTGATGGGAAACTCATATCCTCCTTAAGCAGTCTGTTCCATTTCTGCACTGGTCTCATTATTCAGAATTCTTCCCCACTAATGTTGGTCTGCAATCTGCTCCCTCCCCTTCCAGGAATATTGGTTCCAGTTCTTCCTTCAGGAGCAACTTAGAAAATAGCTAGCCTCTCTCCAACATGAAAACCTCTAGATATTTGAAAACTGGTTATTATATCTCCACTTTGTCTTTCTTTTTCTAACTTAAAAATCCCAGTTTCCTTCAACTATTGGTGATGTGGCATAATTTCAAGTCTTTTTACCCATTCTGCTTAACTTCATTTTCAGTTTGTCAATCTCTTTTAAAAACAGAGTGTCCTTGGTTTTGCTAAGTTTTTTCTATTTATCTTTTTCTTTAAAAAATTATTTATAATGACTGAACAAGCTATGGTATATGAATGTAACAGAATACTGTTGTGCTATAAGAAATCACGAACAGGCAGACTTCAGAAAAACCCGGAAAGACTTATATGAGCTGATGCTGAGTGGAATGAGCAGAACCAGGGGAGCATCACACACAGTAACAGCCACAGTGTGTGAGGATTGTTTCTGATAGACTGAGCCCTTCACAGCAATGCAAGGACCTAAAACATTTCCAAGGGTCTCTTGAGGCAAAATACCATCCACATTTACAGAAAAAGAACTATGGAATCAGAATAAAGAATGAAGCAGACTATTTTCTCTTATGTTTTGGTTTGGTTTTTCTCATGGTTTCTCCCATTTGTTTTAATTCTTCTATGCATCATGACTAATGTGAAAATGTTTTTAACAATAACGTAAATGTAGAACTCATACAAGATTGTGTGCCATCTTGGGGAGGGAGGAGAAGAAATTTAAAACTTATGGAAGTGATTGTTGAAAACTGAAAACAAATAAATTAATTAAATTTAAAAAATTATATATGAGATGACTTTTTGGGAAGGGAGAAGTAGAGAGACATGGGGAAATTTAGGTGATGTAAAAACATACCCACAAAATTTTATTTTAAAACTATAATATGGTGTGCCTGCTGTACTAGGGATGTGAGCTAATACATTTTTGATAGATTTTTATTATCAAAGAAGGAAAGAGAAAGGGTTTGTGCTTGCCCTTTGGTCAATAGAAAAATTCAATTAAATGGAACTCTTCATTCCTTGAGCAATGCAGTTAATTTACTTTTTACAGTAATGGAAAATAATGAGTGCTACCTTTCCAGGGTAAATGTGGAATACTCTGAATGGTACATTTATTTGTTAGAGCCACTTACTCTGTCGGACACTCTCATTGCAACTGTCCAGGTTCTTATTAAATCCTTTCTTTTATTGGAGTCCTAAAGAAATAGAATTTGCTTTCTGTGTTTATTTCTGCATTTTTTAAGGATTCCCTTCAAAGAAACAAAAAAAGAAGACAATCTCTTAGGGCTTAGCCTAAGATGTTGTCACAACATCTTACAATGTCAAATGCCATTTAGCAATGTACAAATAAAATAGGTCAGTATTCTCTGTTCTCTCTTTCTCCGCAATTCTGGCAACTTTCCCTTCACTCAAGGCAGATACCGGTGGAGTCTGTCTATTAGCCATGCCCCTAAAAACTGAACTGTTATTTATATCTGATATCCCTAGAGGAGTACTTATTTATTTTTCTCAGCTATTTCCTGGATGTTATGGAATAGAATCATAGGGATAAATGGAACTATCCAAAAATCTCTTGTTCGTCCTTCTTTTCTATAGGATAAGGAAAGTACCTATCACTGTTAGATGACTATTCTTCTTTCTCTCTTTAACTTCAGTCAAGTTATCACAGGTAAAATTCAAGTACTCTCAAAGTATGTATCCATATTATCCTAAGCAAGGCTCTAAACCATTTCCAAAATGATGTTGGTTATGAAGCACTTCTTGGGCTAGAATTAAAATGATAGAGCATATCAGATATGACTTAGTGGGCTTTGGCTCAAGGGGAACCAGTAGGATGAAGGTGGACAGTGGTCAAGGAAATTTTGGAGCCAAATAATGGAAAATAAATTGAAAATATTCCTTCATAAAAAATTATTGCACAGGATAAAATATATTGACATGTTCAAGCATGACATTTTTGTTAGTCAATCAATAAACATTTATTAAGGGCTTACTATATGCCAGGCACTGCTAAGTGCTGAGAATTCAAAGAAAAGCAAAAGATAATCCCCTTTCTTGAGGAGTTCACAGTATAATGAGGAATACAACATGCAAACAAATACATACAAACAAGATATCTACAGGATAAATTAAACATAATCAACAGAGGGAGACCCTTAGAATGAAGGAGAATCAGGAAAGGCTTTCTTTAGAAAGAAGGGTTTGAGCTGTGACTTGAAGGAGGACAGGGAAGGAGGTGGCTGTGAGAAGGGAGAGAATGCCAGGGATGATGGAAAGCCAACGCAAATGCCTAGAGTTTTGCTATAGGGTATCCTGTTGTAGGACCAGCAAGGAAGACAGTATGAAGACTGGACTGAAGAATACGTGAGAGGAGGGTGTGGGGGGCATAAGGTATGAGGAGACTGGAAAAGGAGGAGAAGACAGATTATAAAGGACTTTAAAAGTCAAAACAGAAGATTTTGTATGTGATGATGGAGGGGATAGGAAACCACTGCTATTTAAATAGGGATGAGGGTCTAGAGGGAGGGAAGAGAGTGGCATGGCCAGGCCTATACTTTACAAAGATAACCTTGGCTTGGTTTGGGTTTAGGAGTGATGATAGACCAACCAGAAAGCTATTGCAATAGTGCAGGGATGAAGTGATGAAGGCCAGCATTAGAGGATGGCATTGTCTGGAGTAGACTAAAAAGAGTATGTAAGAGCTGTTAGGAAGATAAAATCAATAGCTCTCAGCAACAGATTGGATATAGGGGTTGAGAGTGAGAGAGTGAGGAGTCGATGATGACATGTTGGGAGACAGTGCTTGGGAAGATGACTGAGCCTTCAGTGGTCTGAATTTTTTTTAAAAATCCCTTAAATAAGCACCTACTAAATTTTTATCTCTAGGATTCATATTTAAGAGTGAGACTGGATGTTCCTGATCTCCTTTTAATTCTTCATTCAGCCAGCACTTAATAAGAAGGAGTAGAAGTATACCAGTGCTATTTACTGATGAACCTAATTATTTAACATTGTCTCATGCATTAGAACTTAAACTCCTTGAAGTCAAGGATTATTTTTTTGCCTTTTCTTGTGTTCTCAGCATTTAGCACAGTGCCTGGAACATAATAAGAGTTTAACAAATGCCTCATTTTCAGGGAAAGATGTAAAATTTACCCAAGCATTTCTAAGGAAATGACATCTTCAGAAAATAAATCTGTTTCTAGTCTATACCACTTCTGTTCAGAGTAAAAGTTGCTACACTTTGAAGGAGATTAGAAACTTACATGCTGACCCTCCAAAACAAGACAAGTCTGGAATTTGGAAATTCCTGAGATTCCAAGATATGCTTGCTTCGGAATCCTGAGAAAAGAGAACAAAAAACTACAACCTGCTCCTGCCTTGTAGGAACCAGGTACAGAGTAAACATTATTTGGTGTGGGAAGTACAGTCTTCTGGAGCACAAACAGGTTTCTCACTCACAGGGGTGTCAGTGGTTATCTCTAGGAAGAGGCAGGTCTCAGACTAGTAGCAGATTGTCATAAAGAACCTACCTTTCAGCCATCTGGTGCTGACAGTGAGATAACATGGCTTATGAAGACACAGTAAGAAATGTGTAAGAAAGTGCTTGAGAAAAATGAATGGAATGCATCCTAATTTCAGTCAGTTAATAAACTGTGAGAGAACACCTCAGGTCATCAGGGAGATTGTATTTGTCCTTTACTAAAACCGCTGTTTGCATATGTGGAAAAAACAAGCTAAAGCTGAAAAAAATCAGACCAGAAAGACAATTGAGCTCTGAACCACCTGTTTCATCTTTATTCCTTCCACTGTATATGACTTGTGATTCTGAAATAGAAAGAAAGCATAATTTATTATAATCAGTAGTCATGAAACTTGTAAGACCACACCTTTGTTACACTTTGTTTTAAGTCAACCAGTATTTGCACTGGATAGGTCAGTGGTTGCTGAGTAACAGAGTTTATCAACAGGTACCAGGAATTACGGGGATCAGGGAGTAGCTTGAACAATAGTATGCAGGCAGAGTTACAGCTATGGGAATGTCAAGAGAAGTATTTTCAAGAGCTGGATTTTTCCCAACAGAATGTGTCATATGATATGGAATTGGATTGTAACCTAGAATTCTCTCGTCTCCACCTCCTGCCTTCCTTCAAGTCCTACTTAAAATCATACCTTCTAAAAGAAATATTTTCCCATTCCCTTAATGCTAGTGTCTTCCTCTCTTAAATATCTCCAATTTATCCTATTTACCTATTTTTTTGTCCATAATTGTTTGCTTGTTATCTCCCCAGTTTGATTGAAAGAGCAGGTACTCTCATTTACCCTTTTTTGGATCAGCCCTAGCACTATGCTTGACACATAGTAGATACTTGATAATTATTTATTGACTGACTGACTAGATTGACATATCCTTTCTAGTAGTTAGTATTGATAATTTCATGATGTTCAGAACAGGAGAAGGGAGGGTGTAGGACATGATAACAAGGCAGCTGTCTAGAAGATGACTGGGAAGTAAACTAAACATGTCTGCAGCCAACCTAGGTGTGATGGAATGCACCAGGCATTCACCAATCAGGACGGCAAGGGCTCTAGGGCAAGAACTCCAGAGCCAAAAGAATTTAGTCCTCCTGGGAATAGCTTCTAGTCTGAATGGCACGGGGACTGATGAGAAGGGGGCCAGAGAATAAAGTGAAGAATGGCTAGAGCCTTCCTAGATATAGCTGGCCCCGGAAGGTCCCTGCCTAAGGCAGGAGATATGAAATTAAAAGCATTTAGTTTTCTGGGGAATGGCATCAAATGTGCTCCTCATGACTAAAGAAGCATTCTCTTCTCCTCATTTCTTTTTTGGTTGCACACTACAAATCAGAACTTATGTTTATATGTCACCAAAAAAACCAACTCGCTAAGGTAGGTGGTCCAAATATCATCATGCCCACTTAGCTGAAGTTCCACAATGTTGAGGGACTTGTTCACACTTATGTAGCTGCTGTTCAGATTACTGTCTGTGACCTTGAATAAGCCATGTCACTTCTCCAGGACTTGTTTTTTTCTTTTATAAAATGAAAGGTTGCATTAAATGACCTATAATTTCCCTTTTTGGCTCTGAATCTGTGATGTTATGAACCTCTCCTAAGGGAAATTAAAACAAGGGAAGACTATCTTTTTCTCTCTCTCATATTTATGAATTTCTATATAAAGACTATATATTTACATATTTATGAATTATTCATATATTTATATACAAATATATTATAATCAATATTACAAATATTATATATTCGTTATTATATCATATATTTATTTATAGAATATAATATATACCATAATATATCATTTATATGATATATATAAACTATATATAGTATACTTATATATGCATATACAATTTAACATATTATATAATTATATGTATTTCCATTTCATTCAGAAACCCTGGACCCCTAGTGAATGTACCAATATCCTGAAGAAGGACAAAATAATTATGAATTTTAATAAGAAAGATAACTGTATCAAGATATAAATATTGCCTGCTTATATACAGGATTTACTAAAAGTCAAGTGGATCTATGATCTCTTTGATTTGAAATTCCATCCAACAACATAGATTAATAACCCACCTGTGCCTATTCATTCCATGTGACTCTGTCCATGTCTTCATACAAGTTTCTCCACAAAGAGTACATACCTCCTATGTGCTTGAGGATTTCCTTAATTTCTCCTAACATTGTGAAGCTACCCGGGGAGGACACTGACCATCCCTTTCTCATCCTTTGCTTTTACTACATAAGCAGCCTAAGTTTTCTGTCATATTATTATAAAATTATCATCCTCATTTTGGAAACACTCCTTTTCTTACAAGACAGCATCATCTGACTCATCATCTGATGCTATGAGCATTCAAAGTGAAGTTACAAAATGAAACACTCTGAAGGGTTTAGAAAAGAATCTCTTGGCCCCTGTTTCTGTGTCAGTAGGAAATAGCTTTGTTTTCTCATTTTCATATACCAAGGGCAAAGCCCAGATCTAATTGGGAAAATGAAACTGTTCTTTCAAAGATGCCATAAAGGCCAAATAGATTCTCATTCAAATGGCTTCAGGAGAGTAGTTCATGCCCATAAAAACAAAACAGAAACGTTCCAGTTGAACTACTTCTCATTTCCAAAATGTAAGCTTTAAATTAAATAGCAATCTGAAATCTTTCCTCCAGCACCTGGTTAATAAAAGCAAATTGATTTCTTAAAAATGTATCACTGAAAAAAAAAGATGATTTAGGCTATGGGGAAGTAGTAAAGTATAATGGAAAGAGTGTCAGAATCAGAGACCATGAATTCATATCCTGTCTATAACTTTTGTCCTGTTTGAGCTTGGGCAAGGTGCTTATCTTTTCTGGACCCTCAGTTTCCTCATCTACAAAATAAGTCTTAAAGACTCATGTGTACAACAATATTTATAGCTGTTCTTTTTGTGAAGGAAAAGAATTGGAAATTGAGGGGATGTCCTCAGTTGGGAAATGGATGAATAAGTCATGGTACATGAATATTAATGGTATAATGGTGTCATAAGAAATGATGAAAGGAATAGTTTCAGAGAAACCTAGGAAGTGAGTAGGACCAGGAGAATAATTTATCCAATAACAGCAATATTTTAAAGACATACAATTTTGGAAGGTTTAAAAACTTAAATCCACACCCTGACTAACTACAGTTCCAGAGGACTGAGGAAACACGCTATCTGTGCTGTGACAGAGAGGAGATGAACTCAGATTCTTCTTGTTGGACACGGTCAGTATAAAAATTTGTTTTGTTCTACTATATATGTTTATAACAGGCATTTTTTTTGCTTTTCTTTCAGTGAGGGGCACAAAGGGGAAATGAGAGAAGATAGATCTTCAATAAAAAAGGAAAAATTAATTTAAAAACTTTAAAAATATGAATGTTGAGCTAAAAGACCTTTCTAATTCTGTGACACTGTACACTAGACAAATACTCTGCTTATGATCAGTATTAAGTATTATCACTTTAATAAATGATCTAAGTCCCTTGCCTTTGAAGTGTACAGTCTATCTCCCTATATATACAGGTTATATATTAGATATAAATACGTTATATGGCTATATTAAATATATGTTGTATAAGTAGTTGAGTTGCTAGTCTCTAGAAGTATTAATAGGTCAAAAGCAGTCTTTTTTTCCCAAAGAAAATCTGAAGCATTGGAGGTAACTATTAAGTGCTTTTTTGAAATTATTTTGACATAAATCCTTCAGATTTTCTTTTTCAGCAAAATATGACCGACAAAATTATTTTATGAAAAGACTATAAAACAACATTTTACAAAACACTTTGTTTCTTCTTTAGCATGTTTTCCCCCTTGGGCTTGATTTAAGGAAAAAACTCTGGGACTGTTAGACCCAAAATGGAATGATCTACCTTAGGCCATAACAGGCTCCATCTAGACCAAGAATGGGGAACCTGAGGCTTTAAGGCTACATGTAACCCTCTAAGTCCTCAAGTGCAGTTCTTTGACTTAATCCAAATTTTGCAGAACAAATTCCCTTAATAAAAGGATTTGTTCTACAAAAGTTGTACTCAGTTAAAAGGCCTCACCCAAGGACCTAGAAGGCTATATATGGCCTCAAGATCGCAGGTTCCCCACCCCTGGTCTACATGGAGGTCTTCAGGCAAAAGACACACGATCACTTTTGGGGTATATCATCAAAGAAATTCTTGCTCAGGTGTCCTTTGGAGTAAACTTTTGAGGGCCTTCTCATCTCTGAATTACTCTCATTTGTGAATGTTTTAATTTTATAAGTTAATGATACAACATTGTTTGGTTTTTATTTTGGTTGTATAGTTCTTTAATGTATGGATTTGACTGGATGGCTCCTGAGATATCTTTAAACTCTTAAATTTTGTGATTCCCTGAAAATCTAATTCAAAAAATACAACTTGTTGTATGATTATTTGCATTGCGAAAAACTCTCATTTATTGCCATGGTTACAATTTTCTCCATCAGTGTCCGATTAGAACGGACATTTCATAAATATGACATAATAATGAATTTCCATACAGTGATCATCTATCTGTTTCTTCTGTCTGTATGGTTTACTTCAAGTAACTGCATGTATCATGGAAAGAACATTGGGCTTGGAGCCTGAGTACTTGGTCTTCAGTCATGTGTCTGCCCACTTATTAATGATGTGATCATGAAGAGATCACCTTAATCTCACTGAGTCTCAGTTTCCTCATCTGTAATATGGCATAATACTTTCTCTGTGCATCCCATATAGCAGTTTCAGTTATGGAGACATTATAAAGAGCACCATGAATATGGGCTATTTTTTATTATCCATATTTGAAAAGAAATAGTGGCCAAGAGACACTTTGGTCAAGGTCATATGTAACCCCACTATCCTCGCAGATCAATGTTCCCACTGGGTCCTGAAATACTACTGTTACTTAAGGAGGAGATAAAAAAGAAACATAAATATTCTATACTGTCTTGGAACATGGTCAAACATCAGAAGGGAAAATTTGATAGCAAAAGGAAGGGAAATAGGAAAGGATCCCAAAGTTAGGTTTTCTTTCTGCACATCCCAAGGAAAAGATGGAAAGATTAATCATCTTAGTTGAAGGCTTTGAGTGTGAAATATGTATAAAGTATAATGTCCCAAATAAGTTTTTTTTAAAGAAAAAAATAATTAATGCCCCCTTCTCACATCCTTCACTTTCCAATGACTTCCCCTCCCCTTCCCCCCAAATTCTTTCATATAACTAAGAAATACAGTTTGGCAAAAATAAGTCCACACTGGCCATGTCTAAAACTGTACCCATTATTCCACCTCCATGTACCTCTACCTTTACATCTCTGCCAAGATGCAGGAGGAATGCTTCACTAGGTAGGGGAGCCTACTTACTTTCCAAAGCACAATCAGAAGATTTTGATAGAGAGAATATACTCTGTGCAAGGATGTCACTAATGTGAAAGCATTGCTTATTTACATGTTTTGATGGTAGAGTGTATATAATCAGCTTTTCATTCTCAGTGCTGATGAGCAAGGTCATTATTGTGGTATAAAATCAAACAGAAGTGTTTGAGGTCAAACAGTATGGTACAGCCAGAAAACCCCTGCCATATGTTGACCCAGCCTGAGAAAAAGATATCAGATAACAGAAACAATATCAGTTCCACAATCTGGAACTCAAAACTACAAGGCATAGAGGAACAACTTCAAATCTTCTGCCACATTTGGAGTCAGTTTCATGGATAGATAAGGATTTTAATTTGTTTTCTACTTTACTGAATCTTTAGCGCCACTACCAATGACAAGGACTAAATGAAAACTTGAAGTCTTAAAATGATCACAACCAAGATGTATATATGTACCACGGGAGAAAAGGAACTGATGGTGGAGAAAATCTTAAGCTTAAATTAAATCTATGGAGATGGTCAAATTTTAATCTAAAATCAGAACTAAGAAAAATATTTTAAAATAAAAATAATTTAAATTCTTTCTGTCTTTTCACTGGTCCCAAGCAGCTCCCTGGCACAAAAACACATCTTTTAACACCTATATTATACCTGTGGTACTATGTGGTTGCAAATCATAAAACAGCAGGATCTCAGGAAAATCATAGTTTCTGGGGATTCAAAAGGTGACAGAAAAATTTACAATGGATGTATATATTATTAACATATTACCAGTGGTGACTTACATGCAAGATTTATCTTTGTAAAAGAAATTTAATAAAGAACATGCATGCCTGGAAAGTGAGGTGGGTTGATCAAGTATTCAAAGTGATGAATAACAGATAAGACTGCACAAATATTGCACTGAAATTCAGAGAGAAAGGAAGGAAGAAAAAAGACAAAGAAAAATTTAAAGAAGAGAAGACTATGAAAATCAGTAATTAATTTTTAAAATATCATCTTGTTTCCAGTCATCGGGACAACTGACTGTCCTAAACATTAGATATATAGGTCTAATGGTTTATTTACAAAAATAATTAGTGGAAATGTAGACTAATGCTGAGCTCCTTGCTGTACTTGAAATTTACCTAAAAAACCTGTGATGCCAGCATATTACGAATTTCAAACACTGCATAATATATTTTGATGAAAATTTGTTTTCCCATTCTAATCTATTTGAAGTTAGTTACTAATGTAACTCTAGTTGATTGCATACAGTTCACATTGAAATTTAATTATTCTCTATCCATCAAAATGTAAAGAAGACATTGGAGGAAATTGAGAGAATATTAAGAGAATGCTTTCAGCTGCTCCCCCTTGGCTTATCACATCAACGTAAAAAATAATTCTGCTAGGAGAAAGTTAGCAATTCAATAAGCATTCTATATCACTGATATTCAGTCTTATTTGTATAGTTTTGATACTTTTGGTTTTTCTTTTTTAATCAGAAGTTACATAAGCTGCTTGTGACTTTTTGTTAGAAATAGAATTCTGGAGGAAGAATATAATCATTGTATCATCATTAATGGATTTTATCAGCTATACGCTGGTCTAATAATGGTGCTATTAGTTTACTCATCCAACAGTATGTCAAGAGATAGCTGTTAATTTCAGGAGGTGTGAGGGGAGGGTGGAAAGAGAAAGGTCAAAGAGCTATGCAATGGCAATGAGTTTCCCAAAATATAGGTCAAACAGAAAATGGAAAAGGACATGCAGGCCCATGTTTGCTCATACTCACTCTCCCTACTTCTGCAAGGAAGTTGTAACAGGAGGCTTTAAAGGAAAAAGCCTCTTTTTTTTCTTTAAAGGAAAAAGCTAAAGCTATCTATTTCTCTGTCTAGGTCTTTGTTAGAGGATTCATAACATTGCACCACTGCGGTTTTATTGCACTTAGATGGTATATGCCAACTTCAGTATATTATCAGGCACACCTTGTATTTTAATAGTTTAACATTTAAAATTCCAATGCATAAAACAAAATTTAATTTAGATTTCATTAAGTTAAATTTCAACACCAAATAAAATGAAAATTTCCGCATCCAGAGTAGAATAGAAAAGCAGGATTACACACGAAACTACGAATCTCTATATAGAGCTTGACTTTCTTTAAGTGTATTAAAAAATGCATACTGAAACATTCAAAATTATCCTGCCTGTCTGTATTTCCTTCTGACCTCCATGCTCTTCTCTTTTGTGCATTAAGACGCTTCAAATTTCTTCCTTTGTCTTTTTCCAGCAATCCAATAAATCTTTACCTTTCTCTCTGTCAACTTGATCCTCTACCACAACTTAAAAAAAGAAAAGAAAAACATTATTCTTGTAACAAATATATATAATTATGTAAAATAAATTCTTACACCCTGGTCATTTTAAAAAATGTATATCTCACTCAGAACCTTGAATCTCTCACCTTTCTGTCAGAAGGTGGGGTGGCATGCTTCATCAGCAATCCTCTGGAATTCTGGTTGGTCATTGCATTGAAAAGTCTTCCAAAGATGTTTTTCTTCATAATGTTGTTACTGTATACATTGTTCTCTGAATTCTACTCACTTGATTCTACATTACTTCATCTAAGTCTTGTCACAACATTTTTTCTATTGATATAGCTATTGATTATCTATTGATATAATCATATGATTTTTGTTGCTTTTGTTATTGACATAGTCGATTATGTTGATAGTTTTCTTAATATTGAACCAGCTCTGCATTCCTGGTATAAATCCCACCTGGTCATAGTGCATGATATTTATGATATATTATTGTTGTCTCCTTGCTAGTATTTTAATTATATTTTCTGCATCAATATTCATTAAGGAAATTGGTCTACAATCCAAAAATTTTGATTCATCGTCTTTGATGAAATTATTTCCATGATTTATTCTGTGACCTGAGTCTAAAATTAATTTTAATCATTTCTTCAAAAGTGCTTTACTGCATATGATTTTATTGAGTTATGATCACTAAAATATGTGTTTAATGTGTCTGCTCTTCTAAATTTGTTTGTGAGGTGATTTTGTCCCAACATGGAAGTTTTCATTTTGGTGGTCTCTTTCAAGAAGTGACAAATGGTTTCTTTGTACTTTCTCATTGCCCTTTGGTTCTAGTATGTCTGAGAGATTTGCATTTACGATTTCTTGAAACATGATGTCCAGGTCTCTTTTTAAAAAATCATGGTTTTAGTCAATCCAATGATTCTTAGATTATCTCTTTTTGGTCCTTTTTCTAGGTCAGTTGATTTGGATGGCATACACCTTATTTCACTTACTGCTTTGTTTTCAACTCTTTGAGTTTGTTTTAACATTTCTTTACTTATGAGTTTATCTTAAGTTTAGTCCATTCCAATTTTAAGAAAAAGCTTATTTCTTTGGAAAATTGTACCACGTTCTGTTTTAAATTTTCCATTTTCCTTCCCATTCTCTCCTCTAGCGTTCTTATTTAATTTAAAATTATAATTTGTATTTATTCCTTAATAAAGTGCCTCCAAGGCACTAATTTGAATTTTAATGACAAGTAAAAAGAAATTTCTAACTTAGCTATCATAAATTCCAACTGTCTCTCTCTCTACAAATGGTAAAGATCTTCCTCTTCAAACCTCAGAGACAAGATGGTTTTGTAACTCTCTAATGTACTCAGCATATAATATCATGAAAAATACATACATACATACATGTATATATACATTTATCTATTTCTATCTGTATTGGTGGCTCATCCCCCTACTAGACAAACAGATGTGCTGGATTTGTATCAGAAGACCTGAATTCAAATCTCATCCCTGCTACTTATTTTTGGTATGACCTTGAGCAGGCTATTTAACTTCTCTGGGCTTCAGTTTCCTCATCTGTAAAATGAAGAGTTTGAAGGTATCTATATACCTTCTAATGTCTCTTCCAGCTTTACATCTGTGATTCCAGGAGCCATTATCTACTTAAGGATTTCTCTTCCAGAACCTAGCATGGTGCTCCTAGAACAGTGTTCCACAGGTGCAGTCCTTATCCTGAGCTCTATTCTTATCCCTGTCCCTCTCACTTCTTAAAGAAGCCTATTCACTGTTATCTCACTCAAAATGAGAACCTGAAAAGGCCTTAGCCTAAAAGGGCCAGGGTCTCCCACTGCATCCTGGGCCATCTCTAGTCAAGCTCTGGAGGGGAAAGCAAGGCTAGTGACTTTGCACAGCCCTCCCTCACTCAAATCCTAGTAAACTGCAAGTCATGTCATCATTTCCTTGATGTCATGCTCCTCTTTGAAAATGAAGGACAAGCACAACCTGTCCTTATAACTTTACTCCACTGCTGTCCTTATCCCTATCGCTACTATACTTAACCCTAGCCCTATCTTTATCCCTGTCTTTATTTCTATCCCTATCCTTAGACTTCATGGACTCTGAAGTTCCTTTCAGCTTGATCATCTAATCCAATCCCTAATTAGTCTATATAACATGGCTAACAAGTAGTTTTATAGCCACCTCTTGAAGATTATAGGTTAGTCTTCCAGCAAAAGAAATGTAATCTTCTCCTCTATTCCATCCCAAAACTTCCATGTGTTGTGTAGTGCTAAATGTCCTCATAATATAGAGAAGCTCTCTGTTTGTGTTTGGCTTATAAATTCCTCCCCCAAAAATGTTAATTTAAAGATATTTTCATTCCTATCCAGTTGGACATCTGGAAATTCATTTGATCTAATTTAATAGCATGTTGAATGCTTGTAGTAATGGTGATTTACATTTTTATTTCCCACATGATATCTCACAGTTTCCTCACAATTACTCTGTGCAGTAAGTAGGATAGACAGTATTACTCTTCCCCCTTATAGATGAAGAAAATGAGACTCAAAGATGAAGGGACTTGCTCCAGGTCACACAGCTAAGTAACAGAGCCAGCATTAAAAACCAGGGCTCCTGATACTGAGACCCTGTGTTCTTACCATTACACTATTGCTTTAAATATCATAAGTCCACATAAAAATGAAAATGAATGAATTCAGTTCTAGAACAGGGTTTTAGTTTTTATTCAAATATCAACTGGTTTTCCTGAGTCTACTGAGATACAAAGGCATAAGGAATTGGGTCAATGCTCTCTGCTTGTAAAACAAAAGCAAACAACAAAAACCAAATGGCCATCAATACACTCACAATCTTGATGAGACAGCAGATTGGGAGTGAAGGCATATGAGGTTAAATCTCTCATTTGGTGATTCATACTCACTGAAGATTTATGATTTTTTCATATGGATATCTCTTCTATTGATCTGAATTACAGCTATTCCATGCCAGAGTTGCTGTGGTCAAAATTTTATCACTTGGTGGCCACCTCCCTAAGCACTAGTGTCTCAGAATGTCAGACCTTGAATGACAGACTTACAGCTTGTCACTGGACCCAACCTTAGAGACTTTCCCACCTGGTGCAAGTTGCCAAAATTTGAATTCTATGGGGATAGCCTTCAAGAACCCAGGATCATCTCCAGATCATGAGGAAGTAGCAGAATAGAACTTTGGTGGAATTTGGTGACTTAAATAGAGACTATGTCGTGCTGCACACAGGACTTCCACTAGTTTGATCCATGCTATTGGAACACTTTGGTTATAGATCAGTACAACACTATCATAGAATTCCTTTTGTTTTCTTATTCCTTGAATCTTTCTCAGTTTCTTTATCAGCAGAGCAAAGAAGAGGTCCCTCATCACAACAAGGAATGAGACTTTATGGACATTTTTTTCATGTTCTTGAAATGAATTCATAAAACGTACTGGACAAATCAAAGTACAGTATTCACATATCATTTCCTTGGTACAATATTCCTGCAAAACGTAATATGTGGGTCATGTGTGTCTGCCTAGATATAACGTTACTTTGAAATTATGTTGGTGGTTGGGTGGGGAGAATAGAGAGGAAGTAATGTTTCTTCAATTTATGGAGTCAGCTAAAAGTAGGAGGCACAGGAAACTTGTCAGGAAAGCCTGCCTACTAGAGATTTTCAGTCTGTTTTCCGGATCAAGGAGAGAAACACAAATCATCTGAATATTTACCTCTGTTGTCAGCAATACCCTGACCCTGAATAGAGAAATGTAACTGTGTAATTGAGAAGACCCCAAGGAGAAGTTGAGAGTTGCTACTATTCAGGTCAGGGTTTCACAGACATTAACACCTTTGATTTAGTATAGAAAATGAAGTCAAGGTTATAATTAGTCTTAACCTTCAGTTAGCTCTGTAAGAAGAAACGGAGGTATGCTGCCCTGCGTACCAGGAGCTCAGAACATTCCATAAATAAAAAGCCTCAAGTTTCAGATTCAGAGGAGGACAGAGACTGTTAGATTATTTGCATTATGATTAAAACAAACTGCTCTCATTTTTGAAGTATGCCTATAACAGTTTGTCAATGACTTTGATTGACTATTCTCATGCCTGAAGTCCTGAAACATGAAACGACTAGTGTGTTTGTGGCAAAATTGTGTTCAAATGCATTTAGAACTTTAGAATATATTTATATCATTAAGTGACCTTTATAATACAAGCCAGTGAAACTGTGCATAGGAATTCCTAGAGAGGTAAGTCCTTCTCCCAATGAAGGTGGGCACTTTCTCAGACTTACAATCTTGAGAGAGTTGCATGGATTTGAGAGGTTAAATGAATTGTATATCACACAAGTCAGTAAGAGACAGAGACAGGATTTGAACTGACTTCAAGACTAGTTCTCTATCACCTCATGCTTTCCTTCAGTGAAAATGTGGCTTTATTAAATACCATATACAAAACAAGGAAAAAGTTCAATAAATGCCAATTTTAAAAAACATGATTTCCAAATGTTAATGGCAGAAAAACAATTTATAAAGACAAAAATCCTAGGCTCTCAGTGGTGGAATTAATCTTGAGAATAACTAATATTTATAGATATGGTAATTAAAGTTTGCAAAGCACTGCACATACATTATGTCCACAATTTTATAAGGTAAATATTGCAATGGTCAGCTAGGTGGTGCAGAGGATAGAGTGCCAGGCCTGGAGTCAGGAAGATTCCTCTTCCTGAATTCAAATTTGGCCTTAAATGTTTACTAGCTGTGTGAACCTGGGTGAGTCACTTAACCCTGTTTGTCTCAGTTTCCTCATCTGTGAAATGAGCTGGACAAGTGTGCAAACTGCGCTAGAATTTTTTCCAAGAAAACCCAAAATAAAGAATTGGACATGACGGAAATAACTGAACGACAACAACGGTCGCCACCACTTTATAGTTAAGAAAATTCAGAAAGGTTAAGTGATTTCTTCATGAGCATGCAGCTACCACACGTCAGAAGCTGGATTTAACCTAGGTCTTGCCACCTCCAGATTCACTACTCTGTTTCACTACGTTGCCTCCCCCATGTTGGTAGTGGTCTAGTCCAAACTACCATTCTGATGCACAAGTCATTATCATCCATCCTTTACAACTATGTGTCCAGGATACTGGGTGATTGATGGAGCAAAACTTCATGACATGGGAACCCTAGAGGTTTGATTGAACATGACCCAAACCTACTGAAATTTCCTGTTCTAGAAAAAGTATCCAATTGAAGACCTGGCTCAACTTAGTCATGAGAGATGGCACATTTATGTCTCTTACAAAATGACTCATTTTGTACACATTTTGGACTATAATATGAAATATCCTCATCAAGCACTCAAGAGATTCCAGTGTCAGTCAACAGACTGACTACACTGAGTGTAACATACTCTTTGAACTTGCATAGTGAGCTCTGTCATGTCTGCCAAGAATTGGGAACTGGCACAAATTCAAAAGCCTTTCATTAAGCTCCATTCCATTTCCATTCTGACAAATTCTAATTAATATAATCTGTTTTTATTTACTATATTTCTTTGTGTAGTTTCTATGATCCCTTTTCAAAAAAAATTATTTAGGATTTTATTTTTCCCTCAGTTACATACAAAAATAATCCTCCACTTTCATCTTTAAAACTTTGAGTTCTAGGAGCCTTTTAAAAGTAAGTAGCTGACAACTAAAAGAAGGTTGATGAGGTTTTCCAGGTAAGTGTCTTTGTATTTCCTCTACGGAGAAGATGACTTGAGAAGATTCAAATCCTGATGAAGTAGATCATAATTTTCCTTGGAAAGAGTTTTCAAGGGTTTGGTAAGAGCAGCTAAAGATGTCTGAATATTGCAATCTTCTTTTACATTTCAGTAGTCACTGACTTTTTTTTTATTTCTTTGGATAAGAAAAATTGAGTTATTCCTGCTGCCCTAAAAAGAGAGAATTTTTGAGGAGATGAAATCAAATTTTCTTCTCAAAACTGGAAACTGGGCATTCTTGAGAAGGAGAAGAAACAGGAGTAGAGATATACAAGTAAAAGGTATATGTGTTATATATTATTTTTTTTTAAATGCAGTTACCAATATTTGTGAACAGCTTTGTTCACAAATGCCTGGCCTGATATCAGATAGATTTGTCTCTTCCTGAGTTCAATTCTGGCCTCAGACTCTTAGTAGATGGGTGACTGAGCAAGTCACTAAACCTGGTTTTCCTCAATTTCCTTTTCTGTAAAAATGAGCTGAAGAAGGAAATGGTAAATCATTCCAGTATCTTTGCCAAGAAAACTCCAAATGGGATCATGAAGGGTCAGATACTATTGAAAAAAATGACTGACCAACACCACCAATATTTACTCTCTGCCTAGCTCTTAGATCTACAAGAACGAGCAAACAAAGAAAAATGCTCATTTTGGAGTTTGGCATAATGGAATACTGAGTGAAATGCTGTTAGGCATTATCAACCAAAAATGTAAAATGAAGAATCACGGCAACTATCCTGGTATTCCACACAAAATAAGACCTTTAGTTACTCACATGAGAAATTGGTCATTTATCTGAATGCTTACAGATAATTTTCTTAATCCTTGCTTCATTTTGCCAGAACAAACCTGAAATCTGAGATTAGGAGCCTCATTGTGGAAGTCTGTATGGACTCTATGGGTTAGTTGTTTAACTGTTCCAAAGCACTTAGGTGCTAAGATGACCTGTGATTTTTATTTGGGTATGCACAGATGAGCTGCTTATTACTGGAGTTGTACCCAAGGATATGGCCATTATGGCAACATTTTAAAAAGTGAAGAAATCTATAAGCAAGACTGAGATATAGATACTTCATATTCTCTATGGACTTAGTTTTCATTATCTACTAATGCAGGAAGTCTCAGCCAAATCTAATAACCAACTCAGATTATACTTAATTTTTCCCAGAGTCCCATTACCTTGGTATAAGAAAATAAATTGTAAACTTTGACTGTGTGCCTCCACTCATGTCTCTATTTCTCTTTTGACCTGACCAAATTTTAAACCATCCCTCAGCCAGTTAAAATAGACTCCTAGTTCATGATCTAAGGGAAGCCACCTATTCCAACTCCCTCATTTTATAAGTTAGGAATCTGGGGTCAAGAGAGGTTAGTAAGTTGCTTGAAGTCACACAGATACTAAAATAGTAAGACCCGGTATTTGAATTTAGGTTCTGACACTGAACTCAGCTCTTTTTCTTTTGAACTATTTTCTTCTGTACCCTCTTAACAATCAATTCAATTAAATTCTACAAACATTTATTAAGCACCTAATATGTTTAGGGGACTATTGGAAGCCATAAAGATGAAATGTAACCCATGCACCCTAAATGAACTTAAAATACAGCTACAGGAAACATGCAGATAAGTATAATACAAATTAGATAATATAATTATACAGGATAGATCAAAAACAATAGTTTGAGATTCAAAGAAGAAGAATTCAGTGGTAGCAGGAATGATAAGAGAGGGTACATTATTGAAAGTAGAAGCTGAGCTGGACCTTGAAGTTAAACAACAATGGCAGCAGATTGTGGTTACTGTTTGAACTTCATTCTCCAAGAGGACCAATGGCATCATGAGGCAGCAGGTAGAGACAGGCAAGAAATTCATTCTAGGCACAAGGATGGAACATAAATTCATGGAGGTCGATGGGAAAGCACTGTAAGTTACTGTGAGTAATATGTTTCCAGCTAAGCGCCATTTGTTTCTGGGGCTTTTTTTTTTTTGTCTTTTAGGTTGCTTTCTTCTTCTTCTTTTTTTTAAATTTATTTATTTAACTTTTCAACATTCATTTCCACAAAATTTGGGGCTCCAAATTTTCTCCTCATTTCTCCCCTCCCCCACCCCAAAATGCCAAGCATTCTAATTACCCCTATCACCAATCTGCCCTTCCTTCTAACATCCCTCCCTTCCCTTGTCCCCATCTTCTCTTTTGTCCTGTAGGGAAAGAAAACTTTCTATACCCCATTGCCTGTATTTCTATTTCTTAGTAGCAAGAACAGTACTCAACAATTGTTCCTAAAACTTTGAGTTGCAACTTCTCTTCCTCCCTCCCTCCCCACCCATTCCCTTTGGGAAGGCAAACAATTCAATATAGGCCATATCTGTGTAGTTTTGCAAATGACTTCCATAATAGTCATGTTGTGTAAGACTAACTATAATTCCCTTCATTCTATCCTGCCCTCCATTGCTTCTATTCTCTCTTTTGATCCTGTCCCTCCCCAAGAGTGTTGACTTCAAATTGCTTCCTCCCTCCCTCC
>CM053773.1:2825354-2855594 GCA_028658325.1 Potorous gilbertii
CCATGGCCTGAGCCCGTTGAATATTTATTTTGGATGTTTGGGATACAGAAGCCTTGACTCTTATGTCTTTACCTGATGGTAAGCATTGTTCTTCCTCATCAGAAAGGATGGGAGGAGATATCTGTTCCCCAAGAAAGTAACCTTCTTTGGTATTATTTTTTTCCCCTTTTGGGGCATTTTCCCAAGCAGTTACTTGGCTTTTGGATCCTTTGTCAAGAGGAGGGTATACTCTAGGGACCTGTGAGAACTCAGTTCCTCCAAGGCGGCACAATCAAGTGTGTACTGGTCTGCGTTCAGAGAAGGATTTTTACACCTAAAGTCTTAGCAGAATTTCCTCTCCACAGGCACCTGACCTCCAGTTCCACCAAGCTAGCACTGAGGGGTGGGATTTCGTCAAGCTGTAGGGACAGGGCCACCATTCAGTGCGAGACAAAGACCAGCTCCGTCACTGCCCCCAGGGGTTTTTACATTCCAGCAATGGTCTAAGGGGCTGCTGTAGGGGCAGCCTTGAGATCTGCTGCCACCTGCCCAATGAGGCCTATGAGGTAGGATGCCTGAGGCCGGAGCTATAGGAAGGCCTTTCTCTCTTCCTGGCCAGCTGATAAAACCCTGTTACTGACCTTTGGAGACTGTGAGTTGAGGGATCTGAGGACCTGCTGCTGCCACTGGAGATTCTGCCCCTGAGGTGTCCTCCTCCCAGAGTCTCATTGCACAGTGCCTCACAGCCAAGGCTGGGCTCCGCCCTCTGCTCCATGTCAGGTGCAACCAACCTTTCCCATGGGCCTTTCAGGTCACTGTGGGCTGCAAATCCCCTCCACTCTGTTGTTCCCCACTTCTGCTGCTTCAAAATTTGTTAAGAGTCCCTCTCTACAGGTATTTTATGGGCTGTGTGGGAACAGCCTGCATTATTTTGTCTTTCCTCTCTGTCATCTTGGCTCTGCCCACTCATGAAACACCATTTAAAACTCATCTGGAAAAGTCAAGTGAGGCTAGACTGAGGAGCGCCTATTATATTCTATAGGTTTTAGGAAGCCACTGAAGATGTTACACTAACAAAGGTGACCAAAACAATCTGCTTCAATCCTTGTCTGAGTAATAAATTCTCCAAATTATTCAGAGCCCATTTATTCCTTCTGCCCATCTCATAGTTGTTGATACATTTTTAGGCTCCTTCTTTTTCACTCTACTCAGTCCTCTCTTTCTATAATTGAAACCATGAAGCTGTGTGTTATACAGTTCCCCACTGCTATACAGAACACACACCCATCCCTCATCCCATAATTGCAACACTGAAGTAAGTAATTCCCAAAAGAGTTAAAGAATAGAATTTTTTTTAAAGCCTAATCTCCCTCTCTATCTCTGCAGGGGCAGTCTGTTCTGCTGAGTGATTTCTCTCCTCAGAGAAAAGGGCTTCTTTGGGAACTGAGGTCTCTCCTTTTCCTTGTGAACTTGAAAATGCTGACTGAGATGGCATCTGGTGCCCTAGCAGGGTCAGACTGAACCTTCCCAAACCACATGTTGACTAGACAGTGCACAGAGATGGGTTTGGGTAGCTTAAGTTCTCTCCTGGCAAAATTCCTGACAGCCCTGTGACCATTGGTAAATAATGGAACCTTTCTGGGCTCTAGTTTTTCTATATGAGGAATAATTAGTATTTTAAAAGATTGAGTTCCTGAAGTGCAAAGATACAAAAACATCACATATTCTGCTAAGATGATGGAGCTAAGAGCTCCCACCTTGGTTTTATTTTCAAGGTCACTTTCCTTAATTTCTTTTGTAGAATGAGAGAGGAGCATTAACCTTGTGCTTGACAGTCCCTATCTCTACCAAAATTACTTTGCATTTTTTATAATTTTAAAAAAATATTTCTATGTACACAGTTCCACCCCTTCCGCAATAGATAGTAAGTTTTTAACTGCAGAAACAGCTATATTTTTGTATTTCCCCTCCATGTACATGGCACAAGCAGATGTTTAATAAATGCTTCTTGAATAAATGAAATGATTAGAAAACAAGGAGAAGTCTCAGGCTTAGCTCTACCAATATTAACTGAGTGATTAAAGGAAAGTTTTTGAAACTGCCTGAGTCTCAATTTACTGATCAATAAAATGGGAATAATGACTTTTATACTTATCAGATAAGATTGTTATGGGGAAAGTTTTATAAATTTGCAAAACGTTACAGAAATATTTGATTAGGAAGAAATGACGATTATGTGTAACAGAAGCGTATTTGCTAATTTCATTTTTGAATAGCTTTAAAAAGTCATTCTATTTGCTACTTATTTTGTTTACAATGTAGCCTTTGCCTCATATAATCCTGTTTTTATTTACGATGTAACTCAAGCCCCATCCTCTGTAGGAAGCCTTTGCTAATTCACCTGAGCACTAGTGCCCTCCTGGATACGTTTACCTTATATTTAACTATTTTTTATGCACTTGGATTTCTTCATTTTATATTTATGCAATATATACTTATATGCACTTATTCTCTCCCTAAATCAAATGTAAGATCCTTTCAAGTATTCATATCCCCAGTGCCTAGCATGGTGCCTGGCACATAGTAGGTGTTTAATAAATATTTGTTGATTGATTGAAGGAAGAAGTCATATTTGGTATTTTTTATGGGCCTGCCACTGTTCGTGAGCCCAAAGCAGTTTTTAAAATGATATCTTGAAGACAGAGCAATGAGTGAGAGATACTAGGCACTGTTCCAACTACCCAAAGATACTAAGAACATTGCTACCCTGACTCTTTTATTTTTTGTGAAAGAATAAGACGCTTTGAAACTGCTGGGGTTTTGTGTCAGTGCTTGTTTCATGACGATTATAATACTAGAATTTTTGAAACATTGATGAGAAGGGCTCTCTTGGAGGAGTTAGGACAATGTTATGCCCCACTGTACCCCACGATGTTGCCCTGCCTGCAGGATTTTGATGTGATCTCCATCACCTCTCCCTCTTGTTTCTACAGGCTATGATATGACTTGCTGAACTTGGAAAGTATGTTGTTGTGGTCAGTAGATTCTTTTATGAAGGAATTAAAATGATCTTCCAGGTGTTATCAACCATTCTGGGTGTCAACAGGGACAGGCTGCTGAGTCACAATGATTAGGGGGAAGCCATGTCTGTTTGAGGGAAGTATTTAGATAGTGTGGTCAATGAAGATTGTATTCTGCAGCCCATCCTTCTCCCTCATTCTCTGTTCTGTGATGAGGTGAACCTTATCCAGAATGGGAATTTCTCAGGTCCATCAGAGTTTCCTATGAGACTGGAGAAGAAAGAGACATTTAAGGAGGGAGAGAGAAGACATATTTCAACTTTATGAGCTTCAGGAGAGTTAGTCACTGAAAGAAATGTGATGGAAATTTGAAAGATATCCCTTCCTTCCTTTTTAAATTGAGATCTGAGCGAAGCTCCCCAAGGGTGTGTATATTTTTCTGGATTTCTTAGAATTTAACTCAAGTGATGCTTCTATGTGAGGCTTTTCCAGATTCATGTCTCCTTCTTCCCTCTAGCTGCTATTACTTTCCCTCAAAAACTTACCTTGTTTTATATGTATATATGTACATGTATGTGTGTATATACATATGTATGTGTATATGTACACACACATACATATATATATATGTATATATGTTTATGTTGTCTCCTGAAAGGCAAGGACTGCTGTGTTTTTGTCTTTATATATCCAATAACTAACATAATACCTAGAGTTGTATAGATGCTGAATTCCTTTAAACAGTTTACAGGGTAGCAGAGAGAAAAGACTAACATGAAACAGATTGAAAAAAACACTGGATTTGGAGTGCCTGCTACTTCCTATATGTATGACCTTGATTTAGTCACTTAATCTCTCATACATAATCTACTCCTTCTACTTAATCTCAGTTTCTGCATCTATAAAATTAAGGGGTTTATATGATTTCTAAGATTCCTTGTAACTCTAATGCTTGAGATCATATTCACCTTAATCTCTCCAGTTTAGCACAGAGCTTCACAAATAGTGAATAATCAATAATTATTTGTTTCTAATTGAACTTCATATTTAATATTTATCTCACCAATATTCTCTAATAAAAATAATTCACATTTACAAAATAGTATATGAACAAGTCAAGAGTTGGTTGCACTTGTATCCATAAAATGCTATGAGACTTAAAGAAAGACTTTTTTGCATGTTGAGGAGATGATCTATAGAAGATATGTTGAAGGTCATCGATAAGAATATCCCAGGATGAAAAAAAGGCATGGGCAGATTATGAGCTGCTCTGGCAGAAGGAATGCCCACCCACAACAAGTAAGATAACAGATCCATAGAAGCATTGATGTAGAGGATGCTTTACCATTTGCACAAAGGGTTTTCCTTAGAATAACTGTTAATACAATACATTATTACTCATTTTATAGATGAGGTTCAATGAATTACAACACCTTGGCCAGAGTACAAAGCTAGAAAATGACAGAACCATTATTTTAATCCAGCTCATCTTTTCAACTTGGGTTATCAACTCCATTTCCCCCCTACCAGTAATCTGTATTCTACTCCTTGGTCCCTCAACTTTGCTAAGTATCTTTTAATTTATTTGGGTGAGGTCTGGATCTTCATGTTATTTCCAGGCCTGTTTCATGTCATGGAGCCAAATGGGCACTCCATCTCTTTGTAGTTCTTTTTTAGGTGTTTTCTTATACTATTAAAACAAAAGCTCAGTTTCCTGAGGACAGAGACTGTTTTGAATGCTTGAAGCTTTTTTTTTAACAACTTTTAATACAGAGCGTGCAACATAGTAAGCTTTCAATAAGTGCTCTATCTATCCATCTATCTACTGTCTATCTGTCTCTCTGTCTTCTATCTACTGTGTCCATATCCAATGCCCTTTTAAAAAATTACATGACATTGTCAAACTGTTTCCTTCCTCTACATGTTTTTTCCCTTTTCCTGTTGCTTCTCAGGTCATTAGAGGCTAAGAGAACTATGTTTTAACCTTTCTTAATATTAAGCATTCAGCATGGTTCTTGGTACATAATAGGTGCTTAATAAAGCCTTCTTGAAGGATTCGGATATAACAACTTTTAAAGTTCTTTTTGGTCCATGGTCTTAACGTTCATTAAATCTCTCCTAATTTTTATGCCCTTATCATTGCTAGAAATGTTTTTTACAGTCCTGATGTTGGAAATTGTGTCAGGTTCTGGGATTTTTATTCAAAATATCATAAATGCTCTTTCCTATCCCAGGAGTACATGCACGAAGATTAGTGAAACCAAGCAACCCACTATAGAAGGTCAAGTGATACAGCCTTTCACCCTGTAGATGAAGCTGAGGGGAGTTATTTGAAAATTCTAAGTTCAAATTATTTATACTTAAAGAACAAAATAATTTTCCAATCCCCTTTTGATGATAATTTTCTATCTTGGGTATATCTTATTCTCAATCTCAAGAATGAATGAACAAAACATAATAAAGGCTTAAATTATATAAAATAAACTAGCAGGATTTGAAATACAACCATTCACATTCTGGAGAAAAACAAGATGCACAAGTTCAAGTCTTCTTACATCCTAACATGGAGTAGAAAAATCAAATATAGGTTAGAGAAAATCATCTATTGGAACAAAAATGACCATATCTAATCAGCAGCTTCAGTTCAGAAGTGACTTCCAGAAAGATAATTCCATGTGTGTATATATGGATATATGTATACATGTATAAGGAGTGAGAAAAGTCCCACCTATAACCTAGTTGGCAATGTAGACCAAATCAGAACAGGAGAGGAGAAATAATTCAGTACCATTTTTTTGGCTTAGGTATCCATGGATACAGGGTGGAAAATAAATTTAAAATAAAAGTGTCTCTTCTAGTTAATTATGCAGGATGTTGATGGTCTTTGTTAATAGTTTTCTCTCTGAAAAGGAAGGCATTTTTTAAGTGATCAGCTCAGTAAAAATGTTAAGCTTTCACCTTTACTTGAAGGCTCTTGCTTGATTAGGGAATACAATGTAGCCCAGGCTACGTTAGTCTATTTGACAAGAGGAGTGCCCAAGAATGTTGCTGTTGACTTGAAATGAAGTATATTTGTTTTGATTTAAACAGAAAACAGAAATAATGAATGCCACTGTTCTGGAAACACATTAGATGATATTGCTTCATGTTAGGGATTTTTATTCATATATGAGTGAATTGAAATATTTTTGTGATCAAGAGGTACTTTTTATCCATAAAGCCTTGAACTCATCAAAGTGAGATGGCAAGGAGAGGGGCTGACAGCGAAGTCCTCTATGAATTGGGGATGGATCATTTCCCTAAGAACCCCACCCTAGGTGCCTCTCCACTTCAAAGAAGGCCCATAGTAGTAACTGGTACCTTGAAATCAGCTAGGTCAGGTTTTACTATTAATCACCTGGAAACCTCCAAGTTAGAAATACTCCAGACACAGGGATGCCTCATTAAGATGCCAATCAATGAAGAAATATGTATTCATTTTCTAATATGTGAAGAGTTCTCTGCTGGGCAGTTGGAGAGGGGGTCAAAAGGCAACATTTAGTCCTCACAGTATTAATGGGAAAAACATACACAAATACAGATGGCTATGCCACCACATTGCATGATAGGTGAAGTAAAGAGTTACAAAACAGTGCTTTATGAATTGTAGGAGGAAAGGAAGAGGAAGAAAAAAAGAAAAGACTTTCTCTAGTAATGAGGTTCATGTAGAATTGCAGTGGGATATCTCTAAAAAATTTCAAAGACTCAGATCAACTCCAAGCCAGTTGGAAATATTTATTATAGTTTGAGATTTACAGTTGGGGGGGGTATGTATATATATATATATGCCTCTCTACATCACAAGTTCAGTCTAGGTCAGTTCTTTACTATTACTGCTCATGTGTTATTGAAGGGTGAGCCCCTTCTACAGTTTGGTGGTCAAATATCCTTTTGTACAACGTGGTGGTACTGTCTTCTGATTGGCTAGCTATTATGATACTGTCTGGTGAAGATGGATACTTAGGCATTGTGGTCCTGTCTTGGGCAAAATGGATGATGTGATTGTGGTGGAGTACAAGCATATACCTGTTTCTGCAGGAACTATGAGGAATGGGTCTGGAGGCAGTGCCAAGATAGAGGCAATGGCTAGGTTCCCACACCTACTGTTTCTGTGAGAACTATCAGTTTCAGAGACGAACCTGTTGTTCTAGTGAGTAGTGAGGCATATGTGAAGAAGTTAAGCCATGTGTCCTAACTGTCACTAAGGTAAGGGAAGAGATTATTAGTTATACTGCTTTTAGCAGGGAGAACTCCAGCAATTTTCCATAGCTATTGTATCAGAGCCCCTTGATTGGGCTTGTGATCTGTTTCCCAGAGACCTTGTCTATTTCTGCTTTCTCTCTAGGTGGCCTGTAGTTAGGATGTGTTGGCAAAATACTTCACAATGGGGTCTTTGAAGAAAAATGTACACACAATAAGGTTTTGAGTTCAATTTTCGTTAACATTTTTTCCATCACTTTGTTAAACCTAGATAATCAACAAAAGCATAAGTCAAACCCTGATTTTTAGCACTAGCCAATTTCTGAAGAGTAAATGCTGAAACTGAAAATTTAAAAATTGATTCTTGTGGCTATGTGTTGGGCTTCAACGTCAAAATTGTTTCTGTTTCTCCAAATTCTCTCCACTATGCCTCCACACTCTTTCTCTTAGATTTCTTTTTATGGATATTACTTCTTAAAGTACAACACTACTTTATTCTAGTGTGAAGCTCCTCACAAAGTTACTTCATATTATGATGGAACCACAGTTTCATTGGTGGAGAATCCTTTTCCATCGAAGCATATCATTCCTCTATTCTTTCTCATCCTGTCCAATTGTATCCATGTCTTTCCATAGATACTCTATTGTGGCTCTATCTAATATACTTCAAATAGAAAATAAAACTTGAAACCATTCTCAATTATTTATATTGTATGCAACCAGTTTTTAATTGAAGTGTGCTAAATCTTATAATTTACCGTATTTTAAAACAGGAACAATAACAGCAACAATAATTTTGTATGTCAAGAAAGAGTTGACTCATTAATCTCATATGCTTCCCTATTTCATGGGAACTGGGGACTGGGAGCGTTACACGTGTAAAGGCACAGCATTTCTCTCTAAGTTGGCTGGCTGGCTCTTCGGCTTTTCATGCATGGGTGGAAATGCCAACCAGTTGGAACATTGCCAAACATTTATAGGTAGTGGATTTAAATATTTGTATTTTTTCCTGTTGCCAGGATGGAATGGGAAGTTTGAGGAGAGAGCGAAAGAGAGCAAGAAAATTCTAGATAATGAAATGACAGCTACAGACATCATGTTCAGGATGCTCAAGTAAGAAGATGAGAAAGTAAATAAGAGTTGAATTACAGCATTAGCTGACCTTGTCCCCCTACAGTTGACGATTCAATCAATTAACATATTTATTAAGTGCCTACTAGGTATAAGATATTGTATTAGGTGTTAAGGATACAAATACAAAAGTGAGGCATTCCTACCTTTAAAGAGCTAACACTCTACAATGCAGCTTCCATGTAGATTAAATACAGGCTATGGAAAAAACAATACACGGTGACATGGTGGGGCACTAACAAGTGGGGCAACTGGGAAAGGCTTCTGGAAGGATGTGGGACTTGAACTGAGCTTTCAAGGGAGCTGGGGTTCCATGAAGTAGAGGTGAGGAGTGATGGCATTCTAGCCATGGGAGTTCACATGGAGGTGAGAGCTAGAGGGTCATCTACAAGGAAAAGTAAATGGGACAGCTTGGCTAAAGCCTAGAGCATGGAAGGAGTAAATGTATACTTAGCTTGGCAAGAAAGGTTGGAGCAGAAAGGGAAGAGGGCTAAATGTCAAACAGGAGAGTTTATGTTTTATCTTAGGAGCAGCTGGGTAGGTACTGACATGTTTTGGTCAGGGGAGTTACGAAGTTAGAATTGATGATATATGTAGCTATACATTTGTCATCACTATGTGTTGAAAGTACAACAAGGATTACCGTATCCAATAGAAAGGGTCTCCACAGAGCAGGACTATCCAATATATGTGTGTATGTGTGTGTGTGCGCACATACATGCATATATACGCCTAAACTTTATGAGTCTTTCGGAAGTTTCTGTCACAAAAATACATATATTTTAATGACAGTTATGTTCTCTTTCTCCCCCTTTTTCTTTTGGCCTTTTCCAAAGTCTGGAAAAAACCCAACCATACAGTGTTCTGAATTGCAGGAATGTGTAGAAATCAATCATCTGTTCTTAAGACCTTTGCATTTCTTTCCAGAGAGAAAACAGATGGTAGATTTTTCTGCTTCTGAGATTTAAGTTCAGAGTGTTTCTGTTTACCCAAATTTAAGATTACTATAAAAATGTTTGCCTGTTCCAAAAGGAAAGTGGGCAGGAGATTCCTGGGGAAAAAAATCAGAGTTGTTATAGTGAGTGAATGTCTGAAAAGGATTACAAGAACCTGGATAAGATGGTCTAAGCAGTGTCCTCCAACATCCTGTATTGATAGGCATTGGAGTACCGCCATATTTGGTCCTTTGAATTAAGGAAAATGTCTCTTACACAACAGCAGTGGAGATCAGGGAATGTGCACCAGTGTAGGATAGAAACATAGAGGTTAATCAGGAGGTTAGGGCTCAATATGTCTTGGACTGAAGATGAGCTGAGTGAGTCAGTAGTAAATCATTTAAAACTGCATCAAAAATATTTTAAATATGTTTTATCTCTGCTTTAAAGTCAGCATGATATTTTTAATAGAATTGGGAAGGAAACTTAAACGTCTGTCCCCCTTTGTAAATCACTGATACACATGAACCAATGAATATCTTGAGGTTAGCAAAGTCATCATTTCAAGTCTTAGGTAAAAGAATAGGAAAGGTCAATTGATCTCTCTTTCTTTATTCGTGTGAGAATCCAATGGACAATCAAGTGTACCCAGGAGTCCAAGAAGGAAGTTGTGCTTCTAGATGGACGCAGACCTGAAGTGATACTGGAGGAGTTTACCCAAAAAAAGGGCTCAAATTCTGCTTGCTGTTGCTGCCTCTTCCCCAGAGTAAAAAATCTGAGGATATATCTGAAACAATGATTAGCTATGACTCTTGTCTAGGGCCTCCCTAACATGAAAGTCATAGGGTATCCTAGAAAAGTCATTCATTATACATAAAGGGCAGTTATTTCTTTCTTCTAACACAGAAAATACATATTATCCAAAAAAACTCAAAGAATAAATATAATAATGCCTAATAAAAACTAACATTTATATAGTACTTACTAGGTATGAGGCACTGTGCAAAACACTTTACAGTATTATCTCATTTGATTCTTAAAACAGCTCTGGAAACTGAGGCAAACAGAGGTTAAGTGACTTGCCTATGGTCACACAACTAGTAAGAGTTTGAGACCAGATTTGAATTCAGGAATTTCTTACTGCAGATCTGGTACTGTATCCTCTGAGCCACCTAACTGCCTCCAAAAAAACCCCCCAAAACTCAATTAACTTATTGCAGACATCATACTCCTCATGAAGGGTGAAAAGCCCTCTCTGTGATGTCTGGAGAAAGATTTTGCTCATTTTCTGTCTGAGGAGCTCATAAGGTCCAGATTCTTTTGACCAGCTGAGCTCAGCTTTCTTTAGTCCTTCAGCTGTAGAATTCTCCTGGAGGAAGCCATCTTTTTTTTCTCCAAAAGTATGCAATTGGGGAAGTCTCCAACTGAAATTCCAGGTACTCAGGAATAACTCTTGACCCACAAAGTTACTTAAAAAGGCCACGAACATACATTTGTCAGGATAGCTATTAGTTGACCTGTGTTTGAGGAAGGAAACAGAAAGCAGCTAAGGACTTAAGGTCTCCTTTTAGTCCTATATAGAAACATAGGACCATTATAAGACTATGAACTTTAAACAATTTGCCATTGCTCCTGGTAGGGGTAGGGAGAGAAATACCTTTCTTCACTGACTGAAGGTGAAAAGAGAAGTCACTTCAAGAGATCCCAAAGAGAAGGATACCAAAAGGGGCTAATAAAGCTATTTTCACAGTTCTTATAGATTATCTGGGGTAGAAGTTCCTCCACAAGACTCCATTCTGATAGCTTTGTCACAATCCTTCAGTCACAAAGATTGATCAGAGGTTTCTGTATTATCTCAGAAAAGTACATATCTCTCACAAAGAGGCCAATGTGCATGTCCAGTTATTTAGTTCATTTGCTCAGGGATTCCCTTGATCAACTCATTCAAGGGTGAGTCAGTTCTCACCCAGGGGAGACAGGAGATGGATAACCCTATACTTTGTACTCTGTATGTGGGGGGTTACATGGCTTCTAACTGGCAGAATAATATGTATCTACAGTAAGGGCTTACTTGAATTGGTTCCAGATTGCTTCAGAAAAGACACATGGAAAAAGGAATTCCAAGGAATTGGTGGAGAAACAAAAATTTTGAAATGGAAGATATTCATGGATGGTGAGCCCTATCATATCCCTGAAATTGTTTGAAGGTCTATAGACTCTTGAGATTGGATGAGATCATTTTCTCTCTTTTTTTGGTTGAACTGAGACCTTATCTCACTCCTGCTGAAGCTCATTCTTGTGCACTCTTCAGTATGTTCTGTTATCAGAACATGTTATCATGTTTCTCTCTATCATCTAAATTGAATAAATGGTTTTCCTATCTGTGGTGATTTTTTGTGTAACAAGAATTTGGTAAGGAATGGCTAAAAGCTAAGGGCAGGAGTATGTTGTAAATAATAACTATTGGCCCTCTAAAAAATACACCCAACACACTTAAATTTTATCTACATTAGTAACATTTTATCCTTCCCTTTAAGTTTAGACCATCAACAAAACAATAAATCTAACACTAATTTGTAGCATGGATTGATTTCCAAGGTAAAAACTTAACTGAAAATTTAACAATAGCTTATTTAACAATTAACTCTAGCAATACTGTCTAAGAAACACCCTCCTGCTTAAGGAAGTGGCTTTCATTAAGAACCTATATTATACCTAGACCAGAGATATTTGAGGAATGGCAGATAGATATAATTCTGGCCCAATGTCCCTCTTGCAGACTATAAGACAGATTACCTAGCCTTGGCTGTCTTAGAGTTGCCCCTCATCCCCTAGCCCCAATTAACATTCTGTTAGTGAAAGTAGGGCCTTTGACTTTCTTCTTACCCTCTTCCTGCAGAGATGGTCCAAACCTTCCATCAAAATTATCAATGTCACTCATGAAATGTATTTATATTTTTAGATAATCTATACCCATGACATTACATGTAGCATACATATTTTACATAAGGGAAGACCAAATGTCTGTTACTCTGTTGAGGTGATGTTCAAGCAGATAATTGTACTGATTTCTGAAATCCCTCCCAGCTCCAAGATCTTATGAATTTATGACTCCTCTGCCCATTTGTTCTTGATGCAAGGTTTTTGGGAGACAGATGACCTAGGTTACCAGAAAAAGAATAATAGTGTTTTCCATAATCAGAATTCTTCCTCCTGGTATTTACCTTGAAAATAATAAATGAGGGCACCTAAGAATAACTTCATCTTCTTTTTGTTCCTCTTCCTATGATTTACCTGCCAAGAATATAAGGAAGTATGGTACAAATGACTCCTAAAATCAGAAAACTTCAGTTCAAATCCTGGTGCTATCAATTACCTCCTGCTTGACTTTGGGCAAGTCATCTAGTTTCTCTGAACCTTTATTTCCTCATCTATAAAATGAGTGGTAGACAGCATCTGAGTTCCTTTCCAGATATAAATCCACATTCTTCTAAGTTCTGGAGATGGGATTGGACCACATAGATTCTGAGGTCATTTTCAGCTTTAGATTGTGACCTACTAAAATGCAGAAGGGTTTGATTCCTGTGATAGTACCCCTGCTTAGAAAATTACAGACCTTGAAGTGTCCTAGGAATTGTGCTCAAGCTGAGCATTAATTCCATTTTTAAAAACTGAAGTCTTTGTGTGAGTCAGCCACTTAAGGGACAAACAGGGTTGTGAGACACTTTATTTCCACGAAATCTCATTTCACGAAATCTCATTTCACGAAATCCCATGAAATCCTGGAATTGAGTTATTTTGCTTCATCTCCCAAAAGATTTATCTGGAGTGACATTGCCCTTTAACAATTTACATGTCTAGGTAGTCTGAGGCTATTTCTTTGAGTTTTTTCATGTGAATTTACAATCCAAGGCCTCTTGTTAGCATTTCTAAAGCATCATTTTATTTTCTTTAAGAACCTCCACAGTTCTGTGTGAAGGTTTGAGGAGAAGGTAGCCTTGAGGAAGAGGGAGGGTCAGCAATGAAAAGAGAAGAAAGAGCCAACCTACTTTGGGAGCTCATTTCCAAGCAGCCACCCTGTGTGCTTGAGGGAAAAAGTCAAAATTCATCATGGACATGAGAAAGCTGTTTTACTGGTGATGCACACTACTAATTTTGATTTAGAAACTTACTTGAATTTACCCTTTAACTGAGAAAAAATATAGTTCTCTGGTTAGTCTCCCTGCCTTAAGTAAGTATCCCCCAACTCCAGTTCATTCCCCATTTAGTTGTCAAATTGATCTTCCTCAAGCCCAGGTCTGACCATGTCACCTCTCCTACTTCCATTCAGTGAATTCTAGTGGCTCCCTAGTACCTCCAGGATCCTATAGAAAATCCTTCGTTTGACTTTTAAAGTCAATTATACCCGGTTCCTCCTGCCTTCCAGTCTTCTTACACTTTATTACCCTCACCTCACATACTCTGTAATACTAAGATACTGGCCTCTTTGTTATTCCATTTCCTAACTCTGGGCATTTTCACTGGCTGTTCCCCCTGCCTCAAATTTTCTCCCTCCTCATTTCTACTTCCTGTCTTCCCTGGCTTCCTTCAATTCTCAGCTAAAGTCATACCTTCTGAAGGAAGCCTATTCCAGGTTTCCTTCATCTTCGTGTCTTCTCTCTGAGGCTACTCCCAATTTATCCTACATGTATGTTGTCAATATACAGTTGTTTGCATATTATTTCCTTCTTGAGACTATGATATCCTTGGGATTTTGTGCATTCCCTATCCCAAAGCCCTTTGGTATGAGACTTTCCCCTTATTGGTGGGGATCCTCTGCTTTTCATGAATCCTCAGTTAGTCTCCCCTTTGGGAACTCTACAGTCAGAAGTTATTGTACTTAGGTACTCTCCAAACAGTGTCAAGTTGGCTTCCAGATTCAAGAGAGAAGATGAAAGAGCAAAGCTCACTTCAGGTTGCTGAAGGAAAAACGTTTGAGGAGACATGAGAGGAGAGGGTAGTCTTCATAGTGTCCCTATTCTTAGCTTGCTACACTAGAGATCTGGGGAGTTTCCCTTTGAGTGAGATCCAGGACCTATCTCTTGGTTCAGTTGAGTTACTTTGCTCTCCCAATAGGAGAGCTCCCTCATTCTATATTGTCTGGCATATATTCTCCTATATACACCTTCTCTGATCTCAGTTTTGTGATAATTTGGACAAATGGGTTTATTTGCTACTCTCCATATATTCACTGGGGAACTGGATGAGGTAGAGAAGAAGACTAGCCTTCTATTTAAAGCTTGGAGACTACTTTTCTTTCTAAATGACAAAGTAATCAAAAGTTAGATGGAATCTGATCATATCTCCTAGATGAACAATATTTAAAGAAGCAGATAAATATCATTCTAGCCTGTATCCCTTCCTTCTGAGTAAAGAAGAGTGGTGGCCTTCAGCATCCACCTCCTGCTTCCCCATTTATTGAGAATTAAAGTCTCCCTTGGAAAAGACTTGGGGAGGTGTGGGGGGGAATGAAATAGGCTAGAGATATCTGTTCTACCTCCCTTTGACTCACACAAGGATAGACTCCTACACATTTGGTGTCCACTCCCTTTCTCTCTCTCACTCTACTTGTTTTTGTTTTTATTTTATTTTCTTTCTCCATCTAGCATTTAGTATCATTGCCTAGAGCAGAATAGGCACTTAACAAATGTTTGTTCATTTGAGATGGCTGAAAGAATTAGTAGATAGTTCTTAGAGATTCAGGTACACATTCACCAGGAATAGTCATCTGTTTCTCTGCAACTGAATGATGATATGGGTGTATGAAATGAAAGCTCAGTTTTGTGCATATTTTGTTTGAATTTAAATGCATGAACTTTACTACAGTATTTGCAAAGACAGGGAATTCTGGGTGTGGAAAATGACATATACTGTCAGACTCAGGTGATATGTGGGGATCTTTGGATGAACTGAATCCAATTTCCTCTTTCTTTTTTCTTCTTTATTATAAGTTATGGCTCACTGGATGGGGAAAGGTAAGGCTATATTCAGAAATATAGTTGATATAAAACCAAAAGAAGTTAATCATTTCTTTTTTAAATTACACAGAAAAGGACTTCTAAGCATATGAGCTTTGTAATAAAACCAAAATCGAAACCAAAATCAGTTTTGGTTGGAAAGAGAATTTCCTTATCATTTAATAGCAGTAATCTAGCTCTAAGAATGGAGTTTAGGGAGACAGGTCGTGATACAGTCAGCATCTGAAAGCAAGGCCAGGTGTCCTCCAATCCATCCTTCATGCTCTGCTCTGGCTGCTCCACCATCCATCAGCTCACCTGTTCTCTAGTTGAAACCAAGAGGGCAGGCAGCCCCATCAAATTAAACAATGGTGAGCGTTGGTAACAGCAGCATGGGAATGAGAAGTGAGGGGGGAGCACACAAGCAGACTGGGCCAGAGTGGGCAGCAAGCTCAGTGCAAGGCTAATGTGTTCCTTTAGAGGGAAAAATAATAAAGGCCTTTGTTCTTATGAACATCATTTTATCGATAAAATTCTAAGAGTACTGAGAGCTGGGTAGTGTAGGCTGTAACCTGGGTAACTGAGTGGGCAGTACTTCAGGCAGTCTGAGGAATTCATGGTTAGGGACTATTAGAGTTTATTCATTTCTTTTTTCACTTCAGCTTTCCCCTCCAGCAATAAACTACCTCATGCAGGAAGACCGTGAGCTTCCTTGTAGGCCAGAATCTGTAGGACTGGTTAGTGATTTCAAAGCTGTGTACTTGGTGATTTTATAGCAAACTTCATTTAAATCTCACTTCAGAGAACAATTGACTGTTACACATCAGGGCTGATTTATCATTTTGTTGATTATCTCATTCAAACTTGACAAAATTTCTCTAAGTTAATCCTGTTCTATTGAATTGGAAACTGAATGACCAAGAATAAGTGTTGACAGTCACCCTCCTATTGAGGTCAATTGCCATTTTGTTGATGGATATGGAAGAAAATGTTACTTAAACACTCCTGACTAGAAATCACAGTTTAGGAATATTTCTGATACTAAAAATCACTTCCTTTCTGCATGATACCTTTTAATATTTTGTTTTAATTAGCCAAGATCCACTTTCTTACTCTTCCTCCTCCCCAGTTAAGAACATAAGAAAAGCAAAACATTACAAACATGTATTGTTAAGCAAACTAAACTTTCACATTGACCATGTTCCCCCCAAAATAATCATCTAATTCTGAGTTCTTCACCTCTATTTCTGGAAGTGGGTCACTTATTTTGGGGAATCCTTGTTGGATTATGAGGACAAGAGTTCAGCACAATAGTAATCCATCACAATTATATACTATCACATTTATATACCATAACTTGTTCATCCATTCCCCAATGTATAGGCACCTCCTCATTTTTCCATTCTTTGCCAACTCAAAAAGATCTATTAGTCATTTTGTACATCTTTGGAATTTGTTTGCTTTAGAACCAATCTCTTCCTTAGTCTGTCTTCCTTTGCCCCAATTTCTCTGTTGAGTGACATATTTTGGTACCTAGTTGTGTGTTGATGTTATATTCTTCTTTTGACAATTTTGATGTGTGAGGTGCACAAGTCAGCTACTACCCCTCCCCCCTCCTCCTTGTTTGTATAGATGTCTCCTGGGTACCTGGATTGTGTAAGATGTTTTTCCCTACTTTTTCTTTTCTTCCCCCTTTGTGTATTCCTCCTTCTGTCTCCTTCAATTTTTTTCTTAAAATAATCATGACACCAGATCTTTATTGGCCTCCTATTAATCTTGATGATGATAGGGTTCAGAGAGAAAATATGTGTCATATCTTAATATTTGACCCCAAGCATTTCATTCTTGTTTAATCCTTCATCATTATTAATTTATGTTTATATTTTTATGTTTCTCTTCATTCCTGTATTTAAAATCCAAAGTTTCTTGGCTCTGGTCTTTTCATTAGATCTAGAAGTCCTTTGTTTCATTAAAGATCCATTTCCCCTTCTGTGGCATTACATTCAGTTTTGTTGGGTGAGTTAAGCTTGGTTGTAAGTTCATATCCTTTGCCTTCTGGAATATCATATTCAAAATTCTCCACTCCCTTGTAGTGGTGTTTGCTAAACTTTGTGTGCTCCTGACTGTGGCTCCTTAGTATTTGAATTACTTCTTTCTGGCTCGGGCCTGGAAACTCTGTATTATGATTACGATGTTCTTGATAATTTTTATTTGGGCGTTTTAGTCATGAGGTTAGTAGTGAATTCTTTCTGCTTTCTTTTTTTCCTCTGCTTCTAAGAGATCTGGGCAGTTTCTTTTTAAGATTTCTTGAAATAAAAAGTCTACGATCTTTTTTTTTGTCTTAATGTTTAGACGGCTTGATGATTTTTTTCCTTCTTAATCTTTTTTCCTATGTCAATTGTTTTTGCTATGAAATACTTTACATTTTCTTTCATTTTTTCAGCCTTTATTTTAAAGACTTTGCTTTAATTTTCTTTTTGTTGCTTCATGAAGTCATTGACTTCTATTTGAGCCATTTGAATTTTTAGAGAGTTTGTTGATTGAGCAAGGTTTTGTTTCTGTATTGCCAAGATGGTAATTCCTTTTACATTTATTTTATTCTATAGATCTCATTTCTTTTCTAATTATTTCTTTTAAAAATTTAAAACTTTTTAAAACTCTTGTTTTGTGTCTTTCAGGAATTCTAATTAGATTTGTGTCCAAATTGTGTTTTTCACTGAGGCATTGTTTGTATCTGTCATTCTGTTCTCTTTTATTTGTGTCTTGAGTGCCCTTGCCCTCATAATAGCTCATTGTGTTATGGTTGTTTTTTGGTTTGCCCATTATTCCAGGCTACTTCCTGACTTTGCCAGTTGGTACCCATTTCCTTTTCTGTGATGCTCTAGTATGGTTCTGGTGATCCTCAGTATGGTCTGGGATCTTCTCTTGCACTCATACATAGCCTCTTCCTGGGCATTAGAAGGCTCTGTACAACATGCTCCTTCCCTGATCCCAACTCCAGTGACAGCAGACCTCCCTCTCTGACTACTATGCTGAGTTGGTCAAGGCAACTCACTGTACATTTTTTAAAAATTTCTTTATCAAGATTTAGTTTGCTAAATTTTTTTGGATCTGTTTAGAAGAGTTCCTAACACTCTACCATCTTTGTGCTACTTCTGCATGATACCCTTTAAGTCAGGAATCCAGGTGGAGAATTAGGATTTCTTTGGTTGGGGGAGGGATGGACAGAGATGTGGTCTGGAACTATGATTTCATGCTTTTAGGGAACTACCTGTGAGGAAATACCTTCTACCAATATGAATTAGCAACTTTTCTGCAGTTTGGAGCCTCAGCAAGTTATCTGGTCCATGGTCACACAGGCTATATGTGTCCGAAATAAGAATTGAGCTCAGAGCTCCCTGGCTCCAAGGCCAGCCCTTGATATTCTCTCTGAATGGAATGATCCCATGAGCTTTTTTGAGTTTTTCCTTCAGAACATCCGTCCAAAAATCAATTTTGTCAGAACCTCTATTAAATTAGCTAGAGGTTCAATTTACTTAAATATATCAAATATTTTCTTTTTTATTATTTATCACTTTTTGTGATCTTTGATGTCATCTACATTTCCATATTTTTTCTGCTCCTCTTCTAAGAGCTATGCTTTATAATAAAGGATGAAAAAAGAAGTCAAAAATTCAGAAAGTTAACCTACAAATCAACCATATACATTATATATAATACTCCAAACCCAGAGTCCCTTGTCTCTCCAAAGAAGGGACAGAGGTACATGCTCAAAACCTTTCTTTGGGCCACATTTTACAGCATTCAGTTTTGGTGATTTTGTTGTTTCTCTTCTTTCCATTCATATTGTTCTCACTCTATACTTTGCCTGGTTTTGTTTGCCCAGCATCAGTTCATAAAAATCTTCCCACACTTCTCTGTGTTCATCATATGCTTCATTGTTTCTCATCGCATAGTAATATGCCTCTACATTCATATACTACAACTCATTTAGACATTCCCTCAATCAAGGAGCATCTCTTTTGTATTAAAGTATTTGTTACTACCCTGTCCCGCATTTTCAACAGCCAACATGTAAAAAGGTTCAGAATTATATGTGAAATAAGACAAGGCATACTGACCAAGGTTGACATTTTCCTAGAAAGCTGAGCTTATTCTTTTGTGTTGTTATTCAGTTCATTGAAGCTGCTCTCCTTGGTAAATGCATGAATAAGCCTTGAATTCTGTAATACGTGAGGCTTGGTTTGGTATTGATTATGGAAATCTGGAATTTCAAGGACATATATTCTTTCTATATAACTCCTAGAAAATAAATAGATTCACAAATTGTTCAATGATGATACCTTGTAATATTGATGATTAAGTCAGAATTGTCTCATAGAAGACAAATGGCAAAATAGCCTTATATCTCCACACTTGCTTTCAGAGAGATTCAGGAAAAATTTTGACTTTGGGGCTTCTTGAAGTTGTTTATACTTTTTTCTATGAATATTTATGAAGACTTTATTTTAAAAAAGTTATTGATACTTTTGTCTTTATATGATAGTAATTTTAAGATATTTTATAGACACACATATGACCTCTTCCCCATCCCACCACAAAACCTCCCTAAAAACAAAGAAAAAGAGTTTATCAAAACTAAATAGCACATCTGCTTTATCTGACAGGGTATACCATATTCCATATTCATAGTCCCTAACCTCTCCACCAAAGGTAAATTTTGGCAAGTATCTTAAAGTTGTGAAGGCTATACTTTTGGAGGGTTGTTTCACTTGTATTCCCCTAGAAAGATAACAAACACTTTTATTTAGCAGAAATTGTGTTTCTTTTAATATATGGTTATTCAGCATTTTGCTTACTTTTACTTTCTACTTTTATCAGATGAGAAACTCCATCACAGGTGCCCTTAAATAGACCAAAATATGCATTGATTTTACTTTAAGTCATACATGCAATATGAAACAATTAAGCTTTTCTTCTCAATTTTCTTTTACTTAGAAATTTATTCAACTAATGGAGACAGTGGACTAGGAATTCAGATATTTTAAATCCATATTGCTTTAGGTCAGAAATGTTTGCCAAACCTCATTTTACTTCATCATAAGATAAATCATGACATCTGTGGCAAACAGACTGTCTAGCCTGCTTTCTATTTGTCACACAAGTTCCAAGATCTATCCACCATCAATTATCTTGGTGGCATGTCCCACATTCACCAATGACACAGCAATGAGGAAACTAACATTGAATTGCAAAATAATCTAGGGCTCTAGATTTCTTGCCAAAATCCAAAGCATTCAGTTCCATTAACAAGGCAATGTCATCTGAGTAATTACAGTATTGAGAAAATATCATGTGTTTATCCCTCATTGCTGAAGAAGACCATGCCATCAGAGAAATAATGACATGAGGTTGAGAGCCAGACTGCAGAGTTAAAAAGACAATAAAAAGAAAGGAAGTAGAAGAACCAATTATAATGGTCTTCTCAGGAAGTTTAGCCATAAAAAAGAGGAAGATATGGGATGGATGGATCAATTAAGGATTGAGTACCAGGAAGAAATGGTGAATAAGAGGTTGGGAGATACCTATTCTTCCAATAGGTAAATATATTTTCTCATTAGGCAGCTAGGTGGTGCAGTGGATACCAGTGCAGGAATCAGGAGGACCAGAGTTCAAATCTCACCTCAGACACTTGACACTCACTAGCTGTGTGATCTCGGGCAAGTTACTTAACCCCAACTGTATCATCCTGGGTCATCTCCAGTCATCCTGATGAATATCTGGTCCCTGGATTCAGATGGCTCTGGAGAAGTGAGGTTGATAACCTCCACAGCCCTCACTCAAAACAAAGTCAAGTGCAAGTCATGTCATTATTTCTCTGATGGCATGGTCTTCTTCGGCAACGAAGAATGAACTCACACACACGCATTGATGACTCCCTCTAGTGTGTGTCCCTCAAGGCCTCTGATTTGGGCCCTCTTCTCTTTTCCCTCTGTACTATCTTGCTTGGTGATCTCATCAGCTCAGATTCAATCCTCATCTCTATGCAGATGTTATAATTCTCAGGTTTATTCACCTTGCCCTAAACTTTGTCCTAATCTAAAGTCTCACATTGCCAGATATCTATTGGACATCTTGAATTGGACATCCTAGAGACATTTTAAACTCAACATATCCCAAACTGAACTTACTATCTTTCTCAAAGATCTTCTCTTCTTCCTAATTTCCTGATTACTATTAGAGGCACCATCAATGCTTAGTAATCCAGACTCCCAACCTAGGTGTCATCTTTGACTTTTCCTCCCTTGTTACCCCACCATATAAAATTTGTTGCCAAATCCTGCTGATTCTACCTTCACAACATTTTTCATATATATTCCTTTCTGTCCTCTGACACATTTACAACCCAGATGAAGGTCGTGAACACTTAACACCTACACTTTTGCAATAACCTACTGCTAGTCAATATCCCTGCTTCTACATTCTCTACACTCTGATCTATCCTCCACTCAGCTGTTAAGTTGATTTTCTTAAAGCATGCGTTTTACTATATCACCTTCCTAGTCAAAACAAGACAAATAAACAAAAATTTGTCTCTTTATTTCCTCTAAGGTCTAATATAATATTCTTTGTTTGGCTTTTAAACCTGACTCCTTCCACTCTTCCCCCTATGGGGGAAGCATTTAATAAATGCTTGCTGATTTCATTTTCCTATTGTCCAGATGATTTTTTATAATCTGACTTTTCACATACTATAATGGTTTTCACCTACATTGATGATACTCAAGATGTACTGGGGAATATATCTAAAGTGGTTTAATGCAGTCCTATTTGTTGGTATTGCATAGCAGTTTCTTCCAAGTGAGAAGCAAAACTATAAGGAACTCTAACACATTGTGCCTGCCTTTCAAACTCAAATAACAAATAAAATTGTATTTGTATGGGGAAGTCAGACTAAACTAAATATCCATCTCATCTGATTACCCTGCCAATATATTTCTATCTCTTCACCCAGTCCCCAGTTTAGCTAAACCTGTGATACACTTTCATTTTATACACAACTATTTTTGTTAGCTAAAACAAAGGATCCCCACATTAAAAACAAAATAAAATGAAGAAACAGCGTATATCTGTAAAGAATAGCTAGACTGGACTATACTATTGAAATACTATTCAAGGTTATTGTCCCATTCTATCTGTACAGGGCCTTTCCTATAAAGACGAATTTTTAGTTATCTATGAGCAGGGCAAACTCAAGAAACTAGTTGGAATAAGGAATGAAAATGTGCATTTGTGTGTGTACATATATGTATATATACACAAACATTATATATACACACACATGTATATATACATTTTTGTATACATATGTGTGCATAATATATTTTATATCTATAGCATCTATATCTATCTGTTTTTCTGTCTACCTAACTTTTGATCAGAGCAGAAGTTTTAGTTCATGAACCCAAATAGCCTATGGGGATAGACCACACTGATTTCCTTTTCCAATTCAATTGTTAACCGCATGTGCATGTAGCCTGAGACACAGAGATTAATAGTAATGTTAGCACAAGCAATGCAAGAAGAAAAAGAAGGCTGGGTAATGGATTCCTCTATCTTCAGGACATTGTTTATGTTACTCATTATACTGTATTTCCTTTTCTTTCCTTTGATCATCCTTTTCCCTAGACAGATCCAACATTTTTTAAAAGTTATTTCCCGTGAAGCCCAAATTCTCTGGGTCAAGCTCAAGCCATACAAAAGAACAAGGGCATGCTCTCAGTTTGGCTAAACTTCTGAAGAGGACACTAGATCTTTAAGTGTCAGAAGAGGCTAAGACATTTAGGAAACCAACCAAGTGTTATTGAAATCCATTTACTGCATCTACACTTGGCATTTCAGTTCTAAATATTTACAAACACAACAGACATATGTTATGAAAATGATTTTTGCATAAACTGTGAATCGCAAACTTTCAAAAAGCAAGGAGAATAAATTTGAATCTTTGCTCATTTAAAAATAGCTGTACATTTAAAAAAAAATTTCTACAGGATTTCTTTTCCCCTTTCTATTAAAACTTTTAACACATTGCCTATTACATAATAAGGACTTAATAAATGCTTGTTAAACAAAACTTAACAAAATTAAATAAAGTTCATAAAATAAAATAAATGCTTTGACATTCAAAGATTATAGGATTTTTCATAAGAAGGAATTTATTTTCAATCATCAATGCATTTACTAGACACAAATTGATGTTTTCTGATACACTTTTATCATCTGACCATGTCTGAATTTACTTCTTTATTTAACACTCGATTATTTGGGGGTTAAATTTCTGCATCAAAAATTCACCTGAAAATTGTCTCACTTTGATCAGTCAATTCCAGAGGACTAATGACTAAACATTCATCCCTCCTCTTGGTAGAAGGAATGGGGTGAAGCACTGGTGAAGATAGGCTTGCATTATAAGACATGATCAATGTTCCTTTTTATTTTGCTTAACTATATTTGTTTCTGGAGGGTGCTTTTGGGGTGAGCAAATGATTACTGGAAAATGACAGTGAAGTCTACAAAAAGCATCAATAAAAACATTTTTAAAAATCATACCAAAATCATAGCAAAATACAATCGTGTATCTAAATGGACATAAGATCATTTATATTACCAAAAATAATTTGTGTATAAAAATCAGCGTGTGTGTGTGTGTGTGTGTGTGTGTGTGTGTGTGTTTAACCAGAAAAGGAGCTAGGCAGGTTCCATAAGAGAACAAGGACTACACTTTGAGAGACTGTTGACCTTACTGCAGCAAATTCATTTCTTGATCCAGAGTATCATTTCATGTATGCATGCCTCCATACTAGGGAAGTGGGGTAACATCAATATTACCTAGGTCATCAGCAATGACGGACTTAGGCAAATTATAGAGTAGATGGAGGATTTTCATGAGGCTGTTTGACCTGTCTTGACATTTATTAATAAATACCATACAGTACTAAAATGAGTGTGCATATCATTAAATATTAAATCAACTTTATTAAAAGATTTATTTCATTACAACACTGTATTCTGTTCTAGCATGTTCAGTCTTTGTGAGGCGGCATAGATGGCTGATCATAGCATTAAAACATTAAAGGAAACATGTTTTATGATGGGAACAAGATAAATTTTAGCAGCCAAATTCTGGTTCAAATTCCTGTAATGGGGGCCAGAATCACCTTCTATTTGCCAATTCATAGCAACAAGAAGAGCAGAGCTAAAAAACTCAGGTCACTATAGCACAAGTGAGTGATGGCTCATAATGAGGGCCATACTAGCCTCCCTATAATTGTGTAGAGAGTAATGTCCTTCTGGAATGTACCCCCTATTTACTCACACTTTCAGAGTCCTTCTCTTTCTTTAGCATATAGCTCAAGCACCACTTTGTACTGACCACTTTCTTGATCCCCCCCAAATATTAGTGCCCTTAGTGCCCTCCTCCCAAATTACCTCGTTTAACTATTTCTACATATTTATATTGATGTTGTATTGAATCTATATGTGTGTATATATGTTTGTCTTTCTCATTAGAACGTAGATTCATTGTGAATAAGGGCTATTTCATTTGCTGTACTTGTATTCCCAACGTCTGGTACAATGTCTGGCATGTAGTAAATGTTTAACAGATTCTTTTTGGTTGATTATTTGCTTGCTTTCTTAATTTGAAGAAAATAGATTGGAATTCATTTTTCTATCTCCTCCAGCACCAAGAGGTTCAGCATGTAGTATGTGCTTACTAAATATTTGTTTCTTATCATTGTAAGCCTCATCATTTTTGTTAGATCATATCATGAAGCAGTTAGATAGTGCAATCCAGGACTATACAAAACTCCCCAATATTCCCCAAATCAGGTTAAACTATAACTGGGAAATCTTTAACAAAATAAATTTTAAAAATGCAATACAACATAGAAGATGTCAATTTATGGTTTTCTAAGTCAATGTGTACCTGTTAGGATCTGTTTCTATTTGAGTTTGACACCACTGATGTCTGTCTATGAAGCACTGAAATTGGAGTCAGGAAGATAAATTCAAATCTTATCCTGGCCAATGCCTCAATTTCCTTGGATCTGTGGAACTGGTAAAATATATATACATATATATATAATAAAGTAATAAAAAAAATAAAAGCACCTACCTCTTGGGTGGTTGTGAGAATCAAATGAATGTAAAAAACAGGACAAACCTCAAGACAATGACTATATCTAGCTATTGTTTTGTCATGAACCCTGGGAGAGGGAAATAAGGACCAGTTCCTGTGGGCACTTCACCTCTGTTCCACAGCCTCACATTTACATAAGCCAGCCATTAATTACCCAGATGTTTGGTAATGCCTACTGCGTATCTTCTGCCACTAAGTGCTATAGATTTCTTAGTTTCTCTGTCATCGTGGGACTCGAGGAGAAGGCCAGCAGTTTTCCTCTTTCATTCATCCTTTGCCCTTCCTCCTTGAAATCAACCCATTAACCTTTTCTAGTTTTCTTTAGGGGATTAGCTATGGAGGTAGGGGAACGTGAGGGAGGTTACAGAGCCAAATTAAGACCAGCAACAACAAAGATGACAAATTCTTAGAGTATAATGTTAGTCCTAAGCAACAACCCAAACCAGCAGACCCAAGTCTTCATTAGATTCCACCTCATTTAAATGCTTTTTGCTGTGTCTTGGCCTCACTGCCAACTGATTTCTCGTTCCTTTGCCATCAAATTACCTGCCAAATGCTGAATTTCATCTGTACAAAATCTTTTTCTTCAGCCCATCAATCAAGGGACAGAAGTCTAAAATTAAGTAGGTCTTCTAACTTGCACAACCCTCAACTAAAACATTCTCAACGTATTTCACCCTAATGCCTTATTATGGACTAGATCAAGCCTCTACTCTCAGAATCACAACATAAAGAACACGTCAGGGGTTTGGGGCTTTGGAATCACCTTCTCTCTTTCCCTCTCCCATATCTCTTCCTTCTAATGCTCCCTAAAGCAAATTCTACCAGCTAGACCTTTTTAATATGTTTGGTCTTTGAGAATTATCACCATCTATCCCATTAAAGTCAGGTCAAGTCAAGTCAACAAACATTTACTAAGTACTTACTATATGCCAGGAACTGTGCTAAAGACTGGGGATTCAAAGGAAGATAAGATAAAAGAAAAAATAATCTCTGCTCTCAGGGGTTTCAAATTCTAATGTGTGAGACAACATAAAATTAAAAAAAACCACTACTGTATATAAAAAGTAAATAAAAGGTAATCTCACAGGAAGGTACTGGCATTTATTGTTAGGAACCAAAAAAGGCCTACCAGGCACAAGATGGGATTTGAGTTGACTTGAAGGAAGTCAGGGAAGTGAAGAAGAGAAGTATTGCAGACAGGCATAAAAGACAGCCAGAGAAAAGGCGTGGAGATGGAAGGTGGAGTGTTTTGTTTGGTAAACAGTAAGAAAGCCATTGCACAGAAGGGAATGAAGTATAAGTAGGCAGGAAAGGTAGAAAGGAAGCAGGGTGCAAAGGGCTTTGAATACAATGAAGAGAATTTTATACTGGATGACAGAAGCAGAGTTTTAACCTGCCATACCTGGAAGCCTGACAGGCACACTTCCAGCTACAGGTGCCTTTTGTAAATCAGGGAGGAGGGTGAAATAACCCTAGAGATGGGCCAAATAAATACAAGTTTCCAATGGAGTTTCCGTTATAGGAAAAATCTGAATATCTGTCACAAACGACTGATTATTAAAAAACTGAATACAAGAAATAATCTTGGTGGTCTCTTCAATTTCATTTTATTCATATGCATAATGAGGAAAGTGAATTATATAGAAAGACCACATCTACAATGCTGTTCAGGGTGGGGCACCACATGTTCCGAAAGCTGTTGATAAAATGAAGCATGTCCAAGTCAGGGGAATGAGAGAGAGGGTGACCAAGATGGTGAGAAGCCTCCAGACAACGTCAGATGAATATCAAAGGGCAGAGAGGGGTGAGGTGAGTTGGGGAGATAGTTATCTTCAAATATTTGAAGAGAATTAGGCTATCTCTACTTGGCCCCAGAAGACAGAAGTACTTCTCTAGGGTAAACGATTGTTGATAGTTACAGAAAGTCAGATTTTGGCTTGATGTAAGAAAAAAGTTCCAACAATTAAAGCTGTTCTAAAATGCATTGCCTTGATAGTGAGTTCCCCTTTACAGGGGGAATAAAGGCTCATTGGAGACCATATAGATGTTGCAGGTTCCAGTGGGTATATATTGGACCAGATGTTTTCTGAAGTCCCTTTCAGCTTAGAGACCTTTGTGTGATTCTGTGAATTGTGTTCAGGTATTTGGAGGATTATTCAGGTATTAGAAAAGACTTGTTCTACTTGACATTGGAAGGCAGAATTAGGAGCCCTGGGTAGAAATGTACAGAGAGTAGATTTAAGTTCAATGTAAAAGTAGAATGTGCATCTTCAGAAAATAATAGTTTCCCTCTCCCTGGAGGCCTTCAAACAGAGATGGGATGAATACTTTTCACTGGTGTTATAGAAAGGATTCCTGGCTAGGTTCAGATGTGCTACATGGTCTGCTGTAATGGGAAAAAAAATATTGGTTCTAGAATCAAAGGACCTGCATTCAAAACCCAGCTCTGTTCCTTAAGGGCTAGGTATTTTAAACAAGTCACTTAAATTCTCTGGACCTCAGTTTCCTAATTTGTAAAATGAGATTAGATAAGATTCCTTAGGTGTCTCTTGAATCCAGATATCATGAACCTTGAGGTCCCTCTCAGCTCTGAGATACTAGTATGTCCAAAATTTAATCCAGCTCAAAAAACCACAAAGGCTCCTCCAAATTCTGAAATACTGTAATCTCCATGGTCTTTTCAGTTCTAAAGCCTATGATTAATACGATTGTTGATTTTGTGTTTGGTATTTAATGAACCTACAATCTCATCTTTCTCCAAAGGAAATAAATAGGAATATGAATCAATGCCTATTTGCATAAGTCTACAGTCTGGCTAAGGATACAAGAAATGCACAAAATCTTTCTTTTCAAATTCTCCATATACAAAAGCACATTTCAAAGGTACATTGCACTTGCTTTTCTCCAATATTGCTTAGTGTTAACTCAGTTTAGAGAGTTATTTACATGCATCTAATTAAGTATCCCCATAGTTTAGCACAGTAGCTGGCACATGGTAGTGCTTAAGAAATGATTATTGGAATAGATTGGATTGTTTAATGTGTGATGGAGAATTTTGTTTTTAAATGACTAGAGCTTTAATTTTTTTTTTTTTCAAATGAATCTTGTTTATGCTGCTGCGCTCTGTGGAGAAAAAGGTTTCAAGAAATATAACTGCACTGTTATAGATGTGCCTGTGTCAATGTCTCTTTCTTCCTTCACAGTCTTTGAGGGAGGACAGCTTGTCTTTTTGAATTCACTACTGCTACTACCCAAGTGCCTACTGTACTGCTCTGTACACCATGTACACTACTCAATAAGAACTCTTAAAAGACTAAATACTTTCTACCTTTTCAAGGAGAACAATCTTTGATTGGCAGGCTAATAAGCATACTTTAAACTCCAGACTCTACTCCCACACACACCACTCTAAACTAGGGAGTTTTTGTTCAGGTTTCAGAAAGAGTGTTTTCCTGGGCATGGCAACAGTTACAGAAATACAGACCTTGCTTCCTGCCCTCAGTGGACTTAAAATTTGGTTGGAGAGACAGAGTTTATGTTTGCCCACTAATTCTAGAACAAGGAAATGCTAAGGTCTTTGGTTCTGTGTAAGAATAGCATAGAGTACAGAGAAGAATTGGATTAGTGTCTGTTGAGAGGGACTAGGAAGGCTCTTGGGAGGAGGTCAGATGTGACCTGGGTTTTAAGTATGGGAAGGATTGGGCAGCCACAGAAGAGAAAGGAAGGCACAAGTCAAGTGTAAGATCTACTTACTCTTAGGCTTACGTCTGTGGGGCAAATGTATGAACTAGCATCCTCCGTAGAAATTCTGCACTGTGAAGCGTAGTTGCAAAATGGCTCCTGCTTATAACAGTAGGTAGCATTTATATGGCAGTTACTACCTGCCAGGTGCTATACTAAGTGTTTTACAGTCATCTTAGTTGGTCCTCACAATAACCCTGAGAGGTAGATGCTGTTACTATCTCCATTTTACAGATGAGGAAATTGAGGCAAACAGTGTTAATTGACTTGCCCAAGGTCACACAGCTAGTAAATGTCTCAGGATACTTTTGAACTTTGGTCTCTCTGACTCCAGGTTCAACACTCCATCTGTTGTGCCCTGAGCTGATATCCCTAGTTAGAGAGCAAAAGTATCAGTGGGTTGGGAGTTGAGTTCCCAGACTTGAAATAGAAACTTTCCTTTCTCTAGTGTTACTTCCATTGCATCCTCATACTGCAACGATGGGACACCTGACAATTTAAGGTCAGGGTCAAGCACAGGAAGCTAATGAGAAGCAATATTAAATCTGGAAAATGTATTTTTTAACAGAATAATTAAAAATACAATAAGTGGAAGACGGGTGGGGCTAGGGTACAGGGATGATGGCTTTGCTTCAGCATTCCTGTTACTGGAGCAGGTAAAATAAAGAGCCCAGTCACACATATTTGCCTTTGTCCATTTAGCAACTCTCTCTCATGCTCTTGAAGAATAAAAGTGACCATGGGGCAGACAGCAGCCTCAAGACTGCTATGGGATGACTGCCTCCTTTCCTTCATTGTCCTCTTGCTTTCACTGAGTCACCCAAACTCCTGTGGTACCTTGTACTTGAAAAACCTCCATTCTACCACCTGAAGGCTAATCTCATGTTATTTTTTTCTCTTCCCAAAGTAGGAAGAATGACAAACTCCAGGGATTTTATGGCCATTGGCAATCTCTTGCCAGAGGTTATTATAAAAGGCACATGAATCAGAGTGAG
>CM053773.1:2864647-2893107 GCA_028658325.1 Potorous gilbertii
TTCTTTTCCTTTCCCTTTCAGCAGCCAAACTTTTATAAACAAAAAGAGGAAGTACTGTAATCTGTTGTTGAGAAACCTTCAGATTTCATATTCTTGACTGTATGGTACAAGACTAGAAGTCATAACTCTTTTGTAAAAGGGTTAGATGTGCCTGCCTTTTGAACAAGACCATGCATAGCAAGCTGCCATCAGAAGGATGGCAGAAAAGACATTACAAACCAGATTGCTGTCCTTGGTTTCCTCAATAATTAATTAATAATAATCCTCCCAATTAGGGAGGATTTTTTTCAAGTATAAGTGTAATGGATAAAGCCTAGTTCCCCTTGAATAGTTTGATATGACATCAACTTTTCTGATCAGTGTTTCCCAATCCAAACTACATTTATGAGATTGGGAGACATGAATTTTAAAGATTGGGAGTTTGTTTTCCTCTCTCCTCCATTCCCATAATCAGGAAAAGGCCTGATACCTAGGGTGGGTGATGTCTATGTGAGAAGAGAGAGGATCAAGACTACTCCCAAACAAAAAATAAAAGGGAAGGAAATTGAGTTACTTTAAATTAAGAAATAGAACATTTTCATTGATCTGTGACTATTCTTTGATCTCTCAAGTACTCAAAATTCTTCTTTCATTTTCTTAGGTTCTTTCTCCATTCATGTCATAGAATTACTGATTTAAAGATATAAAAGACACCAAATGCCATTTTAGTCAATATTCTCAGTCTACCGATGAGGAAACTGAGACCCACAGAGATTAAATGACTTGCCCAAAGTCACTCAGATAATGAAGTAGTAGAGTCATGGTTTGAACCCTAAAGTATAAATGATGAACTGGCCTCTTATTGTCATGCCCCAAGAATTTAGTGCCTCTCCTGGGGCTAGGAGGTAATTATTTTCTAAAAAATGAAATAGTCTAAAGGTTTACATTCACATATCCAGTACTTATTTTATCAAATTTAAGAAAGTATTCTTTTATAATAGTAGATAAGTGGAAAAAGTAAGCATTTATTAGTCACTTACTACATGCCAGGAGGCAGCTAGGTGACTAGAGGATAGAACAACTGTTCCTAGAGTCAGGAAGACTGGATCTTGCCTCAGAAACTTCCCAGCTGTGTGACTCTGGGCAAGTCACTTAACCTTTGTTGGCCTTAATCCACTACAGAAGGAAATGACAAACCACTCCAGGGATAATTGATAGAAGCCTGCCTATTCCATTGGCTTCTGCACAATGTCAAGAAATTAAGAGAAAGCCTTCCTCCCACCCCCTTGCACACACACACACACACACACACACACACACACACACACACACACACCCCATGTTGTTTGGACCTCAGCGGAAGGATCATGGGATAAGTAGTAAACTATAGTACATCACTAGAGGAAGCAGCCATATCACTGAGATGAATCACAGATCTATCACTCTATCCATCGAAGCATCCAAGTACACTTTCTACCTGCAAATTGACAAAGATCTACGAAGCCTGTTACATGTAAAGTACAGTGTCAGAGAGCCAGGGAATATGATCTCCAATTGCCTTTCTCCTTTCCAGTTTAAGGACAGCCCTGTAGGAACAGGTAGGATATATATCAGTAGTAATTGCTCACATTTCTTGGGCACTTTGATGGTTACAGATCACTTCCTTCACAAGTTCCAGGAAAGGTAGGTAAACATGTTTTCCTCTACTTAATAGATGGAGTAGCTGATTTGTCCAAGGTCGTATGGCTAACAAGTATCACAACCAGAATTCACACCCGTGTCTCCAGAGTTCAGGTCCAGCATGACCATTATTCCACACCACCTCCAAGAATCATCCCATTCTCTGTACTTAGTTCTTAAGTTTCTTAATAAATTCTAGCTTGAGTTTTTGCTCAAACTTTGGAAAGCTTATCTGCTGAGAGACAAAACAGGTCACAACTGATCCAGAGCCTCATTCTTTAGGGAAGTCATTATTTTCTCCATATGGATCAAACCTTTTCTACTTTTGAGCAGCTCCTGTCATTTAGCGCCACAAATGAATCCCATCAGATTTATAGTTCACGGATAATCAAACTTCATTACCCTAGTTTACTCAAATTCCTTTTATCACGTAAGAGTGGGAATGAATACAGATAAAGACAGAGAACACTCAGTATGAAAGAAGAGGACATAATTGCAATCCTACTTGCTACTTCTGTGATCTTGGTTAAATGGCCTCAATTTCCCCCTTTATAAAGTGAGAAGATTGGACTAGATAGTCTCTGAGGTTCCTTTCAAGACCATATCTATGTTCCGATGATAAACATGATAGGACGATAAATGTTCACAAATTTTCCATCGTTTTAAATATGTCCTTTAGATTAAAAACTGCTTATTGAAGCCAACACATGACTCCACTCTTCCAATAAATCTTTCACTCACATAACACCAGATCTAATGTCCTTTGCCATTCTTTCTGCACTTATCTCACCCCAGATTCTTCCTCTATATTGCTCCACCAATATAGTAAAGCTTTTGTTGTTGCTGTGACTGTTGGGTAATGTCAGTTGTGTTTGACTCTTTATGACCCTATTTTGGGTTTTCTTGGAAGAGATCCTGGAGTGGTTTGCCATTTCCTTCTCCAGCTCATTCTACAGATGAGGAAATTGAGACAAACAGGGTTAAGTGACTTGCTCAAGGTCATACAACTAGTAAGAATATGAGGCCAGATTTAAATGCAGGAAATTGAGTCTTCATGATTCCAGGTGAAGCCCTCTGTTCACTGTACTACCTTACTGCCTCTAGCAAGTTTATATAGGATTCTGCTCACTTTGTGTCATTTTTTGTGTCATGGACCCTTTTGACAGGCTTGTAAAGCCTTCTTCACCATGGGTCCCTTTCTCTAAACAATGGTTTTAAATGCTTAAAATAAAGAAAATCAATTATATTGAAACACAGTTTTCAAAAAAAGTATGTATATATATATATATATGCATGTGTATGCACACACACACACACACACACACACATATATATATGCATATTACAGACCCTAAGTTAAGAAGTTACTATCATGTGAACATAGCATCTCACTCCAAATCCAGTAATCAGACTTTACAAAAATTCTATTTTTTATCTATTTTTTTACAATTCATTTTTAAAAAACAATTTTGAAGTCCATATTCTTTCCTTCTCTCCAGTCGCTTCCTAACCCATTATGAAAGCCAGCAATGACATACATTACACATATGAAGTCATGCAAAACATATTTCCACATATCATATTATGAAAAAATAAAAATAAAGTTGCTTTAATCTGTACCTAGAGTTTATTCATTTTTTTCTCTAGGAAGTGGATAGTGTTTTTCATCATAGGTACTTTGGAATTGTCATGGATCATTGTGTTGATCAGAATAGATTAGTTAAGTCTTTCACGGCTGATTATCTTTATAATATTGCTGTTATTATGTACAATGGTCTCCTGGTTCCATTAACTTCAGTTTGTATCAGCTTATATGTCTTCCCATGTTATATTGGAAACCATCCCTTTCATCATTACTTACAGCAAAATAGTATTTCATCATACTCATCTTCTATAATTTATTCAGTCATTTCCCAATTGATGGCCATGTCTTCAATTTTGTTGGGTCACAGGGTATGCAGCTTTATAGTCACTTCAGCAGAATTTCAAATTTTTCTCTAGAATGATTGGACCATTTCATAACTCTACCAACAGTACATTTCTTTACTTATTTATCCCTTAAGCATTTATCTTTTTTCCCCCTTTCTCTATGTTAATCAGTCTAATAGGTGTGAAGTGGTTCCTCAGAGTTGTTTTTTTCATTTCTCTAATTATTGTTCATTTAGAGAATTTTTTTCATATGACTATTGATAGCCTTGATTTCTTCTTCTGAAAACTACCTGTTCATATCTTTTGACCATTTGTCAATTGGGAAATGGCTTTTACTTTTTATAAATTTGGTTCCATTCCCTATATATTTGAGAAATGAGGCCTTTATTAGAGAAACTTGATGTGAGTTTTTTTTTCTTTTAGTTTCTTTCTTTCCAATTTGGGCTTCATTGTTGTGTGTGTGTGTGTGTGTGTGTGTGTGTGTGTGTGTGTGTGTATGTGTGTGTGTGAAAACGTTTTAATTTAATAAAATCAAAATGATCCATTTTACTTCCTTTGATCCAAAATTTCTGTCTCTTATTTGGTCACAAATTCCTCCCTTATCCGTAGATCTGACATTTACTCATATATCACTGTTTATTTCTAAATCATATACCAAATTGATCTTACCTTGCTATACTACGTAAAATGTTGGTCTATAGGTAGTTTCTGCCAGGCCCCAGTTTCCCGGAAGATTTTGTCAAATACTGAGTTCTTGCCCCCAAATCTTGGATCTTTGGGTTTTTCAAATAGTAGATTACTGTGGTCATTTACTACTGTGTCTTGTGTACCTAATCTATTCCACTGACACACCATTCTATCTCTTAACCAGTTCCAGATTGCTATGATGATCTAGCTTGAAATCTAGTACTACCAAGCCACCTTCCTTCATTTTTTGTTTTCCTTGATTCCCTTAATGTTCTTGACCTTTTGTTCTTCCAGGTGAATTTTGTTGTTATTTTTACCAGACCTATAAAACAATTCTTTCCTAGCTTGATTTGTATAGCACTGAATAAATAAATTAACTTAGGTAGAATTGCCATTTTTATTACATTAGCTCATGAGCATTAATACTCCTCCAATTGTTTAGGCCTGTTTTATTTGAGTGAAAGTAAATTCAATTACGTCTTAGGAAATATTATAGCACAATTTGACTCACAGTTTGGGAAGAGCACATATATTATGCAAAGGAAGAACAGAATCTTTTTTTTTTTTTGGCTTTTTGGCTTTGTGCTCATTTTTTAAAATGCACCTACAATAAGTTTACATGAAAGGGCCTTTCATTCCTTGAATTTCCATTCAGAAAATGTCATGCATCTTGGACAAAAACAAAGATTAACACTTTCTAAACCAGTATTTAAAAAAAAATCTAGTAACTGAAAAGTGATTACATAAAAATAAACAAATTATATATAGAGGTTGATTTCTTTAAATTACACTTTCCTACTACATTTAACTATGATTTAACTCACCCCTAGTTTGACTTACACACTTTTCAGGAAAGTGTTTAAAATGAGATGTACCTCACTTCATAGAGTAGTTAATTATAGAATTTGGAGCTAGAAGAGACCTTGGAAATCTTGTAATCCAACCCTCTCACTTTATAGATCAGGAAATTGAGGTTTATGGAGAAAAATTGACTATAAACATCCTAGATTTTTAGCTGGAATGTACTTTAGTGACCATCGAATCCAATACCTTCATTTTACAGATGAGGATACTGAGACCCAGAAAAACTAAATTCCATCTCCAGGGTCATAAAGTTAGTAAGAGTCTGAAGTGAATTTTGAACTCAGGTCATCTTAGTGCCAGGTCTAGTGATCTATCCTCTACATCCCACACCTGATAGAGACTGTTTTAAACCTTCTCTCCTCTCCTCTAACCTTTTCTTCTTTTTTCTCCCTACATGTTCTTAATTCAGGGCCATGCCTCACACTTTAATGAGAAAACAACACCTGAAATTCATCATATTTTCTCATTTTTAATCTTAAAACTCATTGATATTTCCCCTTACATCTCCTTTGCATTACTTGCTCAAAAGATGGCCTTTCTCTTTTCCATGAAAAACAATTGATTCCCCTTGAATCCATCTCCTATTATTTTCTCCAACAGATTGCCCCTTCAATCATCTCCCCAGTCTTTCCAATAAAGCATCTTCTGATCTACCAGTTCCTTCCTTGCTGCCTAAAAAATGCCCAAATGCATAATTCCTTTATATATACCTCCACTAGACTCTATCAGACCTCCCCCACTCCTTAAGCTATCGTCCTAAATATCACCTTGCTTTCTCAAACTCTAGAAAAGGTTGGCTCTATGCATTGTCTCCACTTTCTCTCCTCTCATCACTTTTCAACCCCTAAAAATTGGTTTCTCATCCAGGTGGCACAATGTATAGAGTTCTGGACCTAGAGCTGAAGTCCTGAGTTTAAATCTAGCCTTAGGCATGGCTGTGTGACTTTGGACTCGTCACAGCTTCCATTTACCTGAGTTTCCTCAATTATAAAATGGGGGTGGTAATAGTACCAACCTTCCAGGGTCATTATGAGGCTCAAATGAGATAGTATTTGTAAAACAGCAAACATTGTACCTGGCATTTAGTAGGTTCTGTATCAGCGCTAGCTATTATTGTCATTGTTGTCGTAGGTGTTATCTCAATTGAAATGTCTCTCTCTAAAATTTCCAGTGATCATTTCTTTGCCAAATCTGAAGGTCTTTCCTCAGTGCTTCTTCTTGAGCTCTCTGATGCATTTAGTGACCTCCCAGTCCTCTTAGGTGCTCTCTTCTCAGGTGTTCAAGTTGCTGCTCTCTCCTAATTCCCCATCTACCTGTTTGGCCTCGTCTTAGACTTCAGCCCTCTAAATATAAATATAACTCAAGATTGTGTCCTGTGCTCTGTTCTTTTATTTTCTCTCTCTCAGTAGCCTCATTATCTACCATGGGATTAATTATCAATTCTTTGTGAGTAACTCCAAGGTTCATGTATCCATTTTCTCCTACCGAGGACCAATCCTACATCACCAACATCACAGTAGACGCTTCAAATTTTATGTCCTCTAGCTATCTCGAACTCAACATATTTAAAATAGAACTCATTATCTTTCCCCACTCCTCAAACCTGACCCTCTTCCAAACTTCTCTCCTCCCATCCCCATATCTCAATAATGGCCTTCACTCCTATGCTTGGAATGTGTTTTCTTCTTACCTCTACTTCACAGAATTCTTTATTTTAAAATTACATTTATTTTTTTAAGATCAGTAAAAATCCACCTTCTCTTCCTACTCTCCCAGATAAGAATTAAAGAAAAACAAAACTCTTGTTAAAAACATGAATAGCAAAGCAAAACACATTTCCACATTGGCCACATCTAAAAGAAAAACACACCTGTACATGTGTATAACTCTTTCTGTACTTTGAGATTCTCACCTCTCTATCAGGAGATGGATAGGCTATTTCTTCCTGAGTTCTCTGAAACTGTAATCACTCTACTGTGCTCATCAGAGTTTCTAAGTCTTTCAAAGTTGTTTGTCATTATAACGTCAGAATAATATAAATTATTCTCTTGATTCTGTTCACTTTACTCTGCATCAGGTCATACAAACCTTCCCAGGTTGCTTTGAAATCATCCCCTTCTTTTCTTAAGCACAATAGTATTCCATCACATTCATTTCATCATTTATATTCCCATTCCCCAAGCGTCACTCAGCTCGTTAAGGGTCAGAAGGTAAAATTGCACTTTGTTCTCTCTCTCTCTCTCTCTCTCTCTCTCTCTCTCTCACACACACACACACACACACACACACACACACACACACACACACACCCTTTGTCAGTGAGAAAGGAGGAAGCAATGTGTTGCCAATTAAGATTACTTTGGGTACTTTATGACTTTCACAGTGACACACCAAAATCAATTACATTCACTTAGTAGTCACTATATGCCTACTACTTGCCCGACACTGTGTTCTGGGTTACTGATCTCTGTTATACTGGTTTTCTGAGAGTCTTAACTAAAGTCTCAACTTCTGTACTAAACCCTTCTCAGTCCTCCTTGATCTTAGTGCCTATCCTCAGAGATATCTCCAATTTACTCTGTATCTATCTTGTTTGTAGTTTTGTTTTTTAATACTGTGCTCTCCACTAGACTATAAACACTTTGACTGTAGGAACTATTTAAATATTAAATATGCCCAGTTCTTAGCACAGTGCCTGGTACACAGTGGCCATTCAGTAAATGTTTGTTGACTTAACTTGAGGAAGTTTATGATTGCAAAAGGAGAAATGTTATAGGTAAAGTTTATAAAATGCCTCACTATATTAAAGTAGATAGAAGTAGATTAAGAAAGGGTTTAGTACTTCCTTGGCCTTACTATTTTGAAAAAAAGTTACTTTTTTGTTAGATCAATTGAATGAAATGGTGTACGAAAAAATTAAATGCCAGCATTTAAAGGAAAATTAGGGCAAGTAGATGGCACCAGCTCCAGAAGCAGGAAGCCTCATCTTCCTGAGTTCAAATCTGACCTCAGATACTAACTGTGTGACCCTGGGCAAGTCATTTAACCCTGTTTGTTCAGTTTCATCATCTGTAAAATGAGCTAGAAAAGGAAATGGCAAATCACTCTGATATCTTTGCCCCCAAAACCCCAAATGGTGTCACAATTGAAACAATTGAACAACATAAAGAAAATTATGAATTTATCATAGAAACATTGATCATGAGCTAAAAGAGACTTTAGTGATCATCCTATTCAAGTCTCTTATTTTACAAATTAGGAAAGACAGAGAAATTACCTTCTCCAATGTCACACAGGTGACATTATAAAGAACAGAGTCACCACAAAGGGAAGCCATGAAGAGAAATCCTCCAATCCCTATTAGATGACTCAGTTGTCTATCAGTCATTAACCAAAATGATGTAATTATTTTAATGAGTAACATAAAGATAACCTTCTGCAAAGGTCCATATTTGGACTACTAATTATAGTACCTAATTTACACAGCCATTCTTAATAATGACTTTAGCTCGTACTTAACAAGATTTCCAGAAAACTTTAACAGATTGTATGCTCTGTCCCTAATTTTGCCTTCCTTTGCATTGTCATGCCTGAACATTAACTACCATCTATTTGTTTTCCACAGCCTGAAGGTCACCTGTAACAGTCTGTTCAATCAATACAATTTTAATATACCACTGTGGTGTCCCATTAGTTCTCATATGGAACCCAAGCCGTATCAATTGTTCTTTGTTCTCAGGCAAGAAAAGTGAGGAAATAAAGATTTGTGGTTTTCCACTGCAGATTGCATGCTTCATAGCATTCAGGGGAATACACCAAAATCTAGACAAAACCGGTCAGATGAGTTCTATACTTCTAAACTACAAGTCATGTCTCTAGCTTTTATTTGCTGTCAATTCTCATGCAGAGAAAACTTTCCATGTCAGTTTTTACTACTGGTAAAAATGTTTTTTGCCACTTTTCATCCTAGTTATAAGGCATCAAGGTGATGCAGTGAATTGAGTGCAGGAGTCAGGAAGACTCACCTTCCTAAGTTCAAATTTGACTTCAAACACTTACTAACTGTGTAACACTGGGTAAGTCAATTAACTCTGTTTGCCTCAGTTTCCTCATCTATAAAATAGCCTGAAGAATGAAATGGCAAACGACTCTAGTATCTCTGCTAAGAAAATCCAAAATGGGGTCGTAAAAGTTAAGCATGATGGAAAAACAACTGAACTGTAGTTATAAATAAATATAGTCAGCTCAATTCTTTAAATGCCCAAAATTTCTCTTCCTAGTCCAGGTCTCTTTCCCTAACATCATGATAATTATTTCACTTCAGTTCATCTTAACTCACAAATCAGACTATAAGCTTCTTGAGGTGGGTAGCTGCTGCGGAAAGAGCATTGGTCCTGGTGTCAGGGTGCTCTGAATCAAATTCTGGCTCTGCCACTTAGCTACTTCTGTGACCTTCAGCAAGTCACTTAATCCTTTTAGACTCTAATCCCTCATCTGTAAAATGAGAGAATTGGAGAGCCTTGAAGATTCCTTCCTCTGTGAAACTGATCCTACCATGCTAGCAACACTCTAACTACTCAGTAATTTGTTGAAGAATTAATCAGGGCCAAAATATGTTTCCATTATCTTTTGTGTCATTAAGCATAACTCAAATTTCTATAGTGTTTTAATAGTTTCCATTATCTTTTGTGTCATTAAGCATAACTCAAATTTCTATAGTGTTTTAATAGTTTCCATTATCTTTTGTGTCATTAAGCATAACTCAAATTTCTATAGTGTTTTAAGCTTTATAAAAGATTTTCCTCACAAAAACTCTGAGGCAGGTAGTATAATTTTAGCCCATGTGTCTAAGACTCATGAGTCTTCCTTAAGGGAATGGGAATATTCAACCTTAAGAAGACAAGGACATAATATCTATCTTCTGGTGAGTGTTTATAAGGAATTATTTTCTTCAGTGAGCTTTTGGACCTCCATTTCCATTTGACCAATTCTGCTTTTTAAGGCATTCTTCTCCTCATTGACTTTCTGGACCTCTTTCACCATCTGGCCTAGTCTGTTTTATAAGGTGCTATTTTCTTCAGTATTTTTTGTGTCTCTTTTACCAAGCTGTTCTTTTTGTGGTTTTCTTGCATCACTCTCATTTCTCTTCCTAATTTTTCCTCTGCTTCTCTTAATTTATTTTCAAAATCCTGTTTTGAGCTCTTCCATGGCATGAGACCAATTCACATTTTTTGAAGGTTTTAGATTATAGGAGTTTTGATTTTGTTGTCTTCTTCTGAGTGTGTGTTTGATCTTCCTTGTCACCATAGTAATTTTCTAGAGTCAGAGATTTTTCCCATTGTTTGCTCATTTCCTCAGTCTATTACTTGACTGTTAACTCTTTGTTAAAGTAGGATCTGCTTCCAAGGTGGAAAGTGCACTGTCCCAAGCTTTAGGGGTTTTGTGTAGCTATTTGAAGAGATACTTCTAAGGACCTGTAACTTTTCAGTTCTTTCAAGGTGGTATGATCTAAGGAGAGTTGTTTACTATTCTCCTGACCTATATTCTGGTCTATGAGTGACCACAAGGACTCTTTTCTGCCCTGGAACTATATTACTCCTCCTCTTCATCCTGGAACTGCCATTCTTATTTCATCATAGGGTTAAATCTACCCTAACATAATGTATGGAATAACATAATGTATGGAATCCTTTCCCTCTCTTAATTGTATGACAATATCAAAGGAGAATGTGAGCTATCTATCTTACCCTATGACCATCTTTTTCAATCATTTGTTTCTATGATAACATTATTTACTATTTGTCTTTTCCAGTTAGATCTACATTTTTGATGCTATTTTCATTATTATTACAACTTCCAATAAAAATTAAATGAATTATGAAAAAGAGGAGTATACTGGGTGCAGAAGGAAGGGAAAGGTAGAATAGGATAAATCATTTCACATGAAGAGGTGGGAAAGACCTATTACAATGTAGGGAAAGATGGGAGCATAGGTGACAAGCATCACTTGAACTTCTCCTTAGTATTGGCCCGAAGAGGGAACAACATACAAAATCAATTAAATATAAAGAGCTATCTTACTCAACAGGGAAGTCAAAGGGGAGGAGATCAAGCAAAGGGTGTGGGTGGGAGGTGACTGACAGAAGGGAGGGTGGATTAGGGAGGTGGTACACAGAGGCAAAATACTGATGAGAAGGGAAAGGGTAAAAGATGGAGAATAGACAGGAGAAAGAATAGGATGGAGGGAAATACACAGTTAGTAATCATGACTGTAATGTGAATGGGATAAACTCTCCCATAAAGCAGAAGCAAATAGCAGAGTAGATCAAAACTAAGAATCCTACAATATGTTATTTATAAGAAACACATTTGCAGCAGAGAGAGACACATACACAGAATAAAGGTAAGAGGATGAGCAGAATATATATTATGCTTCAGCTGAAGTAAAAAAAAAAAGAACCAAAGAAAAAGCAAAAAAGAGAAATTAAATTAAAAGAGATAAGAAAGGAAACTCCATCTTAAAAAGTACCATATGAATTGCTACCAATGAAAAAATAAAAATACTAAACATATATACACCAAATGGTATAGCATCCAAGCTCAGAGAAGTTAAGTGAGTTATGGGGAGAAATAGACAGAAAAACTCTACCGGTGTTGTATCTCAACTGACCCTTCTCAGAACTTGATAAACCCAACAACAAAAAAGAAAGGAACTAAGGAAGTAAATAGAATATTAGAAAAGTTACATATTGCAGACCGTTAGCGTGATTTAGACACAAAGGGTGACACCATAAGCAAATTAGAAGAGCAAGGAATCGTCTACCTGTCAGATCTATAGAATGGGAAGCATTCATGATCAAACAAGAGATAGGTCATTATAAAATTTAATTATAAATGTGTTAAATTTAAAGGCTTTACACAAACAAAACCAGTGTGACCAAGATTAGAAGGGAACCAGAAAAACAGGAAACAATCTTTACAGCAGCGTCTTCTGAAAAGGAATCATTTCTCAAATATAGGGAGACCCAAGTCATAATCTCCATTCCCCAATTGATAAGTGGCCAAAGAATATGAACAGGTAGTTTTCAGATGAAGAAATCAAAGCTATCCATAGGCATATGAGGAGGTGCTCTAAATCACTTTTGATTAGTGAAATGAAAATTTAGAAAACTTTGAAGTGCCACCTCACACCTATCAGATTGACTAATAGGACAGAAAAGGAAAATGACAAATGTTCGAGGAGAGTTGGTAAAATTGGGACACTGATGCACTCTTGGTAGTATAGTTCCAAATTGCACTCCAGAATGCTAATCAATTGTTGGTGAAGAAGTGAATTGATCCAACCATTCTGGAGTGTAATTTGGAACTATGCCTAATGGGCAGCCAAATGGTTTTGATCTAGCAACACCGCTACTAGGTCTGTATCCCAAAGACATAATAAAAAAAGAGAAAAGGACCTATATGTGTAAAAATATTTATACTGCCTCTTTTTTTGTGTGATGGCAAAATATTGGAAACTGACGTGACGTCCATCAGTTGTGGAAATGGCTAAACAAGCTGTGGTATATGAATGTAATGGAAAACTACTGTGCAACAAGAAATGATGAAGGTAGATTTCAGAAAAACCTAGAAAGACTTGTACAAACTGATGCAAAGTGAAATGAGCAGAACCACAAAAACATTGTATACATTGAGTGACAATCAACTATTAATGACTCAACTCTTCTCAGCAACACAATGATCCAAGACAAGTACAAAAGACTCACAAAGGAAAATGTTATCCATATCCAGATAAAGAACTATGGAGTCTGAATGCAAATTGAAGCATATTTTTTCACTTACTTTATTCTTTCTTATAGTTTCTCTATCTTTTGATTTGTATCTTCTTTCACAACTGTGACTAGTATGGAAATATTTTTACATAATAGCAATATACAAATGATATTGAAGGAGGAAGGAAAAATTTGGAACTCAAAACCTTGTAAAAATTAATGTTAAAATATTCTTGAAATATAAGTGCAAAAAATTTAGATATTATTTAAAAAAGAAAGATTTTTTGACAATTTGAGCTTCCAGAAGGTGAAGGCATAGACTGCTCTGTAAGAAAGGAGTTCTCATTCACTAATGGCCTATAAAAAGCTGGATGATTGATTGATAAGGATGTTGGAGAGAGGGTTACATTTTAGTTATGGATTAGACTAGATGTTCCACCCAACTAAGAAATTCTGTGATTTTTTGACAACACAAAGATGTAGAAAAAATCCAAGTGCACAATATTTACAAAAATATAAATTGCCCAGTTTGCCAGAGCAGGAAATAAAATTCTTAAATAACTGCATTCCAGAAAAATAAATTGAACAAGCCATCATAGATCTCCCTAAAGAAAAAACTCCAGGGCCAGATGGACAAGTGAATCCTATCAAACATTTAAAGAATAATTAATTCCAATACTATATAAACTATTTGGGGAAATAGGAAGAGTCTTACCAAATTTTTTTATGTCACAAACACAGTACTGATACCTAAATCAAGAAGAGCCAAAACAGAGAAAGAAAATTATAGAACTACTTTCTTAATGAATATAGATGCAAAAATTTATACACACACACACACACACACACACACACACATATATATATATATATATATTAGCAAAATGCTTACAGCAACTTAGCATGAGGATAATGCAATATGATCAGGTAGACTTTATATCAGGAAAGCAGGGCTAGTTCAATATTAGGGAAACTATCAGCATAATTGACCACATCAACAACAAAACTGACAGATCATCTGATTATCTCATTAGATGCAGAAAAAACTTTTTGACAAAATACAACACCCATTCATATAAAAACACTAGAGAGCATAGGAATAAATAAAGTCTTCCTTAAAATAATAAGTAGCATTTATCTAAATCCATCAGCAAGCATTATATGTAATAGGGATAAGCTAGAGGTATTTCCAATAAGATTAGATGTGAAACAAGGATATCCATTATCAATACTGATTTCGATATTGTACTAGAAATGTTAGCTTTAGCAACAGGAGAAGAAAAAGAAATTGAAGGAATTTAGAATAGGCAAAGAAGTAAAGCTATCACTCTTTTCAGATGATATGATGACACACTTAGAGAATCCTAGAGAATCAATTAAAAAACTACTTAACATAATAAGCTACTTTTGCCAAGTTGCAGAATATAACATCAACCCACATAAATCATCAGCATTTTCATATATTAGTAACAAAGCCCAACAGCAAGAGATAGAAAGAGAAATTCTGTTTAAAATTACTGTAGACAACATAAAATATTTGAGAGTCCACCTGCTAAGACAAACTCAGGAACTATATAAACACAATTACAAAACACTTTCACACAAATACAAACAGATCTAAACTGAAAAATATCAGTTGCTCATGGGTAGGCTGAGCTAATATAATGAAAATGACCATAGTACCTAAATTAATTTATTGATTCAGTTCCATACCAAACTGCCAAAAATTATTTTATAGAACTAGAAAAATAATAACAACATTATCTGGAAGAATAAAAGTTCCAGAATATCGAAAGAATTAATGAAAAGAAATGCAAGGGAAGGTGACCTAGCTATACCAGATCTTACATTGTATCATAAAGCAACAATCATCAGACATACTTGGTACTGGCTAAGAAATACAGTGGTGTATCAATGGAATAGGTTAGGTACCCAAGACGCAATAATCCATAATAATAATTTACTGTCTAATAAACCCACAGACTCTAGCTTCCTGGATAAGAACTCACTATTTAATAAAACCCGATGAAAAAGCTGGAAAATAGAATGGCTGAAACTAGACATAGACCTACATCTTACACTGTATACCAAGATAAAGTCAAAATGGGTACATGATTTAGATATAAAGACTGATACTATAAGTAAATTAGGAGAACAAGGAATAGTTTATGGAGAATGGAAGAATTTATGACCAAACGAGAGAGAAAGGGCATGATGAAATGCAAAATGGATCATTTTGATTACGTTAAATTGAAAAATTTTTGCACAAAGTCAATGCAACCAAGATTAGAAGGGAAACAGAAAGCTGGGAAATAATTTTTATAACCAGTATCTCTGATAAAGTCCTCATTTCTAAAATATATAGAGAAGTGAGTCAAATTTATAAGAATGTAAGTCATTCCCCAATTGATTGATGGTCAAAGGATATGAACAGGCAGTTTTCAGAGGAAGAAATTCAAGGTATCTATAGTCACATGAAAAAATGTTCTTTCTCACTATTGATTAGAAAAATGCAAATCAAAACAATTTTGGATACCACATCACACCTATCAGATTGGTTAACATGACAAAACAGGAAAATGATAAATGGAAGATGTGAGAAAATTGGAACACTAATAAATTGTTAGTGGAGTTGTGAACTGATGCAACCATTCAGCCATTTAAACTATGGCCAAAGGGCTATAACATTGTGCATACTTTCTGACCCAGGTCAGTATCTTCTAGATCAGTATCCCAAAGAGATCATAAAAGTGGGAAAAGGACTCATATACCATATTATTATAATACCATATAATACCATGTTTTTATAATATATAATATTATTATTCCAGTTTTCCAGAAGAGGAAGATGGGACTCAGAGAATCTCATGGATTTCTCCATAGTTATATAACTAGTAAGTATAAAAGATGAGATTTAAATCCAGGTCTTCCTGATATGAGGGTCAGAAATCTAGCCTGTGTGCAACACTACCTCTTTGTATTCAAGTACTTTGGGACTGAATTTGCTCTTGATGAAAACAATCAACATGAAAGCCCATGAACTATTAATGGGGAGAGATTATGTTTAAATTGCTTTGTGTAGTTGAAAGAGCCCTGAACTTGTATTTAGTTCCCAAATCCCTGAGTTTGAATCTTGATTTAGCACTTACTAGCTATGTACAGTATCTTAAATACGAGTCTCAGTTTTCTTACCTGTAAGTGGGAATATGGTCACTTGAACTACCTTCAGACTTCGTTGAGAAGAGAATGGTTTTCATCCATGTAAAGAGCTATATAAATGTATTATCATTATTTTATACAGTGCTTTCACTGATAGAAAAGACAAGGAATTTGGAGATGATTCCTTGTATAATTAGAATGATAGATGATGTTTTGAGCTACATAGAATAGAGGACAATAGAATGCTGACAGAGTTCATGAGATTTTACCAACTATGTCTTTCATGTCATTCTTACAAAAGCCTTGAAATACCATGTTGTAATATGCTCAGATATGGACAAGTTATCACGGTACTTTAAAAAAACTGCTGGGATAGAAAAGAAAGATGTTCAAACAAAGAAATCAACTATGGGACTAATATGCGAAATCATGGCACTCTGAAACAGCATTGGTTTCCTATTTATGTTGTCATTCATCAGAAAGCCTATGACTGTCTTACCAAAATAAAGCATATTGAGTATCCTTCAGCAATATGAACCTACTTTCCAAACATTTAAATAATTTAATACTACTGTATTGGTAGATAATTTAGAAGTTAACCTCTTTTGGGTATCAGGCACAGATTTATTTTAAAAAAATAGATAATGTTGTTTTTTTCATTTCTAAGTTCTACATAGCCATGACACATTTCATAAGACTTATTCTTCAGAATCATAGCTTTCTTTGTCCTGATTCCAATTTAGTCAAATTAGTAATGCCTATGAAATTTATATTTCTCAGGAACTTGGATTCTGGGGACTTTATGAAGCCATAAGGGGTTTGTTTAGTAAGAAAATTCCCTTCTCCAACCAAAAAAGTTTTCACAGAAGCCCACATATTCTTAGTCACAGAGCTGACTTAGAGGTCTAGCAAATCCTGAGATTACATTGTGTTTGTCTGATGACTACAAAACAACTCTCCCCAAGAACTCATGAAATATACTTGTGAAACATACTCATAGGACATCACAGAGGAAAGGTGGGGTGTATTATGACAGAATATTATGTACATTGTTAGACAAGATTTCCGTACAGGATATTTCAGCAAAATTGCTTTTCTTTGTTATAAGGGAGGGTCCAATATGGAGGAGGGGTTGGGGTGGGTGATGACAGTGATAGAAAGAAAGAAGCTATTGAAAAAATTTTATTTCCCCTAAAAAGGACTCTCATCAAACTGAACCTCTCCTATGCATATATTAAGATTATACAGGATTCTAGGATGAATGTGACTGGTTAAGTACCTTCATTTAACACCTTCTGAATATCAACATCAAGGGAGACAAATTTACTCACCAAAGTTATGTGCTAATATCATGGAGGATATTCTTTAGAAACCCAGATAGAAAGGGGCTTCTCTATCCCACATGTGGTTCCTATTCTCTTGTTTGATGACTATGTTACTGTTCTCATTACATCAACACCTGGACTGCTACAGAGCCTCCTGAATGAAAAACACAGTCATCAGAAGATGGGGACTTAGTCACTCACATGGGAACATCCAAGTTGAATCAGACAGACACACACACACACACACATGCTGAAGAAGATATATTGCCTAGCTACAGTTGGATCCATTGATGTAGTCCATCTGTACATCTATCTTAGCCAGGCATTGCAGATGGATAATGAATTGGGTCCATAACAGAAAAGGTGGAGATTAGTTTACATTTCACTTGAGAAATTGTTCAGTGCTTATAATTCAAAACAATTCAAATATGTTAAGCATGTGCTCTGTTCGAGACCTTGTGCTAGGTGTTAAGAATACAAAAGAAAAAAATCAAAATAGGCCTTACCTTCAATAAGTTTGCTTTAAGCTAGAAGGATAAAAAATTTTTATAGATAAGTAAATATAAAGTCCATACAAAGTAATTTCTCTCTGTGGACAGGAGAGATGGAGGAGAGTACAAACAACTGGGAGGATTAGGAAAGATTCCCTATAGGAGGTAGCGCTGAGATGAACCCTAAAGAAAGTTAGTAATTGTGACAGGTGGAAGGGAGGAGAATCTGCATGCCAAACAAATGTTCAAGTCTTTCCATGATCCCAAGTTACTTGCTGACACAAAAATCCACTGTTTAAACATAGTATTTTCTGATGTTTGGTTTTTGTGAATCATAAATTATCATGATTTCATTAGACATAAAGGACAACTGAAAAATACCTGGTAGGTATTAAATAGGTTGCAGGACATTGCCAATGATGACTTATGTAGGGAAAGGATCATATAAGGGACATGGATATGTAGAAGAGGATATAGGTTGGAGCTGTTGCTAGTGTCAGGGCAGTGTTATGCTAGTTGTGAGATATTTATAAAACAAAAACAAACGGTGAGAATTCCCATCGCATTGATGTATTTACTATGGAGATTTTGGAAATGGATATCAATAGTGAGCATTGGTGGATTGTAGTCTGCAATGCTGAAGGTTGTTTCAGCATCTATGAGATCACAAAACTATTTATTTGGTACCAGTTAAGAAAGAGAAAAGTTGATCAGTGGAACAAATTATGTATACACAATCCAGACACAATGAAATAGAGTAACATAGTTTTTGTTAAATTCAGTGATACCAAATACTGGGGTAAGAATTTGAGAGCTGATGAAAAAAGCTGCGAAAGTCAGAAAAAAAATCTGACAAAAATTAAATTTAGACCAATAGCTTAAAGCAATGATTACAAAATACCCACAGATAAGTCTAAATGGATATATCACAAAATATCCAAATTGATACTTGAATATAAATATCTATCTATATCTATATATGCATACATATATACTTGTATGCGTGTGCGTACAGACACATATACACACAGAGTTATCCCTTCCTTGTCACAGGGGTGACAGATGTAGTGTGATCTGAGAAATCCACCTAAAATTTTTTGGCCCTCCCTTTGTACCAGAGAAGTCTGAATTATTAGGATCTTAAGAGATAAAATGTCGATATTGTATGCATTTCTGAGTTTCTGAACTTTTTTTGTGTCATCTGCTGGTCTTCACAAGTCATTGGCAGCTTCTGCAAAACTCTTCCCCAAATTCCCATTTAATTTCTTATGCTGACCTGCAATATATCAAAACCATGAAAAGTTGCACTATGTATATGTGTGTGCATGCATGTGTGTGTGTGTAATATATATATAGAAATACATGTGTGTATATGGATAAATATACATACAGAAATATATATACAAACACATAGAAATGTGGGCATATATATACGTATATGTATGCATATATATATTATATGTGTATTGTAAATATATGTGTCTGTGGAAACATGGGGTAAAGAGAGACAGAAACAGAGAGATTATAAATAGGTGAAGAAGTGAAAGAGAAACTCTTCACAACTATGGATAAGGTGACAGTTCTTTACCAAAGAAGTTTGAGAAGACAAAAATTCTGATCATTGAAGCAGCTAATAATAACTCCAGAAGTCTAATGAGGATATATGCTTCCCACCTGTTGGCAAAGGAGTCTGATTATAGAGTAAGTCATATGTAGTCAGTTTTTGTCAATAATGAATTTCTTTTGTTTGACTATATCTGGGAAGGGAGACCTTCTTTTGGAGGGAGAATTAATAGAAGGATGAGAGAAATGCAAGGAAAAAAAGAATGTCAATGAAGCATTTTTAAAATACCCAAAAGAGGGGCAGAGACAAGATGGTGGAGAAAAGGCAGTAAATTGCTGGAATGCTCCCAAATTCCCCTCTGAACAACTTTAACTTCTGCATCAAAATGAATTCTGAAGTGGCAGAACCCACAAAAGCACAGGGTGAAACAATTTTCTAGTTCAAGACAACTTAGAGAGTTGGCAAGAAAGGTCTGTTGCACCCGGGTGAGACTGGAGCACAGCTAAGCACAGGCTGAGTAAGGGCAGGCCATGCCCCAGGAAACCAGCCCTGGGTCTTGGGGGTAGCTCAGCAGGGGAAGACGCTGCTTCTGGAAATCTCTGCCCACAGACGGTAAGTGGGTTGGACAACTGGTCAGAAGGAGATGCTAGAGGTCCATTTGATGGCACTGGGTGTAGGACTCTTGCATTTCTTATACATGAATCTGAGATGCAGTCCTGGGTATAAGGCTGAGGTAAGGGGGCACACCAGAGCACATCAGAGTTTGTTGCTGTGGGGGAGCAAGGATGCTAGTCACAGTTTCAGGGTGGGAAAGTGTGCTTGTGGTTTCTCACAGACCAGAGCACAGGCAAGAAGACTAGTAAACACACTTCTTAGATCATCCTACCTTGTAAGAACCAAAAGCTTACAGAACCAGCTCTGAAAACAGCTTCTCAAGAACCCTGAAGCTTAGACAGAACCTCCTCTAACTCAGCAGCAGAGACCAATTTTAACATCAATTTAAAATAAAAAAAAAATTAGTCTGAAAAATAAGCAAACAAGCAAACAAAAAAACCTGACCATATAAAGCTACTATGGTGATAAACTCAGAAAAAGGTAACAAAGTCAAAACTGCTACATCTAAAATCTTAAAGAAAATTGTAAATTGATCTCAGGCCCCAAAAGACTTCATATGCAGCTACATGGACTCTGTGGAATCTACTTCTTTGGGCCCTAGGTAAGAACCTCTGCCTTAGGGAGATGTAACTTATAGACACAATTGATTAAGAGAGTATTAACAACTTGGGACATAGGAAGAGCTTTCTGAAAGGTATGTTATTAAATTGAGCTTTGAAAGGAGATATAGATTCTTAAGTCAGGGCAGTAAAATGGAAAAAACACTAAGTGAAGTCAGAAGATGTGACTTCAAATCCTATCTCTGCCACTGAGCACCTATGTGATCTTGGGTTAATCACTAAACCTACTTAGGCCTCTATTTCCTCATCTATAAAACTGAATGAGAGTGGGGAGAGAATTGAACTAGGCGTCATCTAGAATCGCTGCCTTAAATCTTTGACCATGGAAAGGGAAAAGAGACAATTTGAAATGCACAGTCAAGAAGAGGCGTGTCTGGAATAAGGATCTATAGCACCTACTATGTGCCAGGCACTCTGCTAAGCATTTTTAACACATATTATCTCATTTCAATCTCACAATAACCCTTTGAGGCATCATTTTTATCCCTGTTTCATAACTGAGAAAATTAAGGCAAACAGACGGGGAAACTGAAACTGAGAGAGGTTGTGACCCCTTGCCCAGGGTCATACACTTAGAGTCTGAGGCTGGATTTGAATTCAGCTCTTCCAGAGTTCAGGTCCAGAACTTTTTCCACTAAATCACAAGTTAATTCTGGTAAGAGGTAGAATGTCCAGTTCTAGGAGCAGCCAATAGGTTTGGCTTATTTGTCTACAGAGCATGGAGAACTGAAGGGAAGTAGCATGAAATAAGGTGAGAAAGAAGTCAAATTGTGCTGGGCCTTCCTTAAATGTTGAAATGAGGAGTATGCAGTTTCTCCTGGAGTCAGTGGGGAGTCAGGCAGGGCTGGGTGGACTTGAGCCAGCTCAGATTTTCAGTGTGAACATTTACCATTCAGAAATAGGCAGTGCTACAAATCAGAACTTGACTTATTGTTTTCTTGACTTTTTATACTTAAAAAAGCAATGGAGAAAATGTTAAAAATGCACATGAAAAATGTGTTGGGATATAGTTCTTCCTTCCCCACCCCTCAACTATTGAAAACGAAGTTGCTTATTTTGGTACCCACTGGAGGATAAACTGGAGGCCACTTAGGGCCCTATTGTAATGGCCCAGACAAGAATGACCAAGGCCTGCAATCCCTTGTCTGACATCAACATCCTTTACATAGTATGACATCATTTTTTTCTTTCTAGCCTTATCTAGTCCTACTGTACTCCTTTCACTCTATTCTGTGGTCAAACCAGATCGTTGAATATTCTCTGAGCTGCCCAAAATCTGCATCTTTTCTCAAATTATTCCCTATACCTACAAAGTTCCTCCTTGGTCCCACTGCTAATCTTCCCTTTGGAATTCCTACCCATCCTATAAAACTCAAATCAAATACCTCTTCCTTCATAAAGCCTTCCCATTGTGGAATTATATTTAAAACAAGAAAGCATTTTGTAAAACTGAAAACGTTGTGAGCATTTTTCTGGCTTAATTTCTCTGGTCCTTTCCTTAACTCCCCATCTGCAGGAGACATAGGCCTTGGCAGAAGGGGAAAAAAAAGTCTTTCTTTAAGTGAATGGATAAAGAAATTTAACAGACTATCTCTTTTCTGGTAAAGATCATTGCTATTCCCCATACAAGAAATGATTAGAATATTGACCCATCTAAAGGCAGACTCATCTCTTTAGCCCGAAAGGGACACAAGCTCCCAATTTCACTCTCATTTCCTGATATTTCACTTAAATTTAGATAGAGATTTCTTTGAGGGATGCCCCCACCTTCCACACTGGGAGCGTGTGATAGAGACCCAACTATTCTGAATGTTAAACAACAATGTTTTTACCCATCTTGATCTTTTTTCCTTGGTATTCCTATCAATGTTACCTAAAATTATCTTGGGACAGGTCATGGGAAAGCTATGCTGTTTTATACATCTCTCTTAAGTCCTAGGTGACGTGTAATTAGGTTAATCTTAAATAAAGATATTTCTGGTAGACTGGTATCTAAAAGCATAGTATTAATTTATTCATATTTTTCTTTGATACCTTTTCCCCCTTCCCTGTTCCAGGACTTCACGTAGCACTCCACTTTGAACTTTTCATGTTTGCATTTCTTTATTGTAGTTATGTTTCTATAATTTGAGATAACATATACGAAGCATTCTGTAAGCTTTAAAGTACTTTACGAACATTATCTGTCATCATTTTTGTTATCATATCTCCCTTTCTCTTTAGCCTGTAAGCTTCATGAGGACAGAGGCTGTGACTTAGTGGAACTTTGTATCTTTCACAAAGGCCATGCACATGTTGGTGTTTAATAAAATTGATTGAAAGTTTTAATAAATCGACAAAACTAAATTGTGCAATTGGAAAGTAATACTGAGTATAAGTGTAACTGGCTAATATATTTAGACAAAAATAAAATAAATCAAATGTTTGGGTATGGGAGGAGAAAAACACTTCTCAGTGAAAATAATATAGAACTTCAAAGATACACTTTATCTGTTTATGTTACCTAATCTCAACTGTGCCCTCAGAGAAGTAAAGCAATCCTTTTACTTCTCCCTGATTGCTTCTCTATCCCATTTCCCACAGGGACTGTTTCAAACATTTCTGTGTCTCCTCAAGCCTCCCACACACCAATCACTCTCCCTATTCTCTCAATCAAGGACCTCAACACATGATTTACTAAGGAAATAAAATCTAGTCCTTGTTCCTCTTCTCCATTCTTTATATTTCAAAACTTCTTAACATCATCTCTCATTTTCTTCTCCTTTATTCCAGTCTCTCATAAAGATTAGATCAAACCACTCTCCAAGTGCCCTTGATCATATTTCCAACTATCTTCTCTTGAAGAGTGCCCCCACAATAAACTCTCTTTTCTGTAGTCACCAATCTATTTCTATCTGTTATTTATCCCTGTCTTCCTTTCCCCATCCTTAAAACACCCTTGCTAGACTCCACCATCTTCTCAAGCTATCATGCCATACCTCTTCTCCCTTTCTCAATTAATTCTCTAAGAAAAAAAATTTTATTCTGGTTGTCCCACCTTCTTTTTTCTTCATTTACTTTTCAACTTACCTTTGCAATCTTGCTTTAAACCTCATTACTCAACTAAAACTATTCTCCCAAAGTTACCAAGGATCTCTTAGTTGCCAAATTTGATAATCTCTTCTCAATTCTCAGTTGCCTTGACCTCTCTATAACAATGACTATACTGAACACTTCCTCGTAAATACTCTTCCCACTCTGGGTTTTCACAACATAGCTTTCTACCAAGTTGATGGCTTCTTCCCCAGGTACTTCACTGGATCATCATCTATATTGTGCCTAATGACTGAGAGCATCCTGCAGAGTTTGGCCCTGTTCTCCAATCTCTCTACACTCTCCTTTGGTGACCTCATCTGTTCCCATGGCTTTACTTATCATCTCTATGAAGATGACTCACAAATTTAAATAGTCATAGCAATCCAAATACCTCTCCCTTCTAAAATTTCCTATTTGTCAGGTTCACTGCTGTCCTTCCAGTCATCCACGTTCCCAATCTCAGTGTCATTCTCTACTTTTCATTCATCCTCTTCTCACGTAGCCAATCAAATATTGGAAAATCTTGGCATTTTTACTTTCACAAAATCTATCTTATCTGTCCCCTTCCCTTTATGTACAAGCAGCACCGTAGGATATTCATCACCTCTCTACCCAATGACTATAACAACCTTCTAATTGGTCTGCTTGCCTCACATCTCTACTATTTCCAAGCCATCTTCCACAAAGTTTCCAAATGATCTCTATGCAAGAAATTCTACTGACTCTCTACTTGTTCTAGAGTAAAATATAATCTCCTCTATTGGACGCTGAAAAACCTTTACAACTTGATCCTCACCTTACTTTACATCCCTGCACTTTCTGGTTTAGCTAGACTGACCTTCTTACTGTTCCTCATAAATGACATTCCATTTTTGCTTTGTATCTTAGTGCTTATTTCACCTCCCCAAAAGTGAGTCATCTTGAGATATACATACATGCATACATACTTTACACACACATATATTCTATGTGTAATATGTGTAATATCTGTATACATATACCTGCATATATACTGTATGCATATGTACATATAATATGTGTACATATTTATATGTATATATCTACATATATATATCTACATGTATTGGTAGCAGGGGCTTAAAAAATACTAGTATCCCCAATCCTAAGAAGAGGACCTGGTATATAGTAGGTGCTTGATAAATATTTATTGGATGACTATAATTAAAGTGCCTACACCTAGAGAATTTTCATCAACATCTTTTATCTCAGAAATCATTATCTGCATGACTTCCTGGGGAAAAACCTACAGTCATATTGTCTTGTACAATACTCATTCACATATACCACTTATACCTTATGCCGACATACTTGCTTCTGTCTTCAGTGGGGAGCCTCCAGCTCAAGGTCACATGTGACCCTCTAAGTCATCAAGTATGGCCCTTTGACCAGATCTTTTTGGAATTTGTTCTGTGAAGTTTGGATTTAGTCAAAGGGCTGTACTTGAGTACCTAGAGGGCCACATGTGGCCTTGAGGTCACAGGTTTCCCAGCCCCAGATAGGTATTCCTTCTCAGACTGGGAAACTGAATATATTATTTTGTCATGAGAATGATCTAGGTTTGGACTTGAATTGGAACAAGGGCTATGGTTCCTTTCAGATGGAACTCCCATGTAAAGGATGCTTTCCTATTCGCTGATAGATCTTCAAGTTTTAAGGTTGTTCTAGTTTTGAGGGGCCAAACCTAAACTGATTGAAAACAGATTTGCGGAGTCAGCTTTCAGATATTTTTTATCATAGACGCATAAAAGAAATTTGGATAGAAATAATAATGGGAGAGACTAGAAGACTACAGAAAACACACACACACACACATACACACAGGCTTTCACAGACACTCACAAACTAGCTAGAGGAAGCAGGTGTTTAGTTTATTGGATATATTTCAATATATGTCTCAAAACACCAACTGTGGCTATAGTTATAATAGAGTTTTCAAGTAGGATGAGCCCATGTGTTGGTTTTGAGCATCTGTTAAATATTCAGTGTCAGAGTATCCAGAAGGAGAAGGGGCTGGGAGTGAAAGACTAGGCAGAATCTCCAAATACCAGCAATAAACATATAATGGTTGTCTCAGGAATGATTTTTTCCTGCAATTTATTAAGTTGCAATTCTTCTGGGGGAAATTTTGAGAACTAGTCAGTTTCACTAAATATACATTACCTATGCACCATCTAGAGGCAACAAAAGGAAAATACTAACTAGAAAAGTAGCCTCTCATGAATGAGCAAATGAACTTTGGACAACTGAAGTACTTGACTTTACCTTTTGAAGAATGCTAAATAAATTGCCTTTGTCTTTGAAAGGAGAAGCAATCACGAACAGTTGTATTAACTCTGAACTATCTAATGTTTTCTGTATAGATCTATGAAATCATTAAAATAGAAAGAATAAATATTTCTGGCTTCATACCCTAGAGTATGAGTGCCTTACCCCATTCCTAATTACATATACACATTACTAATGAGATTGTAAAATTCTAAACAGAGTGTGTGTCACATAATAGGTGCTTAATAAGAATTTCCTTCCTTCCTTCCATCACAATAGTAATTCTACCATGTAACTTTTATAGCAATGACACAGCAACACTAACCCCTTTTTTCACTGCCATCACTATAAATAGGGAGAAACAAAATAATTTAGGGGAAAATGTGTTACAATCAATTCCAGCCACACTTCATTCTACACTCAAACCATATTCTTGACTATTGCCCAGCTGCAGAAGACCAGAGATCATGTCTCATGTACCTTTTTAGTTCTGGAACTCTCCTCCTGGGGACCACACTATCTTCACTGGTGAGTTTATAATATAGTCTTCTATATGTAGATGGCTCTAGCCACATCAACTAAAGATAAATACGTACTATGCCCCTACTATGTGCCAAGCACTATAGTAAGCATTGTATTTGATACCTACTATCACACAAATTTTCTACCTTTTCCAGGTCTGGAATCATACTCAAATTGATCAGTGGTTTTGCCAATTGAGTAACTACCTCAAGCAATACAGATCACAACTCATTTATACCTATCCATCCTGTGTGATTCTCATCCATATTCTCACAAAAGTTTACCATGTTCAGTCCATGCAAAGTGCTGAAGACTGTCCTGCCTTTCTCCTGACGTAATTGGGTTGCCAGGGGAACACTTTGCCATTCACCCATTATCCCTTACTCTTGCCACTTAACTAGTTTATATTTTCTTTCTCTCATTTCTTGATAGTTTTGTGACATCATCCCTTCCTCCTATTCTTCTTATAGATCCTCCTGAATTATGTTGTGCATTCTGGTCATACCTACCCTATGTGTTTCTATTGCCATATATCCACAGAAGTGTTATACTCGTCAATAGTTTTTGAGAAGTAATGGTATTTTGACTCTCTTTGTCATGTAGCAACAATAGTAAAATATTCCCAGTAAAAGAACTTTACAGTTTCCCAAAAGCGATTTGACCCAGTCTCCTACCCTTTTCAACTCTGGAATAGGTAATGGTTGTCCATACTTTTGCCCCATATATAAACAGTGTTGAACAAATTCTAAAAGGTGTCTATCCAAATTCACGTTGAAACTTGGCCAAGTGAAATTTCATCCACTTGATCTTGCCTAGGTAGATGGACAAAACCTGTTGAATAATTACTGATCTCTTCCAGAAGGTTCTTCAAGATCTTGATGCAATCAGCATAATGTCACCCTCAAATAGGAACACCTTGAAGACTTTACCATACACAGGGATACCCTCCTTGACCTGGAACCTGCACTGGATCTCTTCCATCCTAGTGGCATATATCTTCATTTTTCATACTTCATGTTTATTATCAGAAAGCTATTTAATAGGGATAATTTAATAGCAATATTGTTGTTACTTAGTCATTCCAGTCACATCTAACTCTTCATGACTCCCTTTAGGGTTTTCTTGGCAAAGATATTGGAGTTTTTCATTTCCTTCTCCAGCTCATTTTACAGATGAACTAGAAACATAGCAACTATTGTTGCTATTCTAATATTCTATTGCCCTATCTTCCAAGTAATCCTGAGTGATCTAGATGTATATGTGGGAACATAATGTCATTAAAGGGTTTCAGGATGGTACTTTGTTCTACTGAATCAAATTTTTTTTGGTAATTGGCAAATAAGTACAAGAAGTTTTTATATTCTTTACTTATTTTAATCAGTTGTGAGATGGTGAAGATTTGGTCCATTACTGAATATCACTTTAAAAGTCTAATTATTCCTTGCTAATAATCTCATCAAGATGTTCTCAATTCATTGATTCTCATTATATAAATGAGAAAGTTCACATGTAGTTTAGTAGTTATGTTCTCATTTGTGGTATTAATAAAGTTTAAGTTAAAAGTTAATAAAGTTAAGTTAAACTTTATCTTCCTCTCATTAGTATATGATATATATAGTGTATATGTTATTATATGTTAGTATATATATTAGTATATAGTACACATGTAATATATTAGTATCTTAGCATATATATTAGTATATGTTATATGTCTTTCTCCTAAATGTCAACAGAAATGTGAGTGTTGGTCCTTCCTTGCCAAAGAAGACCATGCTATCAGAGAAATAATGACATGACTTGCACTTGACTTTGTTTTTGAGTGAGGGAGGACTGTTCAGGTCACCAGCCTCACTTCTCCTCCAGAGTCATCTGAATCCAGTGACCAGATATTC
>CM053773.1:2893607-2911769 GCA_028658325.1 Potorous gilbertii
AGAAGTAACAAGATCTGGCAATGGATTGGTGGATATGTGGGGTGAGTGAGGGCATGAGGAATCAAGGATGTCACTTAGGTTGGGTGACTAGGAAGATGGTGGTGTCTTAGATAAAAATAGGGTAGTATAAAGGGTAAATAAAATTTAAGGAAAGAATGAGTAGAAGATTGCAAAAAAGGAATTGACCTAGGAGGATCTGTGAAAGATCACAGGAGGGATATTGTGTGGTAGAATAAAACATCATGGCACTGGAGCCAGAGGACTTGAGTTCACAACTGAACTCTGATTCTTATATAATATCTTGACATACTAATTATCTTGTTTTGAGAAAAGTTGGTAATATCATCACTCCTCACGTCCAGATGGTTCTTTCCTCTTAAGCTTTAGGGAGTTTAATTTAGACAAAAATTATAAATTCAATTAAAGTTTTTCCAATTCCCTAGATAGATATAATTACAAAGTTAGACAGTGAATATAATCTTTGCCTAAATATTAGGAACTTTTTCTTTTGCTATTTAACTCCTAGTCTCTTTGTAGCTGAAGCACAAGTGAGATTACTGGAAATGAAACAGCAGAATATATCTGTTGGTAAAGAAAGCAATGAGAGAAAAATTTAGAAAAAGTGCCAGCTTTTTTGAGGGAATTTCCCGCAGGCTGTCTTCTGTGCTGAAATGCCTACAGAGTTGATGACCTATTTCAATATTTTTCTTCTCTCTGTCCTAACTTTGTTGTTCCTCAGGAGACTGCTGGAATAGTCAGTTAGTTACTCTGTGCCTACAATGTGCCAGACATTTGTAGTAAGTGGTGAGGATACAACAAAAAGTTATTGAGTCCCTGCTTTCTAGGCATTCCCAGTCTAAAGAGAACTTTGCAAACAACTATGTACGAACAAGCCATATTCAGGTTAAATTGGAAATAATCAATGGAGGAAAGGCACTAGAATTATGAGGGATTGGAAAGGGCTTTTTGTAGAAAGTGAGATTTTATCTGGAACTGGAAGGAAGTCAAGAGGTGGAGATGAGGAGAAGGAACATTCCAGGCACAGTGGACAGTCAGTGAAAAGGCCCAGAGTTGAGTGATGGAGTGTGTGTGTGTGTGTGTGTGTGTGTGTAAAAGGTAGAAGAAGACTGGAAAGAGATTTTATCTTTCATACTGAAGGTTATGTAGAACCACTGGAATTTAGTGGGTATGGAGGGTGACATAGTCAGAGATTTGCTTTTGAAAGATCACTTTCACGGCAGAACGGACAAGTTAAAGAGAGACTTTAAAGTGACTGGAATAGTCAATAGACACCAAATTTTGTACTTGCTGTGCATCCAGACATTTAACCACTTTTATTTTTCTTCTGTAAAATAGAGAGTTGGATTAGATGAATTCTCTGAGGTCCCTTCCAAATCTGTATTGCTGAATCTATGACATAGATATTTCCAAGGCTTCTATGGAGTTCAATGAAAATCCCAACAGTAACCTTGCATGGTGTTTTATAGATGCTGACTATTTATTTTTTTATTCCAAATCTTTGTTTCAGTTAAAAAGAAGGGAAAGAGTAATGGGAAAAGTTTGGACCATTTGAAAACTGTGAATATCAATCAGCTCTTGAATAATCTGCGAATTTGGCAATGTCTTCAATTCCCATGGCTCTTTGGCTCAACATGAATGCTTTACTAAAAAAAAAAAAATGAAAACAATGTAAAATTTCAACAATTTTTATTAATACAAATGGTGAGGTATAAGAAAGACTTGATGTTTCTGATTAGGAGCAGAACGTATAAACAATGGTGCAGTACAAAACAGAGGTTAGAGAATTGAACCTGGAATTACTAACACTTGGGTCAAAATTCCACCTCATTTAGTTACTATGTGAGCATGAGCAAGATGCTATGTAAGTATCAAGAATTTTCTTTTTCTTTAAAAGAAAAATTGCTTTTAAAAGGTATGCTATTTACTGAATTTGGCAGAACTGCCATTCAACAAGAGCACTGGAATTTGAATGAGAAAACCTGGGTTGAAATCCCTTCTCTGACACTAAATACTGTGTGCCATTGACCAAGTCTTATGTCCTTTACATCTTTCAGTTCAATCTTCTTTTTGAACAATACATTTCCGTGATTGCATCCCTTACACTCTATTCTTCTTGGCGATGTGTTACATCCTACTCATTGCCACCATGCACTTTTGGCACCTTTAGGTAACTGATATTAGTGTTGTTTGGTTGTTTCAGTGGTGAACAACTCTTCTTGACGCCATTAGAGTTTTTTTGGCAAAGAGACTGAAGTGGTTGGCCATTTCCTTTCCCAGATCATTTTACAGAAGAGGAAACTGAGGCAAGCAGAGGTTATGGGTCATGCTATAAGAGCAAACAAAGTAGGATCTTTTGCTTTTTGAGTTTTGCCAATCAAGTGTTTTTGAATGAGCCTTGTCTTTGATTAGAAACAGTATAGATTTTGTAGAGAGAGCAGTCGGGAGTAGAGCTGAGAGAGAAGTGACCGTGAGCAGGATAGGGGGACTTCTTGTTTGTAAGGAGGCCTAACAGAAAGAATGAGATGTCAGGAAGTCCCATGTGTTGATCTGTGTTAATTCCTCAGCCAGAAGGTCTAGGAGGAGCCCATGGAGGAGGAGTGGCGGGGTTTGGAAGTCAGCCTCAAGTCAAGAAGAAAGAGGACTTTACTTGGACACTTGATTAAGATTGATTGTTCTTACTGTGCCTAGGGGTGGACAGTGGCTAGTTTTGAGACAGGACTTTACTTGAATACTTGGTATTCATTAGAGATGCTGCTATTGTTATATTAGATGATATGTTTTGCTTAAGGATGTTGAAGAAATGTTTTACTTTATTGAACAACGTTTAGTTTGTTGCTGAATGGAGAGTTCATTATACTATGCGATGAGATCTTTGAAATCATTCACAACAGGCCTAAGAAGTTCATGGAGGAGGAGTCTATGGAGGAGGAGTCCAGGAGGAGGAGTCCACACAGGAAAAGTCCTCAGGTGTGTTTCCGTGGTTGGCATTACACTTTCCCAGACTTACGTAGTTAGGGAATCTCCGAGGCCAGATGTGAGCTCACATCTTTCCGATTCTTTAGCTCAGTGCTCTGTCCACAAAGCCACCAAATGTATGCCAATAGAATATATTTTTTTAAATGAACTGGTAGTAGCATATGAAGTGACAAAGGAAAATATTTTCTGATACCAAAGAAAATATCAGTACACAAACTGTCACTCTTCCCACTTGTATTTATATAATTACCCATATGAAAAAGATGGGGCAGCTAGGTAGAGCACTACTGGGCCTAGAGTCATGAAGACTCCTTTTCTTAAGTTCAAATCTGGCCTCAGACCCTGAGCAAGTCACTTCACCTCATACTTTCCCTCAGTTTCCTCATCTACAAAATGAGCTAGAGAAGGACATGGCAAATCCCTACTGTATCTCTGCCAAGAAAAGCCCAAAGGAAGTCCCAAAGAATTTAGGAGTAAACAATGTACAGCAACTGTGGCACCCTTTCACTGACTCTAGAATAAAATTCAAATTTCCTTAGCTTGGTATTTAAAGACAATATGGGACCAACCTACTTTTCCAGACTTATTTTCTAGTAAATCCCCCTCAAGCATTTGGTTTTAGCCAAATTGACTTATTAGGAATTCTCACAGCACAATATGGCATCTCATCTCTTTGTCCTTGCACAGGCTTACCCATGTGCTTCGAATGCATTCCCTTCTTACTTCTTCCTCTCAGAATCTCTAGTTTCCTTCAAAATCCAACTAAGCTTCTACTTCCTACTTTGAAATCTTTCTTTATTCTGTCCGGTATCAGTATTGGCTCCCTCCACAGACTGCCTTATTTACTTATCTCTTTACATGTTAGATCCTTTTCCTTCCACTAGGATGAAAGCTACTTCAGGACAGGAATAGCTTATTATTTGTTTTTGTAGCCCCTTCTGCTTGGCACACAGAGATGCTGCCTGGCACATAGTAGGTGCATAATAAATACTTCTTAATTGATTACATCACTCAATTCTATTAGCTTAATAATAATTGTTCACATTGATATAGACTTTATTGTTTTTTCTTATAACTTTGAGAAGGTAGTATAGATATTGTGAGAAATGAATTTTTTTCTTGCATTTAATAACTAATCATTGTATTAGGACCAATGTTGTTCTCCTCTTCTACTTCCTTATCTACAAACCAACTAGTGTGGGAAATCTCAGAGGTTTAAAACCCAAGCCAAGATCTAAATGCACAGTGAAAGAAATTCTAAATTTGGGCCAATGGGTGCGTGTCTAATCAGTATGTTTGCTCAAACAGGTCTGAGGAAGTGTTTGTTCTCCCATTTGTCAGATAGATCATATGGAAATTGCTAATCTTGAACAAGATTTGGGTAATCTAAGTCATATACCCCAAGACCCTCATTTTAATATAGTCCATTGTATTTATCAGAGTTGATTGGTACCTCTCAGGAAGACCTATTCTTTGAAGGACATATAAACTGTGACCCTACTACCTCGAGGGAGCTTTGGTCTAAGAGAGAAGACCAAATGACCACCCTTTTATTAATGAATATGCTAATCTTATTAATAAAATGATTACATTACCCAGAAATTATGTATCTCAGAATTTTTTTAATCATCACACTATGATTATTCCAGTCTTATAGATGAAGAAATTGAGACTTAGTCTAAGTGAATTGGAACTCAGATCTTAACTGAAATAGAAATTTTCTACTTGAACCTTCTATAAGAAATGAAATTTTACTGCTGACTTTATGATTTGGAAGGATGTTATGCTGAAAAAAAATTACTCTGATTCCTCTTAGGTGGTTAGTTCCAGAGTGATTTGTTTCCACTCCTAATTTTGTCAACATCAGACCAGCATTACTTGGTTCGCTTGAAAGGAGATATGCCTCATTAGGCAATAGAAGTGCTCAGCAACTAAGAAAGAGCCTTGGGACTCCAGCCCCACTTTGTATAATAAACCAAAGCTGGCACAAAGGTGCCATTCTCTGTACCATGCTGCAGTCCCAGAAAGTTTTCCAGAAAGTTTTAACTGATAAAGCTATCTTTAAGCAAATTTAGTCTTCCATTTTAGATGGTAGATTGATAGTCACAGGTCATTACGGACAGAAATGACCTTAAAGTCTTAATCACCGGTGTCTTAGTAACTGATAGTAGTTCAGGCAACATGATAAGAATCCTCACTTATTTCTTAGTTTTAATAGTAAACATTCATGTTGTATATTCTGCATGGATGATTCATTTAATATCTATTTTTCAATATGAATATTTGAATAGTCACTCAATTTTGCCCCCATCGGAACTCACACAGGATGTGGGTGCTATCCTTGGTTCTATCACTTAATTGTTAATATGATCATGGGCTGTAGTCATCTCTCTATTGTCATATTTCTTTCTCTGGACATTTGTTTCCTTATCCATAAAATAGTTCTAGGGCTAAATTAAATGAATTTCAAAGTTCCTGGAAGCTTGGACTTTCTGTGATTTTTACAACATATAAAGTTAGTGTTTAGTTGTGTTAGTTGAATAGCCTATATAATGTAATGAGATCCTCTTGTGTTTAGGTGCCAGAATGACTAGAATTTACCAAAACTTCACTAGTAAAGTTCTTTTGGTTAAGCATTACCCTCTCTTCTCAAATAGTCTTTAAAAATACACATGTTCTTTGGAGGATAAATGTATAAGGTATTAAGGTCAATAATGCTTTCTTCTTTATTTAATCTCTTTCCTCCATGATGGGTTATTGGCAGCATTAGAGAGCTGTCAAGGGGTGCTGACATTGGAGTGGGGTGGGGAAAAAATGGGAATGTCTAATTCAAACTTCCCCTTTATACAGCTTTCCCTTGAATCAATCCTGGTGGTACTCCAAAGAACCTTCAAAGAAGCCTTTGTGTAAAGCATGACATTCATCATGGCAAGGAAAAGAGATGAAGTGTTACTATTGCTATTTTCAATACTAAGGTCTTCCCTAAAAGTTAGTGTGGGGATTAACTGGGGGAATATCAAACTGAAAAGGCAAAAACTATTTCAATTTGTTCTTCAGAGACATCCTTAGGAGAGAAAAGCAACTGACAACAACAATCAAAGGTTGGATTCTATTGATTTCTGTGATTTCTTTGAGGGAAGTGTTTCCAAGGGGAGGAATTTCCATGAGGAACAGAATAAACTAATATCAGTTGATATTTGAATCTGGGAGTAAAACACCATCCACAAGCCAACTGAATGTTCTTCTCATATTTAATTTTATTAACACCTTTGATTTTTTTTAACACATCATTTCTAATGTATTCCTCAGGTCTGTCAAAATAGTAGGACACATTCTATTTTCCAGAGCTAAGCCACAGCAAGCAAGCTGTGCCTTAAACTTGACATAACAACAGTCCTTTGCATTCACCCTCTGGATCATCTCTCTGGCAAAAATCCAACAATTATTGTATTGCTTTTGACCAGCACCAGGTGTGCACCGGACAAGTAAGTACTCACGTTCTGGTGGTTAAACCCTACGAATCAAACTTGTCTCATTGTTGCTGGTACTCCTCTTTGTCAGGGCTATAGCTCATTGTGTAGCCATTGGTATAAAGACTGAGATCTACTCACATTGCCTCAGGTCCCCTCACCTGTGGTGAGTCAAGGCACATGTGTCTAATTTGCCTCCTTGCTTGCCAACTATTTCCCTCACCTTGAAATTAAACTTTTGTTTGATTCTCAACTGTCTTATCTGTAGCCTATTCTGCTGCATCCACAGATTAGAGGTCGGTTCAGCCTTGTGTTAAAAAAGAGCAAAGAATGGTTCAGTTTAAACAGTGATTAAAATAACCACTTCTGACCACATGCTACATTCTTCACCCCTAATCCCGCATTTCTTTCCTTTCTTTCTTTCTTTTCCAGAGCCAAGATTGTTCATTGAAATTCATCTGAGCTCACTGCCTTTTAGTGATACTTCTAATAATGGTTCTATGTAGCTTTATTCAAGTCTCACCAAGTACCTCAAATACCTTAGCACTCGAGTATTGGGAAGAGCAATGGCTACTGTGTCACACAGCTGCTTATTAATTAGAAGCTCTTGGCAAATTTTGTAACTTTTTTGAGCCTCACAAGGTAAATCTATAAAATGTAAAAAGCCAGAAAACCTTGCATCAATTTGAGCCATTATTCTTCATTATTCATGTTGTATTCAAGTAAGGAACAAAAGACTAAAACTGGGGAGCAGTTAGGTATGGCGGGAGGAGCCACAGAACTGAAACTAGAAAACAAAAGTTTAAGCCCCAGCCCCATCAGTTATGAGATATGTGACCTTCAACAACCTTCAACTCCTCTGGGGCTCATTTGTAAAAACAAGGGTTCCTTCACCTAGAAAACAAAAGGTTTGAACAAGGTGACCTCTAAGTATACTTGCCACTTTAAAACTCCAAAGAGTCTACAGGCTGTCCACTTTTTGTCCCTGGTGAGGAAAGAAGCAGGAAAGTCTGGCAATCATAAAACAGAATTAGCCCTTGAAAGCAATCATGATGGAAGAATTGGCTACAAAAGGTCCATTTATGTAAAAAGGATTTTATTACGCTTTTTAGTTTAGTTTCTCCCGGAATCATAGTGGCAGACATTCCTACTGAGGCTGCATTGTAACATATAAGGAGTGACATAATCTAATATTTACTATACTTGCACAAAATGATAATATTGCTAAATAAAGTTAACTTGTGAATTTAATGTTGGCAAGAAGCCTTCTTTGTCTGATTGCCCTGTAAAGTAGGTGGGTATTGGTCAGTGAGTGGGGAAATCCATGGGGGAATCTAAAGGGAAAAACCATGGGGAACGCCTAGGGGAATCCGTGTGGCCCCCATTGAGGCTTGAGGGGATGTAGGGAAAGCACAAGTTGTCCCTGTTTTGATTGACCCCCCTGCCTTCTCACCAGCCCCTGCAAGATGAGTGTTTAGGGAACTGGTAAGAACTGCTTCTCCCACAACTCTTTGAGAAGACTAGGCTAAAATAAAGCTGATTATTAACCCCTCCAAAGGTTTCTCCTTGTCTGACCAAATCAAGAGTGAACCTGTTAGAGGCTGGAATCAAGAAATTCCAGTGGTTCCTGTGTGTTATCTGTGAAACAGTCCATCGTTGTCATATATCCTTCTACCCATCCATCATATGGTCATGAATGCATACTGCGATTATTTCATTTGTCTGTTTCTTGTTTGATTATTGGTATCAGAGAATAAATACCAGATTACACCCTTGTGGAGTTCTAAAGGTCAGAAGAACCACCAGAGATTTAGCAACTAGAGTTCATAGCAGAGCCTGCCAGTAACATCAGCGACCAGGTCCAGTTAGAAGTCAGCCCTGAGATGTCACCTGTTTGACCCTAGACATCAGTGAACTGAATAATGTGAAAAATGAGATTCAGAACTTCCCCCAAGTCCCCCACACTTTTTACAAAGTCCTGACTTTAAGTTCAGTTTCTTCAGGAAAACATGACTGAAAATGAGATTGTAGTGACTCTCCTTATCCTGGCCAGACCCCACCCAAGCTCATAAATAATTTAATCTAAGGTAGGGAAGCTCCGCTGGTGTTCTGCTCAGGCTTATGCGGAGACAGATTCTTTTGTCTACATAGTCGGAGGCTGGGAGTAGTCTGGTATGGCTGGAAGTGGTCTATTATAGAGATACTTTCTCTGTCCAGGGGTGAGGGGTGACATCAGCCTCTTTTGGAAGGGTATATAAACTGTACAGTTTGACCCAAAAAATGAGTCTAGTTCTAGCCCAGTCCCTATGCATGCATGTCCCCTGATTTGAGAGAAATAAAACATGAATACAGCCAAATCCTGTTTCTTTCTTAGACTGAAATCTAGAAGTTGACACCAGATAACCAAGACACTGTGTCCTTTGAATTAAAGAAATGACTCATTCGTTGGCCAGACAGTTATCCCTTCCACATCATGGCAGTTAGGTATGTGGGTATTATGATCTGGAAAATCTGTGTAAAATTTTTTGGCCAGTTGTGCCAGAGAAGAAATCTGAATCATTAGGGTATTAAGAGAAAAAATGTTATTATACATTACATATATTTAACACATTTCTGAATTTCTAAACTTTTTACTGTGCCATCTTTTGGTCTTTGTATGTCATCTGAGGTTTCCACAAAACTCCCCTAAAATTCTCATTTCATTTCTTATGCCAACCTATGATATATCAAGACCACAATGGAGGAAGTTGAAATATGAAAGGGATGACTGTACTACATCCAGGAGTGACCTTAAGAGCAGAAATGCTTCTCAAATCCTTTCAAGTTTGAGTCCACTCTCCCCAGGGACTGAGGTATGTAGAGGGGCAAGTGTGTTTCTTCAGTGAGCATGTTATTTTAAGTCTGTCCTTAGCTATACCTTCTCAGTTTAAGCTTCATTTATAAAAACTAGAATCACAAAGGGAAGTATAGGAGATCAGCTCTGGGAACCTGACTTGATGGTCTGAATCTGGGTTGGAAGAGTGAGCCTCGAGTCTGTACTTACACAGTTTTTAATTCTAACTTTCAACCTGCTATGCAAAACAAAATGCTGATTCTCTACAGAATAATTTAAGCAGCCTAAGCCTCCTTTTAGACAATAAAAAACAAAAACTAAGAATCATGAAATCATGTAGTTATTTCCTTAGGTGTGTTTGAGGTTTTTTGTATAATATTTTCCCCCAATTATAAATGGAAAGACAATTTTTAACATTCATTTTTACAAAATTTTGACTTCCAACTTTTTCTTGCTCCTTTCCCCACTTCCTAAAATGGTAAGCAGTTTTATATAGGTTATATTTGTGCAATCATGTGAAATATATTTCTATATTAGTCATATTGTGAAAGAAGAAATGGACCAAAAGACACACACACACACACACACACACACACACACACACACACACACACACTCTTGAAAAAAAGAAAGTGAAAACAGTATACTCTCTTCTGCATTCAAAGTCATCAGTTTTTTTCCTCTGGATGCCTATAGAACTGCTATAGAACTGCTATAACTATTTTTGTGCATATGTCATTTTCTCTTTTTTATGATCTCTATGGGATACAGACCTAGTAGTGGTATTGATGGGGTGCTTCAGTGCCTGTGCTTGGACTCCAATTCAAAAATCACATTTCTCTGTAAAAATCACATTTCTCCCTAACCTCAAAACACTATGCCAGGCGGTTTCTCCCTAGCCCAAGAATAGCCTGCTCCAGCAACAACCTTTATCTGTTTTCCTGATACAATAGCCAGCTACACCTATAGAATTTATTAGTTTGAACCAGTTGTGTACTAGCAGAACTGGCTGTGTACTGAGTCATAATGACATTTACTACTCACTGATGAATCATATCCCAGATATATAGATATATATACTCCCTTACATTTATCTTGTCTAACAAGACATTGATGAGAACAGCCTATTTCCCCATGAACTCTGCATAAAATACTGCACAGTAAATGCTAAAAGTACATATTCTTTTAAGAACTAACCACTCCCTAATCCCACCCTAAATCACCTAGTCAACAGACTTGACACATATTATACTCTAGAATATCCTATATAAACTTTACTTCTACTTCTCTAAGGTTACAGGTTCTTTAAGAACTGTTGCCCACTGAAAAGCATAATAAATCTTTACCACCTTGACTTCAAGAATGCTTGAGTCTGCGAATTCATTCCAGGAGACCTGCCCCTGGTACTCCAGTCTTTGGTACTCCGCTCCCAATCCTCAACAGTATTACTGGATCAAAGTGTATGCACAGTTTGATTGCTCTTTGGGTGTATTTCCAAATTGCTTTCCAGAATGCTTGGAGCAGTTTACAGCTCTCTGAACAACCTGTTACTGTTCCAATTTTCCCCACATCTTGCACATCATCTATCATTTTCCTTTCTCTGTTGTATTAGCCAACCTGATAGGCAGGAGTTGATACCTCAGAGTAGTTTTAATGTACATTTCTCAAATCTCAATAGATTCATATCATTTCTTCATATAGATAACTTTTATTTCCTTATTTGATAACTTCCTGTTCATATCATTTGACCATTTATCAACTGGGCAATGGATGGTATTCTTTTAAAGTTGACTCTCAATTCTCTACATATTTGAGAAATAAGGCCTTTATTAGATACACTTGATGTAAAGATTGTTCCCCAGCTTTCTGCTTTACTTCTAATATTTCTTGTATTGATTTTGTGCAAACCTTTTTACATTTAATATAATAAAAATTACCTATTTTGCATTTTGTAGTACTCTCTACCTCTTATTTGGTCATGAATTCTTCCCTTCTCTGTAGATATGACAAGTAAATTATTCTTTGCTTTTTAAATCTGCTTGTCTAAATTGTGTACCCATTTTGACCTTATATTGGTACATGGCGTAAGATGTTGGTTTATATCCTGTTTCTGCCATATTGATTTTCAGATTTTCTAGGAGGTTTTATTTTTAAATCAAATGATTCTTATCCCAGAAGCTGGGGTCTTTGGGTTCATCAAACACTAGGTTACTATGTTCATTTACTACTGTGTCTTGTGTACCTCATCTATTCTACTGATCTACCATCACTCTATTTTTTAGCTATTACCAAAGAGTTTTGACAGTTTCCACTTGGTAATACAGTTTGAGATCTAGTACTGCCAGTCCCCTTGTGGGGAGGATATTTCTGTTGTCTTCATTCACGTACAATTCAGAAAATGTCTTATACCACAAGATAGATTGTGCATTTAGATTTTCACTGTTCAAGTACAGTAATTTACTGATGCCAAATCAAGCCATTGAAAAACCTTCTTCTTTGAAGTAAAAACTATCTGTGGGGAAAAAACTAATGAGAAAGCACTTTCCCATCTCGTTAAAATAAATTGTTGAAGTATGGCTTATCACATCTTCCAGGCAATTCTGAGACATTATTGTACATTAGCTCAAGCAAAACCTATGGTCTCATTATTGATCTAACTTGAGGGGTACTGTACACGGAAACCAATTTTTCTGGTAAATTCAAGCACATCACCTTTGCTCTAATAATCCTCTCAAGAGTAACGGATTAGGTGCATTCAGTGATAAACAGGGACTAATGCCTTGTTCTGTGTGTGATTGCCCCAAACGCCACAATGGCAACCACTAAGCTACTGAGCCATGTCTTATTCAGCACTGTTTTAGAAAAAGTTTGAGTATCAAAGTACAATGTAGAAAAGTGTCATTTAATTTAACACATACAGCAAACACATTTAGCATCAACTTTGTACAAATCATTGACCACTAATCTATGGAAAAAGCAAACTTTTATGATAGTGAAGTTAGTCAGTCAATAGGTGAACATTTCTTAAACACTTACTACCATGTTCCATGCATTGTACTAAGAACTAAGGATATAAAAAGAAAGAAAAGAAGGAAAAATCCACAAACACCCCCCTAAAAAATAGTGGTCTAAAGGAGCTCACAATCTAATGAGGGAGCTACAAAATTAGCTTTGGAAATAATCACAGAAGGAAAAATTAGCATTAAGAGGGATTAGAGAAAGACTTCATCAAAAAAGTGAGATTTTATCAGTACTTAAACTGAAGTCAGGTATATTGCTTTGTGGATTTCAAAACCCTCCTTTCATGATAACTTTGTGAAGTAGGTAATGCAAGTATTTTTAATCACTTTTTGCAGATGATAAAACTGGATTTCATAATATCTAGCTGAAATAGGATCAACAATCATGTGAATTATGTTTTGGATATCTCTTCTTGAGGCAACCTTGGTCATTTTAATTTCATAATACTCAGTTTTTTATTGCCATATTGTTTCTTTCCATTTACAATATTGTATTCACTGTGTGTATCATATTCTTGGTTGTACTTACGTCACTTTGCTTTAGCAGTTGGCATAATGGATAGAGATGTTATCTTGAAGACAGGAAGACACTGGGTCTGCCTCCGACATCCTATTGGTTGTATGATACTTACCAGTCACTTAACATCCTGGTGCTTTGGACAACTCTAAGTGCTTACCTGCATTAGTAGAGTGAATTTTCTCAACAACGTGTTCCCTAGGTGTTTCTGTGATGTTTTTAATTTATCATATTCATAAATTCTTATTGATCAGTAATTTATTTATGTTCATGTACCATAACATGTTTCACCATTCCTTAAAGTGCATCTACTTTCTTTCCAGTTCCCTTGTATTGCAAAAAGTGGTCTATCAATCAGTCAGTCAATAAATATTGATTAAGATCGACTACATGTCAAGTACACTACTAAGTATTGGGAATATACTGACAAAAGTTAAGTAGTCGGTGTGTATGGGTAGCTTAATGCGTTGTTGCTAAGGCTAAATACACACCGATTTAATCTAACCACCAGGGGGCACTGCTGGTCAACACCTGATGCTTTTCTGTGTTGCATTCCAAGAGTATCTGGTCATACTCCCAGGAAAGATGTATTCTATCCAATACCAGAGGATGCCCCCAACTTCTTATGGCTCTCATAGTGCTGGCTGTCCCTCATCTCTTGCTCCACATGCTTTTGGAGGTAGTAAGGAGGAGCTCATTACTCCAAGGCCTTAGTGCGCAGGCATCTAATCGGACTGAGCTCATCCCCACCCAGAGGCAAACCTTACCCTCCCTAGATTCCTTCTGACTTTCATGGGAGTCTAATCACACAAGCATAGAAGAACTGTGTACAGTTATTTCACCAAAATTTTAAGAAAAGGGATGAAACCAAATACATTAAACAAACACCACTGACATCTCCTACCTACCTGGCTTCTCTCAAACCGGTCTCTAAATTCATTGTCTATTTCTTTAAACTCTGCTGGCAAGTTAAAAAAAAAAAACAAATAAATCCCCCCCCAAAAAGTTGAGGTGTTAATAGCCAAACTTCCACCAACACAACTTAGGGCCCCCAACTCCCCCTGCACACTCTTTTAGCTAATGATTCCTTCACAGGGGGAGGGATGATAAATATAAAATGGAAAAAATGTCCAACTGTTCGTGACCCCAATTAATGCTTTCTTAGCAAAGATGCTGAAGTGGTTTGCCATTTCCTTCTCCAGCACATTTTACAAATGAGGAACTGAAGCAAATAGGTTAAGTAACTTGCCCGGGATCATCCAACTAGTAAGTGTCTGAGGCTGGATTTAAACTCATGTCCTCCCGACTTCAGGGCTAGTGCTCTATCCACTGTACCACCTAGTTGCCCCCTTGATGCTAGATTATATAATGTTTAGAACTTTATTATATTTTGCCTTATACTTCAACAATGTAAGTGCCCAAGACTTTGGGTAGGTATAGGGATTCCATTAACTAATACAATTGTTCTACACTTTAGGAGATTTTTTTTTTTAAATCACTGTTGCTGAAAAATTTGACAATCTGTAACCACACTGGTGATAAACATCCCTTAGTTTATCTAGATTTGTACTTGGACAATTAGTATACCATCTGGGCCGTGCTCAAAGCCTTTCCACGATGGTAGGACCTACCAGAGACTATACCCTGGTTGGTTGTTGTCCTTTGATCTTGAGAGGACCAAAATGACACCATTAGAGTCAAGTTACAGTGTGTCCTCTGTGGCTGATCAGACCAATACAAGCTTGGAAGGCTCTACCTTAGGTCAGGCACAAATAGTTCATGTGAACATTTGGGGTGGACACTCCAAATTTTTACATCCTGTGTTTCCTTTGAAATGTCTCAATTCTGCTTTACTCAGCACCTGCTCTGATGTGGGCACACCGTGCTGAGCGGTTCTCTGCCAGTGTCTCCCATGTCACACAATCAATTCCAAAGATCTTAAAAGAGACCTTGTGAGTGTACCTGTGCTGCTTTTCCTGACTACCATGTGAATGCTTGTCCTGTGTGAATTCTCCATTAAATAGTCTTTTTAATTTTGCACTAAAACAATCTGGCCAGCCCATCACAGTTGCGCTCTCTGAGGCAGTTTGAATGCCTGGCAGTTTAGTTCAAGCAAGGACCTCAGTTTCTAGTACATTATCCTGCCAGGTGATCCTCAGAATCTTCAGATGATTGTGCCCTCAATGCAGCCTCTGAAACTGAGATGCAACAAAATATGGATCAATTCTCTGCTGCCTGTGCTAATTTTGGCCTAATAATTAACACCAAGAAAACACAGGTTCTCCATCAGCCACCACCATACCATCCATATGTGGAACCATCAGTTACAACAAATGCTGTAGATAAGTTCACTTACCTTGGTAGTGTACTTTCCAGGGAAATTGATATGAGGTTGATGCACGCACTACCAATGCTAGTTTAGTACTTGGGAGTCTTTGAAAGAAAGTATGGGAGAGAAAAAGAGATATTGAATTGATTACGAATTTGAAGGTCTACAATGTGCACCTCATTGTTGTATGCCTGTGAAACCTGGAGAGTCTACCTGCACCATGCCAGGAAAGTGAATCCCTTCCATTTGAATTTGAATTTGAATTGTACTTTTGTGGCACATTCTTAGAGAACCTAGTGCTATCTCTTTACAATGATGAGGAATCAGAAGATAACTGCCAATGAATTTGTTTTGTATTTTATTCTTCTCAAAGTTTTTGTTAAACTGTATTTTTCAACTAAGAAAAACATTTTTTTTTCTCTTTCCCCTTCCTGTTTTGGAAAACAAACCTTTCTCCTATTTTGTGCCCTGAGATATGATGCTTCATCACCACTGGTCCTCTGCAATTATAGTAAAGTGATAATCACATCTTTAACTTTTCATGTGTTATGTCTTCTCAATAAGATTGAATGGCCTTTGACAAGTAGGGTTTATATGGGATATCTTTTTTCCCTTATATATGGGGTGCTTTTAAGTCCAGTGTTTATTACAATAAATGCTTATAATTTCATTGCTCAATTGGAATCAATTTGATAACTCTTCAATTGGATTCAGTACCTAAAGTTCTTCTTGAGTCTAAGATATACCTAAGAGAGTATCTCTTGATTCTCCATTGTGATGTAGTGGAGATTCATTTTGCTCCTTCATAGGCTGAAGGAGGGGGAGGATATGATTATATATAAAATAATTCACAACTTGAGCTTGATTAATGTGGTTTTCAGCTAAAGAAAATGTTGTAGCACAATGAGAGATTGCTAGTAAACAATTTAAGATCTGTGGGAAAGCATTTAACTATGTGGTAGGGGCCAAGTAAGTCACTTCCGTTAGATAGTTGTTTGACATCATGGTCAGAATGTTGTTCCAATTATGTGTGTAATTTTAGAAAATTGAACATTGAATCTTGGAAATGGAAATAACCTTATAGATCAGCTGCCCAAATGGAGAAGCTGAAGCTCTGAGCACCTGTGTGCCATGTTGTGTACCTCTAGAGAGTCAGCACAGAATCAGGACTTCTAGATAGAGAGCTACAAGATAAACATCTTGTTAGCTTCCTATTAAAAGGTCTAGTCAGTGTGAATGATTTAATTTTCTGCTTTTAGAGTCATATTAAATTATATTGTTTACCAAAAATGTTACTGGTGACGAGAAGTCATTAGCAAGATGAATCTCAGAGGACAAAAATTCAATTATTTGGTTCTCATCTGCTTAGAGGTAAAAGGGTATCTCTGTTCAAATTTTTCCTCTGAAATCATGGAATTTAAGCAGAATTAATTTGAGTTAATATTGTTTGTCAGAGAAGATATATGAAATTACTCCAATCAGTCTTTTGTTATTCTGAATATCTAAATATAAAGTTAGTGATGACTCAAGATACAATACCAGGACAATTAAAGAAATCAACTTGAGATGAAACAAGGAAAATATGCTTATAGACATTACTCCTTCCCTGAGAGGGAGTATGGCCAAAGAATTGTAGAGCTGGAGCCTCAGAAGTGACTGAGTTCTCCAGTCCCCAATTTTGCAGGAGAGGAAATTGAGACACAAGGAGGTTAAGTGACTTGTCCAGGGTCACAAAACTGGTTAAGTGTTCTAAACAGGACTTAAACCCAAACCTTCAGCGATTCCTCAGAACAGTGTTTGAGACAGGATTTGGAATCAAATGTTCCAGATTTGTCTTATATTTCCTACTAAATTGGTTGCTTTTGGTCACATCTCTTTTATTTATTTTGTCATATTTTCTCGAGTCTTTTCTTCATCAGCATAATGAGAGTTAGTAGACAGCACAACATTTTTTTGGTAACTATCATTAATTGACTTAATGTGCTAGGACTAAGGCCAGAAAGAAAAACATGTATAGGACATTCACAGGAGATGTTCTATGCTTTCTAGCAGGTTTCTTTTTTATTTGTTTAAAACTCTTACATTTTTGTTAGGAACTTAATTATTATTCAGGCAGCTAGGTGGCTCAGTGGATAGAGAAATGGGTCAGAAAGATGTCTTTCTGAGTTCAAATCTGGGCTCAGATACATGCTAGCTGTGTGGTCCTAGACAAGTCACTTAACTTCATATGCCTTGGTTTCACATCTGTAAAATGAGCTTGAGAAGGAAATGACAAACCACTCCAGCATCTTTGCCAAGGAAACCCCAAGTGGGATCACAGAGAGTTGGACATGACTGAAACAGCTCAACAACAAACCATTATTTTCCCAGTGATGTCACATGGCTACAAATAATGAAACATTTCAATCTCCGAAGAGTAAAAATTGCAGATGATCTTTTTTTAAATATATAATTTATATATTTTTCAGTTCTTAACATTCACTTCCACAAGAATTTGAAATCAAAATTTTCTCCCCACCCCAAGAGAACATGCACCCCATCTACCCCTTCCTCCAGTCTGTCCTCCCTTCTATTACTCATACTTCTTCTGTCCCCCTTTCCCTCTATTTTCTTGTAGGGCAAAATAGTTTTCTATACTCCATTGCCTATATAGCTTAATTTCCAGTTGCATACTAAAACAATTTTTAACATTCATTCTTAAAGCTTTAAGTTCCATATTCTCTCCCCATCTACCCTCATTGAGAAAACAAGCAATTCAATATAGGTCATACATGTGTAACAATGCAAAGCACTTCCATAATAGTTATGTCGTAAAAGACTAACCACATTTCTCTCTGTCCTATCCATTCTCTCCCTTGACCTATCCTCCCACAATAGTATTTGCTTCTCATTATTCCTTTCCCCAATTTGCTGTCCCTCTTCCCTCTGTATCCACTTCCCCCTTGCCTTCCTGCAGGGTAAAATAGATTTCCCTATCCAAATGAGTGTGTGTTATG
>CM053773.1:2912269-2924566 GCA_028658325.1 Potorous gilbertii
ATTACTATGTAATATACTTAATTTTCTGTCAGAAGTTTCGATCAAGGCCATGTCATTTGACAGTAAATAAATGAATGGAAGCACTATTACCTAGCCAGAATGTTCAGATACAAGAATAACAGTGAAGCAAGGTTATTAACATATTCCTTAGAAAAAGAGATGCTGTGTTGATTGGGAACTTTTTTACTCCAGGAATAAATAATGGACTTGTGATTTCATTGACAAAGGGCACTCTACTAATGCATGTCATACCTTCTCTTCAACTTAAGCATGAAGAAGTTGCCTAGAGCACTGAGAGGGTAAAGAACTTTCCTAGGACCACACAGTTATATGCATATATGTTGAAGGCAGATCTTGAAACCAGGTCTTCTTGGCTCTGTAATCACTTCTCGTTGTCTCTCTATAAATAAAACCAAGACTTCATTTCATTCCAGTTTATAAATATATAAAAAGTAGGAGTGTCCATGTAAACAGCAATTAGTAAACAGTAATAATATAATAAATAGTAATTCGTCCACTAGTAAAATGGACTCCAAGGAGACCATGGGAAATTAAACTTATTTACAATTTCTATTTATTCCTTCTCACAAAAATAAGTGGGCAAACATTTTCTGTATTAGATCTTATTTGATTACCTCTAATGAGAGAAGATAAAAAGTATGTGATTTCATTTTAGTACATTTCAGAGGTAGAAAAGGCTTAAGAGATAACCTGTATTACATAATCTCTCCTGTTCATAATTTTATTATATTGTCAACAGGTCATACACTTTGATGAATATATCTTAACCTAATCCCTAATGAATCTATTGTTATTCCACCCAACCAAAGAGGGTATCAGTTTTAGAAAGTTGATCAGAGGAGTTGACTAAAAAACTTTATAACCTTATTGAATATATGGGACCTTTGGGTCTTTGTGGAGTATGTGGACATGATCTTTCACAGCCTCATTGAAAAACTGAAGGATATCTCACTGGGACATGGTCACTGGTGATAAGGCTATCTCAGAATTTGATGTTGAGTCACTTGGCTCAGACTGTTATTGATACTTCCTGTCTTCCTTTGTATAGAGCCTAATAAATCGGGGATGACTTGCAAAATCAGATCTTTTTAGAGATGTGCTGAGAGGCTGAATGTCAGAGAGTAGAAGAACTAAGTAATCTGATCTAGGCATTTTGGGGGAGGGTGTTGAGGGAAAGACTATATATTCACACAGTCTCCCTGAATCTATAACAGCTGCCTTGGGGGAAAGGCACATCACAGTTACCTAGGCTCTCATTCACATAGCCCAAGAAGAGAGTTGTTGGACCCCTGAGTTGCTGAACCTTGAATTTGGGCTGTCAGGTATGAACAGACAATGATATAATCTCTCAGTCTGAGAAATGGCAGCCCTAAAAAGAAGAATGATGTAGCCAAATGGTGGGAGCTACTAAACTCTAGCCTTCTAAATAATTTCAAAACATCCTGAACCCCAACCTTCCTGGATATAGAGGGGGGAGATGCACTAGATAATGCCAAGCTGTTGGAGAGTTTGAGAACCCAGGCTTCTGAAAAGACAAGTTCTTGGCTTGTTCAAGTCTCTTGATAAAAGAAGAACCAAATATGTAACTCTATAGGGAGGAGACCAACAAAAGATTAAACCATATTATGGAAGTGAGAAAATCTGAATTTTGCCCTTTGCTATTACTGTGTATTATTTGAACAGCACAAGTCTGATGGGAAGGGGTTACCTTTCTAGAAATCCCAACTTTGTTTCCGTCATGTTGGTAGTCCAAGGCATATTGTGACATATGATTACCAGGTGCTATAGAGGGCCCTGCGGGGGAAGACTGGTCTCATCAGAGAATCAAGAACATTGCATCAATTGTTTGCTGGCTACTGTGAATACTTTCTATATGATTGAGTTTTCTATGGGGTGAAGTACTATCCTCTACCTGATGAGGATCATCAGGTGTTTGAATGTTTGAATGGGAGCTGGGGATCTATTTACCCACATTTATGGATATGAGCTATATTCACACTAGGTTCTGAAATTTTCTGGGGGAAATTGGGTAGGGAAAAGGCAAACCAAATAGATACAGTTTTGAAGGGCTTGCCCACAAGATTGAACCCTTGGAGTAAGCCTAGAACCTGGGGAATAGGACCACAGGTTATGCAGATGAAACTATTTTCTGACAAATATGTTTCATAAAAACTTGTGTTCTGAAAATTGTACATCCCTAGGGGTACCTTCATTGATAACACTCTTTGTGGGAGTCATTAGTAGAACAGCATAAATTATTTGCTGTGGAGTCTCAAATTTCATTTTTTTCTCCAATCTAGCAATTATATTACTTTTTCTCAAAATCAGCAGTGCCTTAGAGCAGTGATAATGAACTTGTTAAGTCAAGTCATATGTTCTCTTTACTCTCCTTGTATTCAGAATCAATAGGGCAATGTAACCTAGGTTACCATGACGCACTCCAAAGCCAGGGAGGAATAGAATCCCAGGCCTAAAGTTGATGAAAACTACAGGTTAGTAACACACAGACTATCCTTGGCAATGCACAGCAGCTCTTTGGGTCAGTTGTTTCTCTTAATCAACAGCTAGAGTGTCAAGGATTGATATTTAAACTCGGTAGCACCTTAGGGCCATTTGACTCCCCCACGCCCCCTCCCAGTTTCATTTCTACTTTACCAAATGACAGCTGAAGAACAGGTTTTACAAATATTTGAATTAGAGTTAAATTATCTTGAGGATTAATAATACAAGGGGAAAATTAGATAAAAACATTATCAATTATATATTCTGTGAATTTATGCTTCTTACAGTCCTCTACCTGGAACCCTTCTGCTAATGATCTCTTAAAGAGGGAAAAGCAGCCAAAGATGTCAGGAGAAACTGGCCGGACTTAAAGCTGGGGCGTTAGGTGCATACTGTTACCTACATGTTAAAATCTGTAAGGCTTATTCCTGTAGGGACCATGCCTTTACAACAGGCTCATGCACCTGATAGAGAAACAACATGATGAAGTGATCACAGCTACACTGTGTCTCAGGAAACCTCTTAAAAAAAAAAAATAACCTCATGCCATTTCTGTCTCTCGTCTCTCTCTCTCTAGTCTCTCTGTCTCTCTCTCTGTCTCTCTGTCTCTGTGTGTTTGTGTCTCTGTGTGTGTATCTCTCTCTGTATCTCTCTGTGTCTCTGTCTCTGTCTTCTGTCTCTCTCTGTCTCTCTCTGTCTTCTGTCTCTGTCTGTCTCTGTCTCTCGCTCTCTCTCTGTCTCTGTCTCTCTGTTTCTGTCTCTCTCTGTCTCTGTCTCTCTCTCTCCCCCCTCCCTCTCCCTCTCTCTCTTTCTCTCTCATTCGTTTCTGCTACCCCCTTTTTTAACCCTGTGATGTCCATCCCGAAAAGAATTCTCTAGAGGAAAAGGAACCTGTAAATGGGAAGTGAGCTAAGCAATGTGAACTTGAAGAAGGAAGAGAAAGTGCATGTCATTCATAAATAATGGAAACAATTAATTAATTAGTAAATTCAGTTTCTACCCAAGGGAAACTGTCTTTGGCTACTAACATAGGAACAAGTTCAAGGAATTCCCTGTTTCATAGATTTGCATAAAAATGTAGAATATAATTCCACAACAGGCACTGATAAGTAAAATATGTGTATTCTCCACCAATAGATATGGAAGAATCATTTTTTTTCTGGAAAATAACAAGCAATTTAAAATGGCAAAATTATTTACCAAATCTTTGTTTTGTTTCAGGAGGGGTTGATGATATTTGTGTTAAGATATGGGGGGATGATAGAAACTTTTACAAATTACAAAGGACTTCACCTCAACTAATCCCTAAGGCTAGATGTATGATCCTAGAGAAAAGCTGTGGTAATGTTTACATCATATGTTTATATCATCAGCCTTCAGGATATGTAATCAAAGTGCTATTTCCACTCACTATTGGTGTTAATGCAAATTGTCCTTCAGATCCTAAGGAAAATATTGCATTATTTGTAGCCAATCCTAACCCCTGGGCCATTCATAACAGTTCTCTATTTCTGTGACCTTGAAGCTAAATGTCTCTGATAGAAGGCAGGAAACCCTGCTGATTCCACCTATTACATATTTATGTTATTGAATCCCCTAGCCAGAGGTATCAGCATGGGGTAGTGGATAGAAAGCTGGTTCAGGAGTCAGGAAGATTTGGATTCAAGGTAGGTTTTTGACATATACTACCTTAACTATGTGACCCTGGGGGGAAGTAACGTAAGCTTCCGGTGCCCTCAGGCACTCTCTAAAACAATAGACTGCAGATGAATTGTTTATCTGCATCCGTAGGAGTGTCCCCCTGGGGAGTTCTACACTGAAGAAATCAACTGGTCTGGATTGCAGGTTAATTGTAATAACAGCTCATATAGGGAGAACGGCCTATAAAGGGAGGTCCACCTGCTAGGACTTGAAAAGACGGAGAATAGACATCTCTAGCCTCTTCTCCCCCTACCTTTCACCAAAGGAGACTTTAATTCCTAGCTGAAGGGGAAGGAGGAGCCAGAGCCTTGCCCACTCTGCTCTCAGGGAGAAGGGGTACTGGGCTAGAATTGTATCTTTCTGCTCCTTTACATATTGTTAGTCTAGGGCATGGGTGGGGAACCTGAGTCCTCAAGGCCACGTTTGGCCCCCTTAGTCCTTCCCTGTGACCCTCTGAATCCAAACATGTGGCCTCCAGGGCACAGATTCCCCACTCCTGGACTCTGGGAATATGATGAGGTTTAATTTAACATCTGAGCACTTTGTCATTACTGGTGCAGGAATTCGAAGCTCTGGTGCCTGAGTCAATGTTTTTCTTCTGCCTTCTCTATGGAGAATCTGTTATACTTTGCAATTCAGAATTACTCTGACATATTCATGTGAATGCTGCCTGGGTGATACAATCAATAAGGGGAGAGTCCTGCAGCAATGGGCTTTGGGACAGGTATTACACCCATGTTTATACAGCACTTTAAGGGTGCAAAGACCACGTTTGTGGTCTTACTTTATTTTCACAATAACCCTGGGAGGTAGGCTGTACTATTGTCCCCATTTTACAGATGAGGAAACATTCACTTCATTCACTCATTTATTTCCACAAGGCTTCACAGACACAAAAATTAGACAAGGTCTGGGTAACTGGCCAGGGCTAGTCAGGTAGTCAGTTTCTGAATCTGTTTACTGAGTTCTGCCTTATCAGTATTTTTATTTTTTCCTGCTAGTTTCACTATAATTCTGATTATACTAATTATCATAAATGTCACCCCTGCCCCAAGTCAGAAAAAAAAATATTTACCTGACAATTCCTACTATGGCAATTTAGGATGAAGTTAAAAAAAAAATTAAAGAATAGTATGAAGGAGGACCAAAGGGACCTCAACCAGGATGCTTCAGAAAGGCAAAATTAAAATACCAAAGACTTCTGGTGGGTGAGAGAAGCCTAAGGGAGGTGCCTTAGCTCTCCTTGGAATCTAGCCTAGAGCAAACCTGTACAACATGTGGCCTACAGGTCACTTGTGGCCTTCCAAAGGATTCTGGGAAGCTGTCATGTGACCTACAGCAACCTACCATCCTCAGTCTCCCTCTGGCCTAATGTATTTGCTCCTGAAGAATTTTCAAGCTGTGCAAGTCTGTGCTGGACCCTGGGCAAAGGCAATGGAGGCTGCCTCTGAAGAGCCTCCACGAATTTACACCTTCCTTTGGCTCCAGGAAGCTGGCAGAGCCTGGGGGCTGTGCCCTTGTCATTGCCTCTCTGCCTTGGCTCAGCGTGTCTCTCTGCATGCCTCCTCTCCAGCCCAGGCTAGGTCTCTGAAGCTGAGGGGAGAGCATGAGTGGATAGATCACTCTAATGACATCCAGTCTTCTGTACCCTATCCCCTCCTCACCACACACCTGTTTTTATTCACTGAGTCACTTACTGCTCTGAAGCTTCATAGTAAAAAAAAACAAAAAACAAAAAACCAAATCCTCCATTTGCCATTTAAAGCCCTGACAACTGGATCCCTTCTTACCTGTCCAGTATCCTTTCATTTTATTCTCCTCCTTGTACTCTGTAACTCAATCACACTGGATTACTTGCTGTTCCTTGCACAGGACATGCCATCTTCGGATTCCATGTCTTTGCACAATCTGTCCCATGCCTGGAATGCTCTCCTTCTTCTGCCTGGTGGCTTTCCTGGTTTCCTTCAATACTTGATTCAAATCCTATTCTCTGCAGGAGTTTCATATCATCAGTTGCGCTTTATACATGCCGCTAGTACCTCCCCTCTGAGATTACATGCCATATGCTCTATATGTATCTTTTACGCTCCAGGTTACTGACATGTTGTTCCCCATTAGAAAATGAGCTCTTTGAGAGCTAGGATCACGTTTTCAACTTTCTTTGTATCCCTAACCATATAAGGCTGGCACATAAGTGCTAAATGTTTGCTGATTAAGATATTTTAATCCAAATATGGGGACTCCATCAGCATTGATTTAAAAAAAAATCTCATAAAAATATTTTCCATTCTTCATCTGTTTTTCTCTCCTTCATTTCATCTTTATATGTACCTAGGATGATATAGCTTATTTGTGTCTCATGCTGAATTTTCTGCAAAATCATTTCTTCCCTTTTACTACTTCCTGTTTTGTTAGGCAATGCTGTTCATTATTTTTCACTATCTTTATCCATAAGGTTTTGTGAATTACTTTGCATTCTGAACTAGTTGGATTTGTGAACAAATTTTTATCCTAAACCAACTGTTGCGTCCTTCTATTTGGCAAAGATAACATTTGCTGTCTGAAATCCTTTTTTCACCAACTAATGTGAGTTTGGGAAAAGAAATTATGGGAGATTGCACTAATTTGTATGCAAGACCTGAGTGTGATTCTACAGTCATACATAGGTTATTTGGGACAAAAATAATTTATATTTATTGACATATAGTAAACCTTACAACTTTTTTATCTCTAAAGAATCTTCTAATAGGCAACCTGTCCTCTTGCCTTCATCACTGGTTGTACATAATCTAGCATTGAGTTAACAAAGCTTTTTAACATATTTTTTAATACTTTATCACAAAATCACACATTTATCACATTGGATAAGTGTATTTTTGACAAACAGTCCCAAGGTTTTCAATGGAACTTAAATCTGGCAAGATCCCAGGACAACGAAGTTAGCTTTTCTCCAACTTTTTTAACTTTTTGTGATGTGTGGTATACAAGATCATGTTACGGTATTCAATCTCCAGCTGAGAATTTCTATGTAACCAGTGACTCAAAGCTCACTTGCCTTAGACACTCCTCATTGGTAGAGATTGATTTTTTTGGTGTCTTCATGAAATGCAAAGTAGTAAAGAGCCTGATAGGAGACCCCCAGTCTTTTGGTTTCTACCTTCAAAAGACATTTCTAGATTTGAGAGAGGAGGGGAGGGGGAGAGACTGAGATAGAAATAAGAAGCCAACATTTGGAGGAGCTGGTATGTAGAGAGCTTCTTACTAATTTCATCCCTCAGGTAGACACAAAACAATCAATCTCCACCAATGAGAAAAGACTTATGCAAAAAGGTTTTGAGCCCTTAGTTATATCTGTAATTCTGGAACAATTCTATTTCTCAGTGTAGGAACCAGATTCTGGTCTTACTTTCCCAAGTCACTTCCAGCTAGCAGTTTAAATCCTCAAAGCTCAGCTCTTACTTCTGTTCCTTTCAGGGTTTTATCATTAATGCTCTAATAAGACGATTTTCAAGCCCCCATCTGTGGTATACTGCCCAGTACCAGTTAATGCATCTCTGACATCAATTAACCAATTACTGAGAAGATGTAACAAACTAGGATCCCAGTGTTCTCTGTGATCTCAGTCCCTGGAGAGAAGGGACTCCAATTTAAAGTTGTAACTATCAACTCCTTATTAAATTGACACCTGAGTTTGGCATAGTTGATGTACAAATCGCTCCTTTGCTTATAGGACTGGTGTCTCATATGCAGTTTGATTTACTGAACTCAATCATGCATGGCTCCTTACCAGTTTGACTTGTTGTGCCTAAAGTTAGACTATACTATGGATTCTAGTTTCTGGATGATTAGGGGCTCTTTTGACCATTTGAAGCTTAGACGATTGTAACCTGGTTCCATCTATCTCCAGTGTATGTCTGTTTACTTAAATTAGTAAAGAAGAAGTACAAGAGGGGCAAAAGAAACAAAAATTTCTGCCACATGGCAGTCCAGATGGGGAGATAAGATAGATGGTATAAGTGTCTATGACCTCCCTTCCCACCTTATATTTCTTCCTCAGTCAAAAGTCACCAAGGAAAGAAAGAGATTTCATTTAGTCATTCCTTTTATATGCGTAATCAATTCCGATTCAGTAATCAGTTAAAAGGTTCTCTCTCTCTCTCTCTCTGTCTTTCTCTGTCTCTGCCTCTCTCCCTCCCTCTCCGTGTCTCTCCCTCTCCATGTCCCTCTCTGCCCCTCCCCCCTCCCCCTTCGTATCCTCCTCCCCCCTCTCTCCTCCCCCCATTCCTTTTCCCTTTCCCTCTATCCACATAGGGTATCATGCCCTTAACTGCAAATACTCTGCCCCTTTAAAGGAATGTCAATTTTGATTACCGAAACCTCACAAGGTATCTTCAGATTCACTACTACGTTTTCTTTCTTAACAACCCTGCCTTAAACCTAATTCCCTCTGGATCTCATTGATTGCCCAGTAGGTACCAATCCAAGCCCCATTTGGTAATTGTTTGGGCCCTGATTGACTCAGAGTGAATGTCAATAGCAATTGTTTCTATTTTGGCCAAAATCTTGACAGATTGTTCTCCCAAGAATATTCTCCGCTTTACTAATGTTCATCCTAAAATATGGTGAGCAGAATTGAACGTAATGCTCCATATGTAGTCTGACCAATTCAGACTGCACTTGCATGATCACTTCTTATTCCTGGAAACTACACCTTTGTTTGTTCCTATTGAATTTATGTAATCCATTCAAATCGCCAGATTTTTTTTTTTGCATGCACACTACTGGCTTAGCCATCCATACATCCATCCATACCTTCCTCATTTTGTACTTACAAAACTGATTTTTCAAAATTCAAGTGTAACACTATCTTTATTAAAATATAATCTTATTACATTCACTCTAATATTTTAGCATATCAAGATATTATTTGAAATTTGAACCTTTCATAGAGGATAACTCTCCCTCTCAATTTTATGACATTGCCATCTATTACTTGATTCCAAGTGAATAGGGAAAATGTTAAATAGCACAGAGTTAATCCAAGATCCAAATTTTTTTCTTAGTTGACACTGATCCCTAAATGTGAACACTTTAGTTCTGGTCATTCAACCACTTCTAAATCCACTAACTAATTATACGAACATCTAGGCTACATAATTCCATTTTCTTAGAAGAATAGCATGGAGGACTTTATCAAATACTTTCCTGAAATCTAGGTAAATTTGGTCATTCCCCTGATCTGTCAGTTTAGTAACTTTGTCAAGGAATAAATTTAGTCTGTAATGACTTATTTTGATGAAGCTGAGTTGACTCTGTGATTATCTCTTCCTTTTCTAGACATTCATTAACTTTTACTTTAATAATAAGTTTTGAATTTTCTTCAAGATTAAAATTAAGCTCACCAGTTTATCATTCTCTCTCCTCCCTTTTTCAGTCCTGTAGTGTCTCTCCCAATCTCGAATCTCTAAAAGATCCCTGACAGTGACTCATTGGTCACATCTGCTAATTCTTTTGATACCTGAGGATAGAGTTCCTCTGGACCAGGTGACTTGAGCTGATCTTGCTATCTCTTTACTTACCTTGGGCATCAACTCCCTGTTGCTCTGTTTTTCCATTCTAAAGGTTATTCTTGTCCTCAGAGAAAACCAGAGCAACAGAAAACTTACGCAGCTCAGCACTCTCCTTATCACCACCTCACCCATTCTGGAACATAATATCTGTGCCTAACATGTCTGAATGGAAACAAAGGGGAGATATGAAGTCTACTTAACCTTTGTTTTTGTCTTTGTCATAGGAATTATGAGATAAGGTAAGTCTTTTCTCTAGCAACTGTTCTGAAGAAACTTGATAGCAGGCCCTGCCTCATCAGCTTCATGGCGTAATTTTAAGGATCAAATGAAATCATGTATGTCAAAGTGTTTTGTGAACTGCAAATCATTGCCTGTGTCCTTATTAGTATTGTCTATTAGTTTTTTAAACATGAAAACATTTAACATTAGTTCAAGTTTTATACTACAGTGGACAAGTCATCTTTGGGTCTCAGTTTCCTCATATGTAAAAAAGAAAGGGGTTGGACTCCTTTCCCTTTATAGCTCTAAGATAATGGTACTATGTCAACTACTTCTGAGCCTATGAATTGTGAAGGATTTCAAATACGTGTACACATATCTAAGTAAGAGCTAATGTGGCATAGGGTTTTATACAGCACTCTGGATTTGGAGTCAGGAGGACCTGGTTATGTGACTGTGGTACAGTCACCAAAAATTTCCTGAGCCTCAGTTTCCCCCTCAGTGAAAGCAGAATAATCTCATCTTTAGTACCTGACTCACAAGCTTATTGAAAGGCTGTAATGAGATAATGCATGTAAAGCACTGTATCAATATTATCTTGTTTATGTTATAGGTACATGTGCATGGCTGCTGTAAATCCTTTGGGGGTAGAGATTATCATTCATCATATTCTATTCCCCAGATTCTAGGCTATAATAAAAACTAACATTTATATAGCATTTACTATATGACAGAGATTGAGACAGTGCTTTATAGTTGTTATTTCATTTAATTTTCCCTGCTATCCCTACTCTACCCATTTTACTGATGAGGAAAATGAACAAACAGGGATTAAGTGATTTGCCCAGGATCACACAGTAAATATCTGAGGCTGGATTTGAACTCAGACCTTGCTCTAGCCACTGTTTAGGTCTTTTGCGGAACAAGTGCTTAATAAATATATATTCAGTTGACTTGAACTGAATTGATTTCAGTTAAGGAAATGTCTAAGTAGTTTCTAACCATGTTGGCTTAAAAACAAAAGAAAAACCTCAGAATATTCCACAGAGATTTTCCCAAAATGTAATGATGTTTGGTACCTGGCCATCTCTCTTTTCCATGTTCAGCTCCAACTTTTGCCCCTGTGGATGCTCCTATAAATCTTATAATCCTGCTCGCTCCTTTCCTACTTGCTCAAAAAAACCTACCTTGCTCTTAGCTAGTTGTCAATTTACACCCTTTCCCAGTCATGGGTTAGCTGATAACCTCTCCCTGGAGTGCTAGTATTTTACTTTGTTGTTGTTTAGATGTTCATTTCAGTTATGTAGACTCTTCACAACCCCTTTGGAGTTTTCTTGGCAAAGATACTGGAGTGGGTTGCCATTTCTTTCAACTGATTTTATGGATGAATAAACTGAGGCAAACGGTGACTTGCCCAGGGTCACACAGCAAATAAGTGTCTGAGTCCAGATTTGAACTTCTGAAGATGAGTATTACTGAACCCAGACCTGGTATTCTATATGCTGTGACACCTAGCTTCCTTTGTATTTTAATAGGGAATTCTAAAAGAGTTAACCCAAAAGAATACATGGTGGTTTTTATAATGTTGGCAGGCTAGAAGGAAAACTAATCTTGTGCAGTGGAATTTTCTCTGTGCCCCCTAAACTATATCTGAAAGACAAGAGGATTGCTTCCTATGCCTTAAGTTAGCCCGAAGGATGAGAGTGTCAGTGTCACTTAAAGAGAGGAAGCTTGAAGACAAGAAGTCAAGCAGTATTGTATATCGCAAAATAAACATTGAACACATCAGGAATGGAACTGAATTCTTCAGCTCCCTCTCCCAGTGTATCCTGGGTCATCTCTAGTCATCCTTAGGAATATTGGGTCTCTAGATCCAGATGGCCCAGAAAGGGAAGTGAGGTTGGTGACTTGCACAGCCCTCCCTCACTCAAAACAAAGTCAAGTGCAAGTCATGTCATCATTTATCTGATGGCATGGTCTTCATCAACAATGAAGGACAAACACAAGCTCTTCCTAAAGCCATTGACTGTTTCTCTGAGAAGTTCATTGTAAAGGAAGTTGAATTCATTTTTATTCAGCCTCATCCCTATGGGCAATTTTTATCATTAGTTTTCCACTGAGAGAGAAATAAACTGTAAGAATATATGGATCTAACCAAGTGCCATGTTGCTAATATTTTGGCATCCCTGCACTTTGTCATGTGCTTCTCAATCTCTAGTTATTTCTCAGACCTACCTAGTAATATACAGGTGATCATAAAAAAAAAACTCGCCCTAAAAAGATG